>JADLZM010029013.1:530771-579528 GCA_018148995.1 Sinocyclocheilus maitianheensis
TGGAAAATGAAATCAGCATCTTCAAAAAGCTGTGAAGGAAGCATGAAGTGCTCCAAAATGTCTTGGTAAATGGGTGCATTGACGTTGGTTTTCAAAAAACACAGTGGACCAACTCCAGCAGATGACATTGCACCCCAAATCATCACATACCTGTACTGTGGAAACTTAACACTGGACTTCAAGCAATTTGGGCTATGAGCTTCTCCACCCTTCCTCCTGACTCTAGGACCTTGGTTTCCAAATGAAATTCAAAACTTGCTCTCATCTGAAAAGAGTACTTTGGACCACTCAACAGTCCAGTTCTTCTTCTCCTTAGCCCAGGTAAGATGCCTCTGACGTTGTCTGTGGTTCAGGAGTGGCTTAACAAGAGGAATACGACAACTGTAGCCAAATTCCTTGACACGTCTGTGTGTGGTGGCTCTTGATGCCTTGACCCCAGCCTCAGTCCATTCCTTGTGAAGTTCACTCAAATTCTTGAAATTATTTTGCTTGACAATCCTCATAAGGCTGCGGTTCTCTCGGTTGGTTGTGCATCTTTTTCTTCCACACTTTTTCCTTCCACTCAACTTTCTGTTAACATGCTTGGATACAGCACTCTGTGAACAGCCAGCTTCTTTGGCAATGAATGTTTGTGGCTTACCCTCCTTGTGAAGGGTGTCAATGATTGTCTTCTGGACAACTGTCAGATCAGCAGTCTTCCCCATGATTGTGTAGCCTAGTGAACCAAACTGAGAGACCATTTTGAAGGCTCAGGAAACCTTTGCAGGTGTTTTGAGTTGATTAGCTGATTGGCATGTCACCATATTCTAATTTGTTGAGATAGTGAATTGGTGGGTTTTTGTTAAATGTGAGCCAAAATCATCACAATTAAAAGAACCAAAGACTTAAACTACTTCAGTCTGTGTGCATTGAATTTATTTAATACACGAGTTTCACAATTTGAGTTGAATTACTGAAATAAATGAACTTTTCCACGACATTCTAATTTATTGAGATGCACCTGTATATATATACATATGCGCATATCTCATGACGTGGATGATTACCAAAATTTGTGTGTGCGGATATGAAAAACCAGACTGGGTTTTTCGTTAAAATTAATAAATGTGACTTTTATCAAGAACACGCGTGAAGTGAAATCCTGCAATAATAAATCTGAATATTATATCACATATTAAATCAAATGCTTACTTATCAGTAGGTTTTCACCAAATTCCACACTGCAACATTGATTCATAAAAGATAAAAATTAAAGGAATAGTTCACCCAAAAATTAAAATTAACTGAAAATGTGCTCACCCTCAGACCATCCCAGATTAGGATGAGTTTGTTTCTTTATCAGATATTGTGATGTTTTTATCAGCTGTTTGGACTCTCATTCTGACGGCACCCATTCACTTACTGAGACACTAATGCAATGCTACATTTCTACAAATCTGATGAAGAAACAAACTCATCTTGGATGGCCTGAGGATGAGCACATTTTCATTTTTGCATGAAATATTCCTTTTGGAGTGGAATATGATCAAGAAGCTTGACGTGATTCACTCAAACAGAAGCCTGAATGTTTGTTTGTTTGTTTTCAGTCTCTCTTGATCCAGACTGAGCTGCAGAGCATCATTTTGTGTGAGAGAAATGCAAGCAAGAGGTGAGAGCTTCACCGCTCATCTTCAGAGGACAGATCTGTGTGTGTTTTGGTTTCTAACACAGTGTGTTTTTCTCTTCAGAAAGCAGCCGTTTTCAGTCACTGTTTCGGAATCAGACGGGAATATTTTTGAGTTCATAACTTGATGACTAAAATTGTACTGTGTACATATTTAAACATATTTTGATTTGATATTGTGTACACAGGGTTACATATATGTGTCATATGATAGTAGTATGTTCAGACAATGGAGACTGGAGATTTCCCAAAGCTTCATTTATGGTTTAGGGCTAGTTACAGTTGTGGACAAACTCTATGTCTAGGTTCAGGCACTTTATTCTGACATGCAGAAGATGATATTTTTATTTAAACTTGTCATTACTTTGTTTGTGCTTTTTAAGGTTATCTGAAGCATCTGGTGTCAAGTTTCTCATTCATGTGCACCGTGAGATCTCGGTTTTTGAATTGCATGAACCAAATGATACCAGGGATTAAGTGTCTGTGTTATTTTGATTCTATTCACTTTGTGAAAGGATATGGAAAAGTCCGAGTGTATACGTTACATGTCTGTTTTCAGTCATCACGATGATTACCCAAATCTAAGAGTCTGTTGCTTTGCAATGCACAATAAATATTTCAGTTTAGCCAACAAATATGACCTTCTATAGCTTGACTTGTCACGTAGAAAGATACAGAATATGTAAAGTAATCAATAATAATTACAGGTGCTTCGTTGTCAGAGTTTAATTAAAATAAACAAATAAGTAGATAAGTACATGAACATACAGCATATAAAATTATTTTCAAACTTCAAGCAACTTAAAGATTATTGGAGTACATTTTACAAGAAATATTATTTCACTTGTTCTTCACAATTGCACATTTAATTCACTACTTGTAGTTTCTTCGTAATTATTTGTGAAATTTACTAGCAATTTCTGAGTGAAAATGATTTTTTCACTGTTTTTTCAGTTTATGTAAAAACTGAACAAATTGATTTTGGTTCAGATGAGATTTGATATAAATAACATTTAAAATAATTGATAAAATACAACTAAATTAAATGGAATGTGAAGGAACACATTCTGTATGTGTGTGTGTGTGTGTGTGTGTGTATGTGAGTGTGTGTGTGTGCGTGTGTGTGTGTGTGTGCGTGTGTGTGTGTGTGTGCGTGTGTGTGTGTGTGTGCGTGTGTGTGTGTGTGTGCGTGTGTGTGTGTGTGTGCGTGTGTGTGTGTGTGTGCGTGTGTGTGTGTGTGTGCGTGTGTGTGTGTGTGTGCGTGTGTGTGTGTGTGTGCGTGTGTGTGTGTGTGTGCGTGTGTGTGTGTGTGTGCGTGTGTGTGTGTGTGTGCGTGTGTGTGTGTGTGTGCGTGTGTGTGTGTGTGTGCGTGTGTGTGTGTGTGTGCGTGTGTGTGTGTGTGTGCGTGTGTGTGTGTGTGTGCGTGTGTGTGTGTGTGTGCGTGTGTGTGTGTGTGTGCGTGTGTGTGTGTGTGTGCGTGTGTGTGTGTGTGTGCGTGTGTGTGTGTGTGTGCGTGTGTGTGTGTGTGTGCGTGTGTGTGTGTGTGTGCGTGTGTGTGTGTGTGTGCGTGTGTGTGTGTGTGTGAGAGTGTGTGTGTGTGTGTGTGTTATTTACATTTTTGTTTCTTTGGAATAACATGCACTAATAAATCATCTTTATAACTAGACCAGGAATGTGAATTAAGAAAATAAAAAATGTAAGACGACTTTTATTTTCATAGGTGCTAATTGACAAATAAAAACTGTTAAACTTTTGTTTAACTTTAACACACACTCATATCCTCATTTTATGCATGAGCTGCATGTTTATGCATGTTTACTTTAGCTTTCTATTGAACAGTTAGCACGCACAATGTGATTGAGTAACTTGGTTCTGGTTTTACAACTCTTAACCTCGACACAAGGGCGGTCCTGTCAGCCTGATGTTCACATTTTAACCTTTAATCAGATTGCCTCATTTCTATTACAACCAAGTGAGTGCAGAAACATTATGTTTGATGTTGAATTATGACTGTTTTTATTACTTTTTATGCTGATTGAGTAACATATAAAAGCTGGTGCATGCGTTTATGAAGATGCTACTTCTCTGGATCTGGTCGCCATCAAAAACACTCACAAAAACTAGTTTACCATGCAACGCTCTGACTGACAATCACATGAGAATGTAAATAAACTGCAAATTGATGTTCTTAAAATGTTATGAATTGCACTGCAGATGACAGAGATGCTCAAACATCTCGATGCTCTATCACTCCCAGATTTACATTTGTGTGGTTTCAGTTTTGGTATAGCTGCACTTTTATGCTAAAATTTGGAAAATATTAATAATGATCGTCATAAAATGAAGAATGAGATGTGAAGTGTGGTGGTGCACTACAGAGGCACTTTACCGGCATTTGTGTACAGCCGTCACATATCTTCCACAATATCATTCAATCTAATATCAAACAGTGCAATGATTATCATCGCTGTGATTTAATGAACCAACTTCCCCGAACCCTGCGATCCAGGTACCGCGTTTACGTCATGACTGTCAATCATTCTGCATTCACATTCCACAAACGTTTTGATTTTACACAGTCAGAAAATGATGACGTAGGAAACTTTCAGACTGTACTTCAGTTCACCTGAACTGAGCAAACAAAGCACCAGCGTGTCTCAACGGGTGGCTCACGTGTCTGTTCTGAAAAATTACGCAAATAATCACATGCAACCAACCAAATAACTATGCATAGTTAAATCAATTAAATTAGAGCTACTGTATACACTGGAGGAAAAAAGATTTTACAGAGAGTTCAGAGAACATTCCAAATTAAAAATTAAAAAAAATAACTATTCCATTAACGTTCACGTCACCTATTTAAAACTCTTAAAACATATTTCTGTTAGCTGGTTATCACTTCTGCTGTTGATAATGCATTTATAATGTTATCTGTTTTTACTCGGTTTCATGGTAACAATTCTGCATATCATTTGGTCAATGCAGATCATTGTAATATTACTAGTTCAATTATTACAGACATTTCTTCTTCACATTTGGATGCGTTAGGCAATCAATGCAATCAATCATGTCAGAGCGAAAACAGTTGAAATGCACTGCTGTGCTTTCTCCACGGATCTTTTTCTCTTCCTCATAACCTGCAGTTGGGTTGTATTGATGCTTGTGTGTGGGTTTGAGTGTGTGAATGTGTGGGTGTGTGTGTGCGTGGGTGCGTGTGTGGGTGTGTGTGGGGGGGCGTGTGTGTGTGTGTGCGTGCGTGCGTGTGAGTGTGTGGGTGTGTGTGGGGGGGCGTGTGTGTGTGTGTGCGTGCGTGCGTGTGAGTGTGTGGGTGTGTGTGGGGGGGCGTGTGTGTGTGTGTGCGTGCGTGCGTGTGAGTGTGTGGGTGTGTGTGGGGGGGCGTGTGTGTGTGTGTGCGTGCGTGCGTGTGAGTGTGTGGGTGTGTGTGGGGGGGCGTGTGTGTGTGTGTGTGAGAGAGTGGGTGGCGTCTGGCAGCGCAGGTCTCACTAAACCCGTTTCATTATCGCTCTCTTTCTCTCTCGGAGCTCTTGTTTTGTTCTCCTCATTCATCAGGGTGATATTACAGGGTTTTCAGTCACACACAGAGCTGATGTGGATGTTTCTGCTCCTCATCGATTCACTTTTAACAGTCATCAGAAGGTGAGTAAAACACTTTAATCTCAATGCGTTTTGTAAAGCTGAGTTTAAAATGCCACGTTTATCTGCTTAAATAAAAAGGAGTTTAATTTATATGTGACCCTGGAGCACAAAACCAGCCATAAGGGTCAATTTTTTGAAATTGAGATTTATACATCATTACTAATCAAACATTAAGTTTTGATATATTTACGGTAGGAAATGTACAAAATATCTTCATGGAACATGATCTTTACTTAATATCCTAATGATTTTTGGCATAAAAGAGAAATGTATAATTGTGACCCATACAATGTATTGTTGGCTATTGCTACAAATATCCCCCAGCGACTTAACACTGCTTCTGTGCTCCAGGGTCACTTTTGAGTTTGGGCAGAAATGTTGGCGAATATAAAATCATTGCACTTGACTTCTAGAGGAGATTGTGGAGGGACGAGATATGTGACAGATCACCTGTGGAGTATCAGACCCTACAGACGAGATAAAGGCATTCAGAGATGGACAGCAGAGAGAAAGACTCACTGAAGCTTATTCGCAGAGACAGCATGCAGCAAAAACCAAACAGTGAGTATTTTGTCTGCAGTTGTGTTAAGTTTGCCTTATTGTTAGACAAGGAAGGCCGAGGCTAGCCGTCACAGTTTTTATTATCCCAGAAGCCTAAAAGCCTTCAAGAGTTAGTTAATATATAGCAGTGATAAAACAAGGTGAGGTTTGTGGAGGTGGAGGTGGATGGAGGCGTGAGATACGCAGCTGTTGGTTTGTACTATGAGTCAGAATAAGCTCCTCCCAAAATTCATTTCCTGTTCAGTTAACACATGTTGACATTTGTATGGGGCAGGTTGTCACAATGAAACCTGACATTAATAAACAGGTTGTTATACAGGCTATTTTATTTTAGGCATTTTAACACAAAGTAACATACAGAAAATTCAAAACATTGTTTCGTTGTTCTAATAAAAAGTACTTAAAAACAAAAAAAAAGTCATTTCTAAATTTCAAAGTGTGTGACAACTTGCCCCTATTTACCTTCATTATATAGTTGATTATTATCTTAATGTATGTCAGTGTGTTTTATTGTGTTCATTTTAGTTTGGAGGACTGAAATTCACAAATTGTCCTAATTTAAGACAGTACAATATAAAACTACAGCTAAAGCATTTGTGTCATTGGCCTTTCTGTCATTTACTGAAAACCGTTACTGAAATACAAATGCTGTGACAACTAGCCCCGGTCTCTCCTATACTGTATGTCATATTCTTTTCTTGATGAAGTCCTGATTTAAACTTATAATTGTTTTTGTTTCTTCCAGTGAGTCTGGATTTAGACGGACATGTAGAGTTTCATTCAGGTGAATCAGAAACAGTCACAGATGAGGTGAGATTCACAGATCGTCTAGAGAGGAGACACAACTGATGTGTGGAAATGAAATAAGAATGAAATGGGCTTTTTTAGCATCTGAAACAAACTATCAACCACATAGCAACACCTAAGTAACCACTCGGAACAGACTAGCAACTCCATAGCAACACCCTAGAAACAGCCCAGAATACCTTAGAAACCACCTAGCAACCAACCAGAACACCGTAGCAACCACATAGCAACACACTAGTGTTAAAACCTTCAAGAGAACGTCCCCCAAAACCTAGCTACCATTCAGAACACCCTAGTAACCACCTATAATACCTGCAGGGCACCAGCCACAACACCCTAGCAACCACACAGCATCACCTAAGCAACTTCCCGGAACACTGAATAGCAACATCCTAGAAACGGCCCGAAATACCTTAGCAACCTCCTAGAAACCATCCAGAATACCCCAGCAAGCACAGAGCAACACCCTATAACCACCTATAATACCTTAGCAACTGCATGCCACTAGCCACACTACCTTAGCAACCACACAGCAACACCTAAGCAACAACCCAGATCACTGCATAGCAACACCCTAGAAACAGTCAAAAATACCTTAGCAACCACCTAGAAACCATCCAGAATACCCCAGCAACCACAGAGCAACACCCTAGCGTCAAAACCTTCAAAAGAACTTCCTCCAAAACCTAGCAACCGCCTAACAACCATTCAAAATACCCTAGCAACCACATAACACCCTAGTAACCACCTATAATACCTTAGCAACTGCATGGCACCAGCCACAAGACCCTAGCAACCACATAGCAACACTTAAGCAACCACCCAGAACACACTAGCAACTGCATAGCAACACCCTAGAAACGGCTCAAAATACTTTATAAACTTTGGGGGGAAAAAAACTAATTCAAACTGCCCGGTCAGGCTTTCTCAGGCCAGCATAAAGTTTGTTTTGACAAATCTAGTTGTAGAGTATTATAATTGCTCTCTTTTTTTTTTTTGTCTTTAGGTCACTTCAGTACATCCCTCTTGTGCTGAGCTCTTCAGCTCCTTCATCTTCATCTGTTATTCAGCAGTCAGTAATGGCTCAGTATGTCTTCCTCTGCTGGGCACACGCGTGTAGCACAAGAGGACGATTAAAGGCAGAGTTCAGCAAAAAAAAAAAAAAAAATCATTCACTCATCCTCAAGTTGCTCCAAACCTGATATTTTAAAGAATGCTGGTACAAGAACAGTTTCTGGTAACCATTGACCTCCATAATACAGAAAAATAATAATACTATGGAAGTCAATGGCTGCCAGCAACTGTTTGGTTACCAACATTCTTCAAAATACCTTCTTTTGTGTTCAACAGAAGAAAGAAACTCATACAGGTTTGGAATAACGTGATGGTGAGTAAATGATGAGAGAACGGTCCCTTTAAGTCTTGTGTGTTAGTTTTAAGGCAAAGACATTGTACAGTACATCTGTGTAAAACGCTGTAGGTGGTCAGTTTACGGTGAGTGTTAAACTCTAGATTATCTGTGGTATTTTAAAGCTTTTCGGTCATGGTGTTTGATCTGAAAGTGGAGCTCAGAAAACATTTCACCAGCATTTTGCACATTGCTTGATATGTTCTCCTCATTTGACTTGTTTCAGAGCCTAGAGAAACAATTGTGATATTTCTGACTGTTCACTGTAACAGCGCTGCAGTTGAATGCTGCTTTACTCCTTTTCTGTTTATCTTTATATTTGTGTATAACGTGTATATAGTTTTTATCAGATTAAAACCTCTGTGAGGTGCATTACATCTAATGGTATACGTGCTTGTGTGGATTTGATCACATTTGAACAATGAATAAAAACAGAGTGCTGCAGGTACAACATATTTTTGTATTTCGTTTTTTTTTTTTTTTCAAATATGATGTGTTTTTGAAATAAGGTCTGAGGTGGATGCTGATAAAAGCTTCAATGGCAGAGATGAAGAATAGGGTACAAACAAGCAAAAAAACATTTTGTTAAAATGACTTTGCAAAAGATGAACATTAAGAAAAAAAAAAGTTTAGAAATCTTTAATGCAAGACAAGATTTTGATGTTCAGTAAAGTTGAATCATATGAATCATGTTATAGCGGTTGCGAAAAGAGCGAAACTTCACTCCATTAAAACAAATCCCAGCTTTTGCTTAACCTGAGTGTCAAATTAAAAATCATGGATCTGAATGTGAACGGTGCTCACTTAGACGATGAGGTGATTTAGTGAAACTCCTCCCTCATGAAGAGCACTGGTACGGTTTTTCTCCTGATCCCACTCGTGTGTGGAACTGAAGTAAGAATGAAATGTGTTTTTGGCTTCTTTTTTTTAGCATTGGAAAGAACCTAGCAACCACCCAAAATACCTTAGCAACACCCTAGCAACCACATAGCAACCATACAGAACACCCTAGCAACGACCTTGTTCTCCATGGTGGGTTTGAACAAAACCAAAACTAGGAAGAGTTTGGCTGTGGACGGAACGCTATCCTCCATCATGACGGTCAACATTTAAGTGGGAGCTTAACTGATAATGCCAGTATTAATTTTAAGACGTTATACATCAAGTATCAGCGCTTTATATTTATTGTAATGCATTGAAGATAAACGGTTGTCATCATCTTTGTCCACTAGATGAGAGACAGAATGAAAAGTCAGAGATCTGATCTGAAGCTGAATGAAGATTATCAAATTTGTAATAATAATAATATTCTCAGACTTTTACAATTGGGTAGATGACAGTGAAAATGTTCTAGTTGAGTTTATACAGACATGTACTTCAAAAATGACTTGACTTCAGTGGATTTAAAAGTGTGACAACTAGCCCCAGTATACCAACTACTGACTCTCGGCTATGTCTGCTTGTGTTAAACATGCTTTATCTGAACATGTTTTTAAAGACTTGTTTATTTTAAATGAGCAGAGAATTAAAACTGGACTGAAGATGATGAAGTGTGATGAAGCATATCTGAAGCTAGAGGAAAAATCAGGAGAGCAAAGACAAAAACTCACAATTTGAAGATTCAGAGAAGAAATCCTTGAGACGTTATAGTCAGGAACACACAAGACCAAACTGTGTTTTAATGTGACTTTTAAGCCATGCATAGGCTACATCTAAAAGTGCCATTTTAATAAAGATATTTAAATGTCTTCTTACACACACACTGTAATGTTTCTACTTTCCGTCTTTCTCTTCTGCAGTCTCTAATGGTGCAGATGAACCAGTAGAGAGTCATGCAATGAGACACTGACAGATGAGATCTGAACCGCTCGTGGACAGAGAGAACACTGATGTGGAACTGGAACGAATGAAGACGCAGCTGAAATGTGAAAAGATTATTTGTCTGGAGCTTTAATGAAGTGTTACTACTAAAGGACCCAAACTAGACCCAGTCTGTCTGTCTGTTACACAGCTGTAGTCTGAAGAGTTGACCTTCAAAACTGAAAACGTGGATTATAAATGCTTGATCTAAGAAGCTTTTATTTTTATGATTTATGGACAAAGTGACTAAAATCATTTGGGCAGCCTCTATAAAACAAGCAAGAGTTCTGTCAAGTGTCTTGTAAATACACCCTGATCTAAACAGATTTGCACTCTACCAGAACACTCAATGTGCTTGAATGTGACTGGCGCCATCTAGAGCAAAATAAAAAATATGCCCAGCAACAATTTGAAAGTCAAAGCAGGACGCATTATTGTTCAAGCACACATATTACATATTAACTCCAACAGAGTTCATCTGACTCCATTAACAGTGCTGTTATTCTTTAACCTCTTATTCTTTAAAGGTAGAAGTCTTTCTTAGACTGATAGGAAAATGCAGGCTTTAACCTGAACATTTAGATAAAGTTAAAACCAGTTCAGCTTCCAACATTATCAATGATAGAAGGAAAGATTCTCAAAGCTTCAAAGCAGGCAGAGATGTGTTAAATATTTATTTATAGCATGAGAGAGTGTGTGTGTGTGTGTGTGTGTGTGAATGAGTGAGTGAGTGAGTGTGTGTGAGTGAGCGTGTGTGTGTGAGAAAATGTGTGTGTGTGTGTGTGTGTGTGTGAATGAGTGAGTGAGTGAGTGTGTGTGAGTGAGCGTGTGTGTGTGAGAAAATGTGTGTGTGTGTGTGTGTGTGTGTGCGTGTGTGTGTGTGGATAAAACCTTTCAGGATGTAGTGAGAGAGAAAATAAACTACGTTTGAGCAAGAGTTCCTAGATTATAATCAGGTTCACCACAATTCTAATCACACCACGGAAAATTATTTTCTTACTTTGTATTTTTGTCTTGTTTTCTAGAACATTCTTTAAAAAACTTGGTTTTTGCTTAAAAGAAGAAGAAATATTTGCCAATGGGGCAAGAAAAATACTCTTATTTTGCCTTTGAGTTAATATTAAAGTACACATTAAAAATTACATGGAACTTTATATTTCTCTAATATATATATATATATATATAGAGAGAGAGAGAGAGAGAGAGAACTATTATACTGTACTATTATACACACACACACATATATATATATATCACAAAACAATAAAACTAATTTTATACATACACACATACACATAATATATATATATAAATAGTTTTATTGTTTTTCTAATAAGTTTTATTGTAAAAGTATGATTATAATATATATATAAAAATAAAGATAGTGTTAATATACTTGCAATGTACTATTGATAAAGGAAATATATTTGAAATACAATAAATTATAATTTATTTTTTCACCAGGGTGAAATAAGCCAAAAGTACTACGGGGCATATAATATTACAGCAAAAATAATACATTCATATCTTGTTTTTATGTTTGGAAAACACTCATGATAAACTTGTGATGTACTTGTAACACAAAGAAGGTGAAGTTCAATCTAATCAATCATGTGATTAGTGTCTTCATGGGCTTAAGTGTACTAAGTATACTTAAAGTTGTTCCACTTCAACACATAAAAGTACAGTAAATACACTTTAAATTCTGCTTTACTTCAATTTAATATCAACTAAAATATACTTAGTACCAAATTGGTTGTTCGAAAATGGCAAAATTTAAGTTAACTAATCATGAACACATCTGAAGTATACACTCAAGTACGCCAAAATGTAAAATACTTCTCATATATATTAAAATGCTTCTCGAAGATCAGTGCAAAGCATTATTAAACATGGAATGCAAACCCTAAACCAACTGAAATGAAATCAATTTCTATTCTCCTCAATGCATGTTTGAGCAATAGACTGTACATATTCAATTCAGCACAATTCTAATCAGTTTATAAGCTGTAATTGATATACTGAAAACTGGTATTCCTTACTATATTAATGTATTATCAATTATAAACACACTGGTCTATATAGCTCAAGTGGTTTACTGCACTTTATTCTTCTGGATTGTCTTTCATGAATGCTAATGAATCTGAAGTCATGCACATGGAAAGATTAACTTACTTCCTCATTGCATCATCGTCTGTTTAACTGGTTAGGCCTGTTGAGACTGTATTTAGCTTCGGTATAAAAGCAGAGCACACACACGAATGCAGACGCAAATGTTTGCAGCTGCTGACTATAAAACAAGGATTCTCCCTGTAGCTCTTTACTTCTTCATGACATCTCTCTTCGTCTCACAGGTGAGAAACATGTTTCTAACACTTGATTTCATTCGTCATTAAATCCTGCTTTATACTGAGGCGCTTTATTCTTATACGGATGACTGGATTTTTGCCATTTTATTAGCAATGTTTTAATTTCTGCCACTTGTGAATGATTCAGTGCTTGTGTTATAACAGTGTACATCTCTGTATTCCTCGTTTCATATTGCATAAGCTGGCTTTTTTAATTAAACTGCATTTGTGTGCATGATCACAGATACGAATGGAGTGTAAAGAGACAATAAAGCAAACAGAAAGCTGCTGGAGCGTCAGGAACCACAGATGAGCAAAAAACACGAGGACAGAAAGAAATGGAGGTCAGAAGTAAGACACAAACCTGTGAATCACAAGAGAAAAGCAGACAGATATCTGCTAGATGTGAGAGTATGGAGACACTAAAGCCGTACTGTAAGTGTTTGGTAATCATTCATCACATTTCAGTCTCAGTCTCGCTTGATTGGCTGTTGTTTCCTTAAAGCTCTTGTCATGAAGTGGCACATTTATACTGATTCAAATGAACGAAACATTTACAGACAGTGTTTGAGTGACAGAACATGTTCTGATCAATAACTTAAATGTATAGGAGGATAATCTGATATACAGTATGTTTGTGATTTCTAGTGTAATGTGATCCAGACGGACATGTGACGTTTGATTCTGATGTTACAAGTGAGGTGAGATTCTCACATCGAACCCTTCATCACTGATGTCTATCATCATCATCATCATCATCAGACTACCGTTGACCTCCAGCCTTCTGGAAGCTTTAACAGACTCGTCCGAGCACAAACACACTCAGCAAGAGCGTCTTTCCCAGAGAACCTGCTGATGCTGCACTTTACTGTCAATCATACTGTGAACATTTGAGCTGCATCAGACAGAGACTTGTTTTTGTTTAACCAAATACTTGTTTCAATTTGCACTGCCTCATATTTCATGCATTCCCGTTTACTATGCACGTTGATTTATTTCATAGATTCTATCCACCTAATTTCTAACAGAATGGCTGTTTGTAAACTGAATGCATCTGGCTTCCGGTCTCATGCACGCCCAGTTATTTTTAGGTGCACAAAACAGCTTTTTATGCTGTTTGAGATTGCAAAACCTCGTATTTACCATGTTATTTTAATGAATCGTCATTTTAAATACACTACTCTGTAGTGCAATGGTTATACCATTTATGCCATTTAATTCTTCTACACTCTAAAAAAATGCTGGGTTAAAAAGGGACAAAACCCAGCTATTGGGTTGTTTTGACCCAGCGGATGGGTTCAAAACAACCCAACCACTGGGTCAAAACAGCCCAATAGCTGGGTCAAAACAGCCCAATAGCTGGGTCAAAAACAACCGAACAGCTGGGTCAAAACAACCCAATAGCTGGGCCAAAACAGCCCAATAGCTGGGCCAAAACAGCCCAATAGCTGGGTCAAAACAGCCCAATAGCTGGGTCAAAACAGCCCAATAGCTGGGTCAAAACAGCCCAATAGCTGGGTCAAAAACAACCGAACAGCTGGGTCAAAACAACCCAATAGCTGGGTCAAAACAACCCAACAGCTGGGTCAAAACAACTGAACAGCTGGGCCAAAACAGCCCAACAGCTGGGCCAAAACAACTGAACAGCTGGGCCAAAACAGCCCAATAGCTGGGTCAAAACAATCCAACAGCTGGGTCAAAACAACCGAACAGCTGGGTCAAAACAACCGAACAGCTGGGGCAAAACAGCCCAATAGCTGGGTCAAAACAATCCAACAGCTGGGTCAAAACAACCGAACATCTGGGGCAAAACAGCCCAATAGCTGGGTTTGTCCCTTTTTAACCCAGCACTGGGTTATATTTAACCCAGCATTTTTTAGAGTGTAGTTATTTCAGTATTGCAGCTGATGAACCTGAAGTATATTTTAGTATCCGTCCATACCGTTTATTTTATATGTATTTATTGACTTTTTACCCCATGTTCTTAATTAACAATAATGATTCAGTATTCTGTTTGTGCAACTGACTTCAAGCTATTTGTATACTGTCCTCCGTTCTCAAACTGCTGGTCATATTTAGGGTCATATTGATGCTGGAGTCAGTAACCGCATCTCAAAGCATGAAAAACTGTTGTTTAAACCCTCTCCAATGTAGATCTGTATTCACACAAAGAAACCGCTCAGTGTCTTTAGTTCACGGGACAGCAGCCGCGGCTCGTCTCAAATAACTTAAACAAAACATTCATTCCCTGGAAATCAGAGCTCTAAACTCAATCTTAAATGCCTTCAGCATTCCTCAACAAGTATTTCTAGGTGCTTCTAGTTATGAAGTGACCAGGATATAATAAAATTGAGAGCATGGTTGTGTTCGCCTCATTTGTGTCAACGCATATTGAAACATTCAAAAAATTAAGTTATTTGTGTGAAAGCATATTGCTGATTATTACCATATAATTCACTTAAGTTAATGGTGTTTGCGGTCACAGTTTCATTCGCAGATCCTTTATGTCAGATACAACTGACTGAGCAATATTGACTAGCCTACAACTTGGATAAGATTCCTAAAATTTTCACACCTACAGCACACAGTTATATAGTTACAGACACTGATATGTTCTACATGTCTACAGAATAAAGAATGAATAAACCAGTCTTATAAACTCCTTGATTTCGCTTAAGCAACTTTAAATATAATATGCATGCACAATAAACTGTAATAATCAATAATCAATAAAATTGATTTACATCATTCGACAGAAATGTTTTTGCAGGTTTTAATAAAATGTAAATTAATAACATTCATAATAAGCAAGCATATTTCCAGTACGCGCCTCAGGCTTGCACAGTACCAACTCACTCATCAGCATCTTCGCTAATCCTCGACAAACTTCGACAGTTGGTTGAACCGGCTCATTCGGTACTTGTCGAGTTGGACGTGCTACTTCGGCTGTGCGTCCTGTGTCATCAACCCGGACCTAAAGTTCGATTCAGTTCGATTTGTGACCCGGCTCAAAAGAACGATTCGTTCGAGAACCGAACATCACTAATGAACACAACACTGAGAAGAGATGATGCTGAGCCCTCGCCAGCTCTCAGTCAACCTACAAAACTGACCAATTCTCTGTGAAGCTGCTTTGAAACAATATTTATTGTCATTGATAAATGTGAATGTGGAAAAAAACTTAAACCAATCCAGATTTATGTGAAGGAACTCAAACATTTCTCAAATGAACACAATAAATAGTCAGATAAAGTGAAAGAGTTAAAGATCTACAAATATATATGAGAGTGTTTTCCAGCAGCAGCAGCAATGAAAACACATGCACAGATCTCACTTCATCAGCTGATATGATGTTCTCTACTGGATTCATTTAATAAAGTCTCAAGAGTTTCGGAGAAATCACTAAACACAGACAGAACGTTTGAAACACTATTCGACTGTAATCGAGCAGTTCTGCTGTTTTCATCTGTTCTGCAGCTTTGAATGCTTTGATCAGAATCCAGATCTCTTTGATTTCCAGTCAATTCTGTTCAGGATTCATCTCCAAACCTTTGCTCAGTGTTTCGACTCCTAAAAAAAGCCTGTGCTTTTGCTTCGGTGTTTCTGACAGAATCACAGTTATTCTCAGCTTTCTCATGTGCTTCAGCTCTCCTTTCACACACAACATCTCTCTGCTTCTCCAGATTCACAGCAAAAGAAGAGAAGCATTTCTGTTCTTACCAGAGACTCTTTCTGGATTCATCCGTCAGCTGATGATGATGTTTCATATCAAGCAAATCTGCATAATCTCCTTAAGAATATACACAAAATCATGGATCAGTCATAAATGCATTAAAATAAGTCTCATTATATAATGTTTTTCTCATTTAAAAGCTATGGAAAGATGTAAAACAAGGCAATTATTTCTGTACAGAAAATGTGTACAGAAGTAATTACTTAATCAAGAAGAGAAGCACCTCAGAGAATGTATTATTTCAGACGCAGTCACATTGGCTGCGTTCCACTCCACTTTTAGACACGACCGCTCGAGAGTCTACTTCATATGCACACTTCAGCCCGCTCCAGAGACCCGACTCAGAACGTCCTGAGCCCTTGATCACGTTGAATCCGCCATGGAGTTAATTATTAAAAATTTTTCCCTTACAAATTTGTTTGATGCAACATGTATACACTGTAAAAAATAATAGGTAATTTAACGGTAAAAGACTGTAAAAATGCTACAGTAAAAACCTGTTAAATGGTTAACGGTAAATTCCTCTACTATATACGGTTAAAAAATGTATTGGACATTAATTTTACGGTAGAATACCGTTTTTGGAAGTGAAAAAGACCGTATAATTTACAGTGAATTACCGTAAACTGACATTCCCAGAATTCCCTGCATTACATTTCAAATTTGATGTTTTTTTGTTGAAATAACTATGTTTCTTCTTAGTTTTTTCTTATCAGTTGTGTATATTAGGGTTGTGTGTTACACCTAATGTTGTTAAATGAATGTTTATTGCATTATTTCCGTTTCAGGTGTGTCACCATGATGGTGTTTGGTGTCTGTGCACCTTCTATATATGTTATTATTTAAAAGCTGCTTTGGTTCATCATGTGACTTTCTCATCACCTCCTACATTTGATGGTTATCAGTGTATTACAAAAGTAGGTTGGTATATTAACATTATATCAGTTAATGAAATTACGGTATTTAACTGTAAATTTAAGTTAAAACCGTAAAACCTAAAATGTTGCTACCGTATTTTTTACGGTAAAATTCCGGTAACACAGCTGACGGTTTTTTACCGTAAACTTTACGGATTTTTTTTTACAGTGTATAGGTATGCTTGGGCTGTTATAAATGTTTTTTAAAAAATAATTAATATTTTATAGAGTTGTATGGGGTGGGGATAACTTAAACGCAATCTGCGATGACTTCATAATCATCAATATCATATTTGACAAACACAAAAATAGCATAGGCTATGAGTAACATTGATCAATTCACTCAGTTCATGTGTAGAACTCAACTGATAGAACATTCATTTGTTCGAAATCTGAATAAGAATATTCTGAAATCAGAATACTGCTGAAAATTATCTCTAAAAGACAAATGTGATTATAGCACATTCGACAACAAATAGGCAAAAAAAAAGTGAATAAGCGGAACTTATAAAATGTAACCCTATTTCAAAGTTATAATATGTTATGGCTTAGTCCTCTGCATCTAAATTGTGCTCCTCTCATCCGTTCTTCACTTCACAGACTGAACTTCATGCCTAGCCTTCCTTTCTTTCATCTCTGGCTTGAATTTCCTGACCACACACTGATTTCTGCTGCCTAAAAAAGTAATCTATAAAATAACCAATATCAATTTATTTAATGAATTTGAGCATAATTACTGAAGGTTAAAGTCACCACTTTACCTGAATCCGTCTGGTCCATATTATCTAACACATTCAGAGAAAGTGGGCCAATAATATTTAAAAACCTTAAAAGAAAACCAACACATTTTTAACACGGAGCAGTTTTAGTTCTTTTAGCAGTTTTATCAGTACCACTTAGCGAATGAGACGGAATACTAGGCCTATATAATGAATATTTGAGGAGTTCCTGACACACGACTGAGTGCTTTTTATTTTTAGACACACGACTTTCCAGCATAAGTGCAGTGCAAACATCTTTAACTTTAAATACACCTGATTGACTGAACATCTGCAGCTCATTAGTGACTTAAATACCAGAGGAAGAGCTCAAGACATACTGCATACTGTGTTGACATACTCTATCACAGATAAAGTGAATTAAATGCAATATTTGTCAAATATACAGACGTTTCAGAAACGTTTTCATGAGCAACAGATATATACATCGCCATCTGTTCAAGAATAAAGTTAAACGTAAATATATACTTTTTAAATACTAATAAAGTGGGGGAATGTATGCTTTCATCAGTGTTTTATGATAAACGTGACTCAATATAACAGTGCGACTACAGTAAAAAAGCTTTTACCTTTCTAAAAACGCAGATTTGTGGTTATTATTGGAATTGAAAAGGTTAGAATAAACCCGAAACACACGGGATAGTTGTCATGCGGTGATTTAAGCGATTTAAATTTGACAAGGCTGGTTGTGATTTTACTGATGAATCTCTAGAACGTTGACAAGGCTGGTTGTGATTTTTGTGATTTTACTGATGAATCTCTAGAACACTTATTTTTTGCCTGCTCCTCCATTTCATGCCAGTTCTGGAGTGATGTTAGAAGACTGGCTGAATCTAAAAAAGGCAAACGTCCCTGTATTTAACATCAACCATATCCTGTTTTATGTTGATGATTCAGATAATTCAATATCAGACATTGTGAATATTGTTTTCCTACTTGCCAAATATCATATACAATATACATTGTTGTAAGTGGAGAGACTCTCGCCCCTGCTTTGGGTTGCCAGGTTTTCACAACAAAACCCTATTTGATTCTGATTGTTATTGTATTTGGTTTTATTCTATGCTGTTACCTCTATGAGTTCTTGTATTCTATGTTTAATAAATAAAATAAATGAAAATAAAAAAACCTAATGTCTTCCTCGTACGCACTATTTTCGGACTGCTCCGGGTTGCCAGGTTTTCACAACAAAACCCTCCCAAATCCTCAGACGCTTTCTTGCAAATCAGCGGATATAGCGGCTGTAGAGTGTGCCTGTGCGCATGCGCTCTGCTACATCTAAAGAGCCGGCATCTCTGTGCACAGTGAGTTGATCTAAGGCAGGCCTACCACTGTAGAACTTCTGAAAGTAGATTAACGCCTTTACAGGAGCTACTCTTGATTTTGCACTTTTTCGATTTGGATGCAACATCGGATTATAGCCTACTGTAAGTGTCTATAATAATATCAAACCATTTATTGCATTTATTATTAGTATTGTTGTTCTATTATGTTGGCGCAGTTAAGCACAAGTCAAGTCACATTGCGCTTTATGCGATACAGACCGTTTCAAAACATTCATTTCTGAGCAACTCTACTGAAGGCAATAACGTCACTATTCCACATCTATTATGCGAAAAGGAATAAAAATGTCTCTATTGCAATATTCCTTATCATGAAACAGAATGTGTTTGTTAGGGAGCAGATCAATTTCAGGAGTTTTGTTAAATCTGTCTAAATTACTTATGCTGATAACACTGAAGAGCTGTGAAGACCTTGTGCTTATACATTATACCTGCTTTTTTGCAGGTATTCTACAGGACCAGATGTGTCTCCACAATGAGTTTATTTGGTCTCTGACCCGGGGGTATATATAATGTACTAAGGGGTATATAAGATTATAATGTACTGGACTGTTTTAGTGCCTATGTGGGGGGGTGACTATAATGTACTGGACTGTTTTAGTGCCTAAAACACAGCGGAGTACAATTAATTTCTACTTAACTGTAATTGAGATATTTGTGAATTAGATCAAGTAATACTGAGTGAATATGACACTTTTTGTATTGTGCCTCACCTCCAGGTATAGCTTTATTGCTCATTCAGCTTCTCAAACCTCCCAAATGCTTGCTCTCCAACATTGCATACTCATGGATGAGACATGCAGATAGTAATACAAATGTGAAAAAGGCCGGAAGTCAACAGTAGACATAAATGCTAGAATATAAAATAAGTTATTTTATGCATGTAAATGGTTTCATTTTCGCATATTTTCTAGTATAAGTGCACTGTGCTCACATTTATTTGTGCATTCAATTACAAATAAAAAATACATATCAGCTTGTGCATGCCTTATATTGTGATCTCGAATTGCAGAATATATTTTTAGAACATGCATTTGAGAGACGTTCTTGTGTGCTGCGTATACATACATGCATAGCTTGCAGCTTTAATCGCCTTTTTGGTAATTTCATAAATTAGCTGACGACAGAATTAGGTATGTATGCTCATAGTTTCTTGTGCAGGTTATTTATGATGAAGTGATAGAGCGTGCACCACATATTTGCGTACTGTCGAAGAGTGTGCGCCGTGGGCACATTAAAACGGCTGGTGGGACAGGAGAGTGTGTTTTACTGACATAGTCTAACAACATCTCATCAGACCGCGGTTCACAGTTGTTTTGAGTGCATGGGTGGCCAAGCTTTCGTCAGTGGTGGCCACCCCCTGCTCACCGGACTTGTGTGTGTGTGTGTGTGTGTGTGTGTGAGAGAGAGAGAGAGTGAGAGATGTAAAAGAGGAAAGCAGGCATTTGGACCAAAGCACTGTGAGGCAAGGGAGGGGGAGACTTTTTTTTTTTAAACGCATTTATGCCCCGTTTGTGTTGTTTTACAACTTACACAATTATTTAAAGTATAAAACATTGTTATTTACAATACACAGACTGGTTTTTAACCATATTTTTAGGGGGGGACAACCCCTGACTAAAGTCACAATCTGATTGTGGCAAGATGAATTCTTTGCCTGATGTTTCACTGTTAAACAAACCACAGGTTATTTTAACATGCTTAAAACGGATTTTGAAAGACTGTTGGATGAGCTGTTGGATGAGCCACTGACAATTCACTTGTCAAAATTTCATACAAATATTATTCATGTATCCTGAATCAATATCTCAGCAGTTCATATATAAACGGTCAAGTTTTCACAGTCAAACATTTAAAATCACATAAAATCCAGGATGTTTCTCTGACATAAGTCTTAACATTTTAAAATGTATGATCTCAGAGAAATATATTTAAATTTCTGCACTCAGCAGATGCTTTTATCCATTTTATGCAAAGCATTAAAATTAATAGCAATAAAGGGAATTAAAAATGAACTGGTTCTGAAACAAGGAAGTTCTTTTAACTTTCAACAACAGCTTGTAAGACGCAGTTAACAAATGCAGTGAGCAGCGCTGTCATCAGAAATCACCCTTAACAGATGAAAGATATGTAGCGAATTTAGCTCACAACAGGAAATATGAATAATTAACCATAACTAATTATGATTAATTATTAATATTTTAGATCCACTGTAGATATTTAGCTGACCACTCAGGGTCAACCGTCTTGTCAATTCTAAGAACGTTAATTTCCTGGTTAAAGGAAATAACTTTCTTACTGTACAATTCTATAAGTTTGTAACGTAAATCTGCATGATTATTGACTCCGGTTATGAGTAAACAATGAACACGTCAAGTGTGATACAAGTAAGGTTTTATTAACTACACAAACACTTAAACTAGTCTAACATACTACATAAACACATTAAGCCGGTCTAACATACACATACACACACACACACAAATTAGTACCGATTCTTAGAACATCAATATGTTGCATAGGTATCAGCATATAATATACACACTTGTTTCGATCATAAGAAGGCGAATTCATAGATACTAGACATGAAATAGTTACTTATATGAATGAGTGGTTTATCGTAAGCATGAATAAAAATAGTCTATAATACAACAGATTAAATACAACACAGCAATAATATACACAATGGCCTGAAGAAAATGGGTGTTCATTCAAAGAAGGTTTTCCTATGAATTAATTAGTAGAAAAGTCCATTTCTCCTGTGCATTTGTGTCCCTTTGTTTCTGGAGAATGCAGCTAAGTAGTCGGCTCGCATTCCACAAGGTTGTAAATGTATCGGGTTACCATGAAACCAGGGTCTTGTTCTGGCGTCCTGGGGTGTTACAAAGTATTTGTGAAATCTAGCTAACAAAATATATATTGTGTGTTGGAGTGGTCCAGACGCTACAGATAGTACGACAGAGATATCGCTTTCCTCAGCGGACATTCAAACTCATGTTTTATTGTGAATATGAGATTGAGTGCTGTGAATGAATGCTGTGTCAGATGCAGGGAGTCACACTCTCAGTCCATCTCTCTCTTATAATACAGTGAGCTTTAACACAGTGATACAATAAGCTTTTAATGAAGCGACTCAACGTTCCTTCGTTACTAAAATTCTAAAGCGACGTTTTTTAATTAGTAACGGCTCTTGAGCTCAGCTGTTAAACTGGCGAACAGAGATCTGAATCTGTGGCGGAAGGAAGAAGTTCCGCACACAAGAGGTTTTTAAAGACACTTCGTTGTTGTTTCTTATGTATTTACACACTTGTGCCGTCGAACAGTTGTATAAACGCAATATCACACTCGTAGCCGTGAGATATGGCTGTTTATCAGCACAGATATGTTTACCTACGGCCGAATCACAGCCGTGCTGATATACAGCCATGTCTCACGGCTACGAGTGTGATATTGCTCATTTATATTAAGCACAAACTAAGAAAAGAAAAGCAAACATTTAACGTTTCAATAATTAAGTAAAAGCACGCCTAAAGTAAAACATTCTGACTCTGTAATGAGAATTTGTAGGTAAAATTTAATTACCAGGACAATAAAGTCGAAATTTTAAAATACATTAATAGTACTGAAAACATAATTCAATTGAGACCTGGACATGTTTCCATGAGATTCATCTTATATTTATAAAAATCCATATCATACACTCTTAAAAATAAAGGTGCTTCACGATGCCACAGAAGAACCTTTTTGTCTAAATAGTTCCATAAAGAACCTTTAACATCTGAAGAACCTTTCTGTTTCACAAAAGCTTCTTTGTGGTGAAAGAAGGTTCTTCAGATTATAAAACGGTAAGAAAGAGATGGTTATGGATGCTTTGACTGAATGGTTCTTTGTGGAACCAAAAATGGTTCTTCTATGGCATCGCTTGAAGAACCTTTTGAAGCACCTTTATTTTTAAGAGTGTAGTACAGAAATACAGGGTAAGATGATGATGTCCTCAAGAACAATGTGGATTTACTTTTATACTGTAACATATTTAAATATAGTATTTAAAATGTTTAGCACGTGCAGGATGATGATGTGTGGTGTGTTATTCTAGGAAATAAACAAACATTCGCTAATTTACTTGTTATAACACAAAATGTCAAATATTAAAAAGGATGCAAGATATGCTGCGGTAAAAAACTCCCACAGAATAAACTTTTACAGAAATTACTTTTCTGTCATTTCTGACTTAAAATGAATAAGAATTAAGTCATATACGGAATGATTAAATGTGTCTTGAATTTGTTTTCAGGTCAAATATTAGCTGTTAACAAAAGAAAGAAAGAAAAAAACCAACCTGACTTCACTGGCCTTAACTAAAATGTGGGTTTATGTCGTCTGTGTGATTTAACAGATACAGATGTGCTGTAGAAGTGAAATAACACAGAGAAAACTGCTGGAGCATCAGAAACCACAGACGAGCAAAATGAAACAATACAGTGGTCACGAGAGAAAAACAGAGAGACACTTGTTAGATGTATGGAGTATGGAGAGAATATGGAGAGAATAAAGCCAGATCGTAAGTGTTTGAACTTTTAGTCTTGCTAGATATGCTGTTATAAGTTATAAGAACATTAAAAAATCCAAAACAATGAGGATAATCTGATGTTTGTGATTTCTAGTCTCTCATGATCCAGACGGGCCTGTATGGTCTCATTCTGATGTCAAAAGCTCTTCAGCATTTTCTCAAGAACACACAACAATCACTGACGTCCAGATATCAGCGGCTGAAGACCTGAACAACCTCAATCCAGACGACAGTCTCTTCAGCTCCGGGATTCTTTTTCAGACTCACCTGAGCACAAACAAACAGAGTAATGAACGGTTTCTTTCGGTGTCTCAATACTGCACTGCTGCTGCACTTTACTGACAACATTCAGCTCATCACAGTTTCCCTGCATTTGAGAGTGAACGCTTGCACAAGGATTCAATATATGTATAATATCTCCCTAAAGACATGACGACACCCTGGACAGACGGCTCCATCACAGAGCGACACACATTCTTTCAAACAAACAGCTCAGTGTCTTCAGTTCTATGGACAGATATAGCAGTGCCCTGCACCAAAACATTCATCCACTAGAAAACACAGACCTCTATATAAACTGAAACAGCAATCGTAAATCTGTTCAGCTTTCCTCACCAAATATCTCTAGGTGTTTCTAGTCATGAGCAGAATATATTAAAATTCAGCGCATGGCGCCACCTTCAGGCTGAATAACGCAATGACACGGAACCGCATGTGAATCAGTAACCAGACATCGGCTGCACGATATATCGAAATATTGCAAATGTAAATATCGCAATATGCATATCGCAATGGCGTGCAATATCTGAATCATTTTAATAATAGGCTACTTAAATCAAAACGTTGCAAAAGGTCAAAGTTTTAGTTGACACATATAGCAGAGAATAGCTTGACGTTAAAAAGAGTTATTAAGTGCAATAAGTTGCAGAAAACAACTCTTTGCCGTCTCATCTTGCTGTCTGACTCACACCTGAAGCGCGCGCACAAGCCGCATCTCACACAGAGTCTCTTCAGTTCTGCCGCACACCTGCAAAGCGCGTGCACACACACTCACAGAGACACGTTTCAGACCGAGTTGATTCGTCTTTCGCATCTCCTCCTTATGTTTGAACAGACACATACACACAGAATTATGTCAATAGTACCCGTCTCGACGATCATTATCGTAAACGCAGTTACGCGGATGTGTATCATTATACTGGATCCGTGCAGTCGGATTTAAAGGGACAGAAGCCTATAAATACCTGCTGCTGATTATGTCACTAATGTTAATCAAACAACAAAAGAGCTATAACAAAGATTAATCTCAATTTAATTCATACAGTGAACAATATGCAGTGTTATTTTACACTTAATTATTAAATTTCTGTACCTGAATACTACTGTTTATTTTATCTATGCTTGTAAATTGTGTATTTCTCTTTTTTTACTGACTGTTCACTTGCCTTTAATCATGTTTGAACTTTCTCAGACTATAGTTTCTGCTGTGGTATATGAAGAAGTACTTAAAGTGTGTGGAAAGCAAAGTTACAATGATATACAATTAGTGTCATTCATTTTGTTTGTTTGTATGTTCACATTGATGTTAAAATGACATTTTCTAAATTGTGACCTTACTTTTTATGTACTGCTAAAACACTGCTGGTCACTTTCAGAAGTTGTTCCAAGAAAGAATGTGAAACAAATTGATTATATAATTTTCATTTTTAAATATTTTAAAATATAATTGAAATTGATTTTACACACTTTAAGCAATATCGTATCGCATATCGAATATCGCATTTTTTAACAAGGTATCGCATAGCGCATTTTTCTTCAATATCGCACAGCCCTAACGTGGTAGTTACCTTGCTGTCTATGGGAGCGATGAGCTTTGTAAAAATCAACGCGTTTCAGAAAGGCGGGGCATAGAGGAGAAACAATAATGTACAGTATGTGGAAAATAATGTGTTTTTTGAACCTTAAACCGCATAAACACATTTCATTACACCAAATACACAAAATAATGTTCTTTTTAGCAACATCATATGACCCCTTTAAAAGAATGTAAACAGCTGAGAAAGAAATCAGATGTGTATCATTATACTGGATCCATGCAGTTGGATTTAAAGGGACAGCAGCCTATAAATACATGCTGCTGAATATGTCACTAATGTTAACAAAACAGCTATAACAAAGATTAATCTAAATTTAATTCATACAGTGAACACAATGCAGTGTTATTTTACACTTAATTATTAAATTTATGTATCTGAATACTACTGTTTATAATATCTATGCTTGTAAATTGTGTATTTAGTTAGCTGGATTTTATTGTTCTGGCTCGATTTGACTTGATCCAGGATTGTTAAATTCTTCAAAGCTCATCCAGGGGCCCGTTCTTCGTACGTCGCTTATTACATCCGAGATGAAATGTCACATCTAAGATGATATGATCGCGCTAATCAGGATCTGGCTAATTCGGTTCTTCGAACGCAGCTGTTGTTGTTGATTAGTATGGCTGGATTGAGTTATCTGAGATAATTGTGCGTTCATGGGTTGGTTTAAAAGGGGCTACGTATCGATACTCTAAAACACGATCAGCAATGCAGCGATTGGCTGACGGCAAGACAGCAACGTAATGACATCATATAATTAGTAAAGACACCTGACAAAAAACTTGACACATTTTTGGACTTTTATAAGGAAACATCCAAGCGAACAAAACTACATAAATGTTATAATAGATCAATGAAATGTGCACTGTTTTTATATGATTCCCAATTATTTATATTCACGATTTCTAATATTTTACATTTTTATTTCAACGTAATTAGCAATTCATTTAATTTTATATTTGAACAGATTTGTTACGTGACAGCATTAATTAAAGTTTCTTAAGGGTCAAGATCATGTTATCTGCATCTCCTGCGCATTAATTTAAGTCATCACTTAAATTAATGCGCGACTCTACATTATCTGTATAGCATGTGTGTAAGACTTGAATACAATAATGAAGTAATCATTTTATGACAAATAAATCTTTCAGTGAGTAAAACTGGCTGTGTCTGTAGTATTAAAGACTACACAACATTATTATATTTTCCTTAAATTAATTTTTTAATTATTATTATTTTTTAATTATTGTCCCTGGATTAGTAGGGTACTCTTGTAATAAAGTAGCGGTGGTAGCGGACAGATTTTAAGTATCAATTCTGCTTAAAAAGAGGCGATCTAATCCTGTATACATGAAATAAGCTGCTTCCGAGCAGGTTTAAGCTTACTGTTGCTATGACGAGATGAGCAAGTCCGGGATGAGCTTCGAAGAACCAAACAATCCAAGATCAGGCCAAATCATCAACAATCAAATCCAGCTAACCGAGTTAGCCACGTACGAAGAACGGGCCCCTGGAGTTGTTGTCAGAGCAACAGGTTAACATTGTAAAAATGCTGAGAAAAATGTCCTTGACTCTCAGGAAACTTTAATGCCGTTACGTAACAACTGCTAATTACAACATTGAAAAAAAAAAATGTGAAGCCTCTGCAAACACTAGAAATCATGGAATAATGGAAATAATCAATTGGTACACATTTCATTTATCTATTATAATTTTGTCATTTTAGTCACTTGGCTGTTTCCTTCTAAAGGTCTAGAAAATCGTCAGGGGTTTTGTTTTGTTTTGTCAGGTGTATGATGTTCTTTTTTAATGATATGGCATTGCTGATCATGGTTTCGAGTATCGATACATCTGCCCTTTCCAGTGAACATGTTAACACGGAGTAATCTCAGACAACTGAATCCAAATATTTTATTCAAATTCACAAATTCATTTGAAGAGCCAAATCAGCCAGAGATCAGTTATCACGATTAGAAGATCTAGCATCTGTCAAATCATCTCAGATGTGTTAAGTGCGGTGTGAAGAACAGACCCATGCTCTCAATTAAGATACAAATCTGACTAATAATCTTCATACTGTAATCATTATGTAATGCTTTAACGTCTTCATTGTTTCTGCTGAAATGAAAATGTGATGTTAACTAACAGCATGATCTGTATAATCTTAAAACTCTACGTTTCTGCCATGTGGACATTACTTCCTCTGATGAAAGATCAGTATTAATTGTAGTGTAGAAACATTCATGAAACAATACGTACTGTAAAATACACTATACAAATTATAAATAAATGTATGCATTTAGCAGACGCTTTTATCCAAAGCGACTTACAGTGCATTCAGGCTATACATTTATTACCAGTATGTGAATGAATGTGAATGTGGGAAAAAGAAAGCTCTCAGAATTAAACCAAATCCAGATTTATGTGAAGGAACTCAAATAAACCAATGAACACAATAAACAGTCTCATTATGCAGTCAGATAAAGCGCCTGGATTGACCTTTGATCCCTGTAACACCTCCACAGGCGATCCTCAGAATCACAGCACAGTTAAAGATCTACAAATATATATGAGAGTGTTTTCCAGCAGCAGCAGCAATGAAAACACATGCACAGATCTCACTTCATCAGCTGATATGATGTTCTCTACTGGATTCATTTAATAAAGTCTCAAGAGTTTCGGAGAAATCACTAAACACAGACAAGCAAAAAGATGCTTTATTTCTGCCAAAACCCATTGCTGATTTCTTGTCATCTTGATCGTTTGATTCTGATCTGCACTATAGTAAAGAGAGCTAACATACATCAGCAGCCAGTTATTAAAATAATAACACACTTGTATGTAATCTGTTCAGGCTTTAAAATAAAGAGACACTGAAACTGTTGTGGGTTATAGAAAGAGAGAAGTAAATCTTCTCTTATTGAGTTCTAGTGCTTTGCAACCACTCTATAAAGCGCTAGAAACATGTGACTTGAGTTTAAAAATGCAGAAGTCTTTTAGTCTCGCGACTAATATAGAGCCTATAGCCAATCTCAACTGGTTGTGACTGTAAATATCATCCATCATATGACTCTAAACGTTATGAATTTCTATCTACAATTAAAAAGGCTTGTTGTAAGACTAGGTTGGATGTAAAATGTGCTTTAAGTTGTGAGTATTAATACCTGTTGCACCATAAGTGTAGTGTTACGTCTGAGACTAAATCTTACGCCTAGTCAAAGGTAGGTGTAAAGTGAAAAGTCATGATTTGCTCTGACATTATTAGGTTTTGGGATTCGTGTCTGTGAATTAATTATTACTGCAGACGGGAACTGGAATGTTTACTGTGGTCTTTTTGGGCAGGAAAAGCGATCACGGAGCTCAGTGTAGGCTATACCACACTGCTGACAGTAATTAATTATACATTATATTTTACTTAACCTGTCGCTTTCATTTTCAATGTTTGTTTGAAGAAATCTGTCATGAGAATGTGCAGGGAGACTTCAGATATAAAAATGCAGACTTGATAGGAAATGTTAACTCAATGAAATCATGGTGCGGTGCCTTCACTTGTTAAGACTGAGCAATTCAGTACTTTATTATGCATAGTCTAAAATGGTCTTAATTTTAGTTCGTAAACACAAAAAGGCAACACAAACTCCACCCTCAGGATCAGAGGCTACCCCATTCATAGTTACTGCATTATGTCCTAATGTCCTATTCATTACCTTTTCTACATTATTGACACTGAATTAAAAGTGCTGTGTTGTGTAAAGTGCAAAGTCAAAATGCCTTTAGTTTCAGTTTTTTTTTTGGTACATTTTTTCAAATCATCCTTAATATTTGGAAACCAGTAAGTGCATTTCTAGAAATAGAAAAGAAAAAAATAATAAACCAACAGCGGCACACAATGGATTACCTTGAAAAGCCTGTGACTTACTCGAAATCCTTAATTCATTTTTCAAAAGTAGGCTGTATATTTCATCATATCAATAGTATCAAATGTCCTTGTGTCACCGTTTACAAACATCTTGGTCAAAAAGTGTCAGTATTATACTGTGGCTGCATTTGGCTGAGAATGATTGAAATGCACAAGGCTGCAGTTTATTCTGTTTCAACAATACAAAGATACACATGGAATATTATTAGCAAGGGACTGGATAGGATTTGCTATTACACTTCTACTGTTGCTCTGTCAACAAATGACAGTATAACGTCATTGTGATTGAAAAGAATAGGCAAGAATATTTTACAGCAATATAAAACACATGAAACACAGGCCACAGACTCTCATCCACAGATTATGGCAACTAACTCAACCATTGTGCATTTAATGACTTATGCATGTACCATTTTCAGCCCAGCACTGCTGAACAACACCAAATCAGAATAAACCAAACCTAAAATAAAGCAAAAATTTGTATTTGGCAATTAAAATGAAAGGGAAAATATAAGTAAAAACCAATTATTTAGTCATTACTTAGCACCATACTTTTTTTGTGTGTGTGACAGGCTGGCATTAGCAGACCTTTGCCCTTGGGACAGGCACTGGCACCAGCCCCTATAAAGAAGGAGGCTACTTTGACACAATCTGTATTGTATAAAGCACTATATAATTTTTTTTTTTTTGTCCTAACCAGACATTACAGCAAACCGCGAGCGGCAGCAGATCCTGTTTTAGAAACGGTTTCTATTTCTGCAACGTTGTGGCTAGAACAACATACAAACTATGACAATGATGATCTTATCTGCTGCAGCAAACACAACACTACACATCTTTCATGGTTACTACTATTTCTCTACCCTATACACTGTATTCCTTACCAATGTCGTATGTATTCCTTACCAATGTCGTATTGTCCTGTTGACATACTGTGCTATGGCTGATAATATTGGATCTTATTATGTCACTGTTGTCAATGTCATTCCTATGCATTTGCACTTATGAAATTGCACTGTCGATTGATGCTCTAATGTAATTTCGTTGTTCTACAGCAATAACAATAAATTATTATTATTATTATTATTAGGTGATTATGTGATTTATTTAATGTTAAAAGGGTCTGATTTGATTTTGAATATCATTTTGCGTTACCTTTATAGCCATACTGAAAGCATCAATAGATAGTTTTCCTCAGATCTTAAAATTAAATTTAAAGGGGTTCACTGTTTTTTTTCTAGGCTTGATTGTGTTTATGGGGTGCAGTCTAACATGTGTTAATGCTTCGTTTTTTAAAAAACACATTATTTTTCACATAATTTACCTTTATTCCACACTGCTCTGTCCCTTTTCTGAGAAACGTGCCTATCATTTCCTGTTTTTATGAAGCCCCGCCCTCAGAAATAGGCGATGTGCTCTGATTGGTTAGCTAGCCCAGTGTGTTGTGATTGGCTAAACCGCCTCTAGCGCACGTCTAAACATCCCGCCCTCTCCTCAGCGGCATGTGCTCCGGTTGTATTGTAAACAACTGCGTCGTTAATATCGCTCATCAGTTTGAGCTCGATTGAGAAGCAGAGGATATTATTGAAGAGGATCGTGCAGAACCTGTGCAAGCACGGCTTTTAATGGTAGGCCTATGTTTTTTGTTTGTTGTTGTCTCATACTTTTTGATACGCTGTTGTAAATGCTACTGCTTCTGTTAGCTTTTAATATACGGTTTTATCCTGATTAAAGCTTTAATACAGTACAGCAACCGCACGCGCTTCCATGTTTAATGCTTCTCATAGCTATGTGAAAACAAGTGTATAGTTAGAACAGTTCATTGTTGGAGCTGAGAGAGAGATGTAGAGCGTGTGCAGAGCAAGAGACGCGAGGAACAGTATTAAGAACCGCTGCTTTAGAACACTGATTTTGAAACGTGTGAATCCATTAGAATCATTAGAAGACAGAATCGCGATTCATATATGAATAGATTTTTATGTGCACCCCTAGTTTTCTCTTCCTCTGCTCTAAAGCAGCGCAGTATGGCCCCGCCTCCTTTGTTGACTTTTCCCAAGGGCGGGGTTTATCTGGGTTTGTGATGTCACGAACCCAGGAAGTAACAAGTTGTAGTCCCTACCAGCCATTTTTGTAGGCATTAAACCTCCAGAATTTTAAAAGACGATATCTCCATTTGCATTGAACTTTCAGCTTCATAACTTTGCAAATATTGTTTATGCTCAAAAAGCAAGATTACACACTAACTAACGTTAAAAAAGTGAAATGGCAATCAACCACCCCTTTATGCAGACAAGAACTTTCAAACTGTCAAAAGCGGTGTCCGATTCATGAACGAACTGATTCGTTTAAATGAACCTATTAAATCGGTTCGCAAATCGCACCAAATGATTCATTCACAAAACATTAAAATAAAACATTAAAATAACATGCACGTTCACCTTCGGTGCGTGTATCATTCGATCATTTAATTATTTCATTCAATCTGGGCAAATGAAAAACTGTAAAAACAGATCAATATTTAATTTTTCCGTTTTTCTGTATGAACCAAAAATTGAAACTTGGCTTTCCATGAAGAAATACACTCGAGAAATGGAAAGATGGCTTGTTTTTTTGTTTTGTTTAACAAACGGAAAACGAGAATTTTGCTCAACATCTCTTATTTTGTTTGTGGTTTACAAATCGGTTTATGGCTTCAATATTTCATTCGCGCATGTGGGCGGCGCTGAAACACCCCTTTCATTTGATTGGACAAACAGCCCTGTCTTCTGTACAAAGAGCTGTGCAGTACTGCCTTGTTTTTTTATCTTTTATAAAATATTGTATTGTAATATACAGGACTTGTAAATTTGGCACGCACGCATCCGTTAATATTGATGCGCAAACAAACCGTGTGCGTGCACTGAACACTATACAACCAGTCGTCAAAAGTCATCCTGCGAGTGTTTTATAATTGATGCTGGCAAAAGAAGAGTGTTTTACAGTAAGGGTCGTGGTTTAGCGTTTCTGAAAGGATCCATATAGTAGCATATGCAATTGAGGCGAGGCAGCAGGTTTAGTGGTCTTTAGCCATCTCCCTGTGGTCCTGTTCAGTATCACAGTTTGACTTGTGCTTATTTGTATTAAAATGCTCTAAACAAATGTTTTTATATATATTTATTTATTTATTTACTATTTAAAATTAGTAAAGATTAGGGGGTGGGGGGGGGACACACTTTATGTATAGATTGTGTTTTTGGTGAGATTAAAAATATTTTTTGTTTCTTTTAAAACTTTAGTACCAAGACGAAGTCCCGCTCCGGTCCATTTCCTGCTCTCTTTTTATAGCTCAATTTTAACCAGTGTTTATCAATGGCATCTAGAAAAACAGGTAGGGCTTACTTCAGAATCATAATTAATGTTATTACATATAAAAGTAATAAACAACCCTCACTATCAGCGTATGAATTAATGCCGTACAGAAGACAGGGCTGTTTGTCCAATCAAATGAAAGGGGTGTTTCAGCGCCGCCCACATGCGCGAATGAAATATTGAAGCTATAAACCGATTTGTAAACAACAAACAAAATAAGAGATGTTGAGCAAAATTCTTGTTTTCCGTTTGTTCTCGAGTGTATTTCTTCATGGAAAGCCAAGTTTCAATTTTTGTTTCATACAGAAAAATGGAAAAATGAAATATTGACTGGTTTTTACCATTTTTCGCTTGCCAGATTGAATGAAATAATTGAATGATCGGATGATACATGGACCAAAAACCTTCCCTGCTGCTGCAGCATCTTTGAGCCCTATGTGATGTCTGTTTTACATTTTATGTATCTCTGGATCAATAATTTTTACTGACTTGTGCTGGCTACTTGAAAATTCATCATAATTCATGGGTAGATTGAGGGGGAAAACACCCCCCTTAAGAATGTGCGAGTACTTTCTTTGAATCAGAAATCAAATTGGTCTAGAATAGTCATCCTTGTTTGCAGTGACAATGACATAACTTATAAAACCAAACATCAAAAATATCCAGAGTTGTAATTTTATTGGATTTTTAACAAAAAATACATTTAATTAAAATATATAGTCCGATTATTTTTATACAACCACCTAGATAGATTGCATTTGATGGAAAAACAAAGCATGTGATGTTCAGAGCATAGTAAATACAGTAATTATCACAGTGGGAAGTGATGCCAAGTGCATTTTACCCCACAGACTAGGTTTGAAATAAATAAAAATGTCATTATGAAAATATAATTATATTTTCCTTAAATAAAATGTAATCCCTAACAACAGGCCTTATTCTCATATCATATTAACTGCGATGTTCTGCAAAACAACAAGCTTTGAAACTTTTTTCTTACTGCTGAAGATTAGATCACGGATGGTCAAAATCCATTTTCTCTCAGCTACATGCAGCGTAAGCTTCACAGTAAATACTTCTACATCACTCTTGTCAATGTAGTCCATATCAACAATTATGCTGAGAAAAACCCTGGTATTTTGAGCAGAATATATCAAATATACAATAAAAAAAAAATTACATAAGTAAAAATTACTGATTGATGAATGCTTTTGTAATTTTTTTTATGGTATATTTGATATATTCTGCTCAAAATACCAGGGTTTTTCTCAGCATAATTGTTAAGTAAAGTTGAAAAGGAGTACTTCATACTTTTACTGGAGTAATATTTTATTATACATATCTGTACTTTTATTCAAGAACTTGATTGTTGTACTTTGTCCACCACTGATTTTAATAATGTTAAAGGTTTAATATTTATAAATTAGGTCACTTATTTATCCATTTTGTTATAAGTGCAGTGTGCTTGCAGAGAAAGCCCGCTCGCATGCGCTTCTGATTGGCTGTCATTTTTTGATAGATTCTGTTGTGTTGCATAGCCGTGTCGCATCTAGTGTGGACCGATTAATTGCTTGTTACTGGAATCTTATAACGTTGTGTCTGGTTAGGACATGTTGTATTTGTTAGTCAGCTGAGTGCTTTTTTGTGCTCATTACAGCCAGTGCACACACTACCTGAAACGCTTGGCAGAGCGCTTCATCATGATATTCACCTTCACATGCTCCAAAACTAACGTCTTCTGAAGACAAAAAAGTTGATAACGTATACTACAGGTGCCCTTTTGTACTCTTGGTCACTCTAGTATTGATGTCATGGACTGTGGAGCGGCCAGTGTCATTGTGTCAGGAACACGTACTTGAGAAACTTCAGCACTTCACGTGCTGGAAACTCCAGTACTTCATGCATTTCCCCATTAGTACATCCATAACCTCAGATGTTTTGAACCATGAACCACAAGCTTCCTGTTCTAGCTTGCTGAAGGACAAAAAGGAGAAACAATCCCTTGTACTTGTAAAAACTCAGCACAATTACAATGTCACAAACACACAATATTGCATACAACACTAAGCCCCACCTTTCCAACGTGCTTATAAAATACTTGTCGACAAGAGTGCATATCTCAGAAGTGCAGTGGATGTTTCCTCTTTTCGCCTAAACACGAGGTAATGAACACGCCTCATATTTAAGTGTGTTGTAAAGAGCTTTTTATTAATTTATTTAAATCTGGACTTTTATGTTTGTAGTGAAACTGAAGTGTAAACCTGTAGGCCTATTGCACAATAATTTAAATTTCACTTAACTTGGAATAACTTAAATTGAAACTCCATATTTTTTTCAACAGATAATACAAATGCATGAGAGAATGATACATGAGAGCGCATATACAGAGCAGCACAAACTGCAGAATAATAATGGACAGGAGAGAAAGAGAAAAATGGCGAACAAAATGCACAGAAATATAAAACTGAATGAACCAATTAAGAAAAAGACACCGAGTCTAGTCAGACAGAACAGCCTTAATAGTGGCAAACAAAACTGTGAGTAATAATGATGTTTAAGATAAAACATATTTCATCATCAACAGTGTTTCATCTTTGTTGTAAAACTAAACCGTAACTTTTCATTTATTACTTTATAGTAAAAGCATCACTTACATTTGCAGTTATGCTCATAAGTTTAAATACTGTTATTGTCTTGTGGACCATATGTAAATGCCTGTTACTGTATGGGAAATTCAGTTTCATAAAGTCTGTTATGCTTGTTCAGGGTAGGACTAATTAATGGTAATCAGATGTTTGTGTTCGTCGTTTCCAGTTTCTCATGTTGCACAGATTTATTCTGATGTTTCAGAGTTAAGGTAAGATATTTACCCATCATATATACGGAGTTGAAACTGTGTATAGCTGATGCACAAATCTAATGTTATATTGAACTTTGTGCGCGTTATAGTTCTGAAAGTGTTTTTTTCCCTCTCTCTCTCTTTTTAGAAGCAGTAGTTCTGTTTATCTAAGCAGCAAAATATACTTCAATTTACCTAAACTGCTTGTTTTGTGTTAAATTTTTCATTTATCATTTAATTAATGAAAATCAGCAAGAGAGAGAAGTATTTTGACAGTGCTTAGCAAAAACAATGTTTTGCTTGTTTATAAATATCCTCAGATACCTACTTTTGTTTATGTGGCTGACTTTGTGAGGTTGTTCCTCTGTAATAACTTGCTTTAATTGATTAATGGGTATGAAAAAAAAAGCCAATTAACAACTTCTATGACGAACATGTGTGATGAATTCAGTGAAAATTGATGTAAATGCAGTTCTAAACACAAGGGCTGTATTTGTTTATCAAAAACTGAGAAAAACACCTCACTGTGGTCCCACTACTGAATGAATGCTTCTTCACCAGGATCAGACACTGGTTATTCCAGCAGATTCAAGGGGAAAAACACTGCATGTGCTGGAACTACAGATATAAACAAATGACGACATGTACAAAGAACCCTGTAATATATATATATATATATATAGCGAAAGACGACAGGAACTGCTTTGAAAGCACCTTATTGAAAATTGTATTGGTGTATTTACAAAAAACAATTGTGAAATATTAGAAAATGTTACTATACATATCCTGCACTGCCAATGTGAACAGGTCTTACAGATGCACAAAGATGCATTAAAATTAGTTAAATATTCAAAATGATACATGGAAAATATACATTTGAATAATGTTGCATATGAAAAGCATTTGGAATCAAAATAGGACAACACAACTACACCTGCTTGAATAGCCTACACCAACGTTTAATCAGAGCATAAGCCTGTATGTCATCATAAGCAGTGATAGGATAACGATAAGAACAGCATTAGCACGGCGACCACACACACACACACACACACACACACACACAACCATCATCATCATCAAATCAGCAGGACCGTAGTGGATAGTAGTGGACAGTAAAAACAATTCTTGGTCATAGCTTGGCTCAGCAGCCACAAACCACACCAAACAAACAACAGTGACTAGGCAACTACAGTAGGAAAATGTAGATTGTCTTATTTGTCCAATTAGGGATTTCCTGCACGTAAAAAGTTACTTCTATTAGTCCGTTTTGGACTTTCAGTGCAAAAGTGCCCTCCGGCTTCAAGTACGCCATGAGTAAAACACACTGCAGGAGAGTGTTCAGCGCTCTGAGAGGTTCATATCGCCTCATTCTGTATACGAATAAAACGTAAGGTCATGCAAAGACTATCTGGTCTCTTTGCATTTAAATCTAGATTTATTCACACTAGCCCTTGATCTCTACATCAGGGGTGGGCAAACTTGGCCCCTCCAGGCCATTTTCCTTCAGAGTTTAGCTCCAGCCCTAATCAAACACACCTGAACCAGCTAATCATCGTCTTCAAGACTACTAGAAGGCTACAGGCAGGTGAGTTTGATCAGGGTTGGATCAAATCTCTGCAGGAAAGTGGCCTGGAAGGGCCAAGTTTGCCCATCACTGCTCTACATGAACACACTTACCCGAAAAAAATGCGAGGGGACATGCCCCCTCATGTGGAATACAAGGGGAACGTGTCCCCCTAAAACAAAACTAACTGATCTTCATCATTTTATAACAAACAAGAAACAAAACGATTTATTTTTATAGGTCAAGTATTGTTATAATAGCAACAAAATTCACTTTAGGCTAGGCCTACCTTGTGTGAGTCTAAACCTCTGCTCAGTGTTTCATCTCCTAAAACAGCCTGTGCGTTTGCTTTTGTGTTTTGATGCCGTTTCTGTCACGGGATGCAGACAGAACCCAAATACAAGACAGCCAGGTTAGCACAAAAATAACTTTATTAAGACAAAGAGACAAAAAAAAACAAGACCGCTCTCACTTCACTGGCAACCAAAAACAGCCAAGAACACCATAAACGATAACGAACCAGCACAAGGCGGGAAACACAAGGGGAATAAGAAGGGCAGGTAACAACAGCTGGGACAACGGAACCAATAAACAGATAACAAGGTGGGTGGGGTTAACAAAGACTGGAGAGCACAAGGCACCAACAAAAACAAATGACAAGCAATGTGACAAGCCAACAGACTTAGGGGTGCCCTCTGGTGGCCGTCAAGGGCACACCAGTCGATGACCGTGACAGTTTCTGACAGAATCACTGTTATTCTCATGTGCTTCAGCTCTCATTTCACACACAACATCTCTCTGCTTCTCCAGATTCACAGCAAATGAAGAGAAGCATTTCTGTTCTTACCAGAGACTCTTTCTGGATTCATCCGTCAGCTGATGATGATGTTTCATATCAGGCAAATCTCCATCATCTCCATAATCTAAGAATTTGCATAAAATAATGGATAGCACCTACTGAGTGAATATATGACTTCAGACGCAGTCATGTTGTTTCTAGAGTTTCAAATCTCAGTCTAAAGGTTAAATGAAGAGCTTGTAAATGTGATGAAACACACCTGATTCACATCAGCAGCTCACCAATGACTTTAACAGAAACACAAGAGCTCAAGACTCACTCAGTCCTGCTATTTACACTGATAACTGAGTGACATTCACTGAATTAAACTGAAAGAATGCCACTTGTATCAAACAGAAATTAAGGAATGAATAATTAAATGTGTATCAGTAGTGTTTTCAGTTGAATATTAACTGCAGTTTCCAAATGACTAGATTTTCAGACTCAAAGGTCTTTAGTTTCAGGTTCCAGTATGAGAAGAGATCAGATCTGAAGCTGAATGTGGATCATGGAACACAAAGAGACTCTCACACACACATCTGATGTTTCTGAATCATATTACAGGACCAGTGTTAGAGAATCATCCTCAAACTGCTTCAGAGAGGAGGAAAGAGCTGATGACACAAACATAATAATATATAAAAAAGATACTGAGCATGAAAACTGGGATTAATATCAGATGAGTTTGTACAGTAAAATGAAAAGGTCATGCATGACAATTAAGACATTTTTAACATTCACAGTTAAAGTAACACACTATTGACTTAATATTAATGTAAAAGTTCTAAAGATGCACTAAACATATAATGATAGAGAAAGGCCTAGAAATAGAAACAAAGCATCGGTAGAATCTCTCAAATCTTCACAGCAGATCTCTTTTGTTTAGTAAACAGATTCATATCTTTGTTCTTTCACTACAGCAGTGTTACTGCACTTCATGAAAGCAGGGAACCCTTATAGTTTATAGTGATTTATTTCATGTCACCGCTGAAAAAAACATCATCTGTTATTCTCAAGTGAACAGGAAAATCATGTTAATGCTTACTGATTTATTTGACACATTTAATTTGTTAGTGGTGAAACAAAACACTAAAGATGAAGATAAGATCAATATATAAGTGCGCTTGATTAAGTGTGGACTAGCAGAGCTGTTATTGCAAAAAGGTACAAAAGGTGAGAAGGCTTTTCAATTTTCCGATCTACACTTAATTCAGTTATTGTCTTGTATGTTATATGATCACTGCCTGTTCACTTTGTTGTTCTGAGAAACTTTCAATGCAAACCTGTTCAATTACACAGTTAGTAATTTCACAAACAGTTCAGGACCTTGGTTTCTACCCGGTGACTTAGAAAAGCAGATCTTGCAGAAAGTTGTGTTGTTGGTGCAGAGTGAAAGTATTGCATCATGTTAAATGTTTAGAGTGGCAGTTGTTATATGGTTAGAGAGTCAGACTTGTAACCTGGAGGTCCTGGGTTTGAGTTTCAGTACCAGCAGGATTTGTAGGAGGGAGTGAAGAAGTGGCTATTTTTAAATCTTAAAACCACAACTGAGCAACTCAGCACTGCCGCTGAAACAAAGCTTAGGTGGTGCTTGGATGGGTGAAATGCTGAACAAAAATGACTCAGTTTTCTTATTACAAATTTACATGTCCATATTGTAATGGTCTGGGGTTTTGTCCCTTTAACTCTCTGTAAACTTGATCTGCAGCATCAGTCCATCTGTATTAAAACAATCAAGATAACCAGACCTTTGGTATTGTATTGAACAGTTTCTGTTGATCCAGATCGTGCTGTGATGGATCAGAGAGGATCAAACACGAGGAGTTCAGTTCTTATAAGTGGATTCCTGAAACTTCATTACTCAATTATATTTAAGAGAGTAGATATAGATTTTTTTTTTTTCCATTTATATAATTTCTATAGTCGGTAATAATTACATATTAAAGTAAAAAAAGCACATTGAAGTCTCTTCTAGACTCTCAAGAACCTGACTCGTATAAGTGATCAAAATGAAGGACTCTTCTCTCTTGGGTTAGCAGTCTGCAATCTGTCCTCGGAGAACAAAGCAGCGATGGCACCAGCAGAGCATTCAAACAGTTCTGAACACAAGGGCCACATCTTCTGAATGTCCTCAGAAAAAAAAGAAAAGGATTCACAAATAACGTTTCACATTCTCTGTGCTGTTTTCCTATTGTTTTACCATCTACACACAGACACTGCTAGTTTGGATGAACAAAGAATCCTGTCTGACCTGCAAGTTCACGTGAGTTTGAGTGTCAAAAACTGTCATTGTGGAGCTTGTATCCAGTACACAGACCCAGTGACGCATGCATGGGAATTTTTGTAACTTCAACGAACAACGTTTAGCCACAGATCTGTCTTACTTCACACACTCCTGTTCTGTATCAGAATCAGAAAGTGTTTTATTGCCAGTTTATATAATGTGAACGGTTGACTCATCAATGCTGTTAATCCTGAAAATGCAACTGCAATAACACATTCTGATTCTAAACTATTTATTTAAACTATTATTCAAATTAAGCTCAAAACAGAGATCACAAATAAGTTTGCTGCCTGCATACCATGTAAGTTGCCATTTAAGCAGCTAAACATTCTTTAACGCTATTCTATTGGTCAAGTATGTTTCATTGTTTCCTCTTTTAAACTCCAGGACCCGCACCAGTTTTGAGCTTTGTGTTCTGTAACACACTGACAGAAAGCACACATTAGGAGCTCATTTTTACCCTTTCTTCTGATTACTGCTCGCTCATAACACTAAGACTCCGCAGCAGCACATCTGTCATTTCTGAACAGAAATCAATCAATATTTTTACAGAATCAAATATTTTGTCAACAAAATCAACACAGACTGTAATTACTTTAACACTGGTTTTATTGTGATGGATTTATCAGTGAATGAAAAAAAATATATATACATATATATATATAGTTTCTTATAATCTCCTATTTTGACTGGAATTGTGTTGGACATAATTATTTAAATTAGGTCTGTGCACAGCCCTGACTAGAAATTAAACTTGTTCCGATAACTATGTGTATTATTATTATACAGCGATACACAATAAGTATCGCTTTTTATTTCTCCTCTTTCCTACTACTTGTTTTGCTTCCGTTTAAGTTTTTATAACCATTTCTTACTATGTGTCAGTAAGTTGTTGTTTTTTAGCACGTGTGTTTGCCAGTGTTATTTTTTTGGTGTTTTGCATACACTCTTAAAAATAAAGGTGCTTCACGATGCCATAGAAGAACCTTTTTGTCTAAATGGTTCCATAAAGAACCTTTAACATCTGAAGAACCTTTCTGTTTCACAAAAGCTTCTTTGTGGTGAAAGAAGGTTCTTCAGATTATAAAAAGGTAAGAAAGAGATGGATCTTTAAAGAACCTTTGACTGAATGGTTCTGTGTGGAACCAAAAATGGTTCTTCTATGGCATCGCTTGAAGAACCTTTTGAAGCACCTTTATTTTTAAGAGTGTAGTGTTATGTTAGAATCATTATTATACTCTTATACCTTTTGTTCTTTAATATTTTGAATTGTTTTTAGCTTTATTTTTTTGTTTTTCATTTAAATGTTAAGTTTTGAAATTTTGTTGTATGCATTTGTAATTTTTATTTAATTTCTTTATTTTTAAAATGTGTATAAGTAGTATTTATAACGTTTTAGCTTTTAGTTTTGGATCTGTTTTTAGTTGTTTTAATACTACAGTTGATTGCTTCTGTCGTCCTCGTTTGTAAGTCGCTTTGGATAAAAGCATCTGCTAAATGACTAAATAAAAACAAAAATGACATCCTGACAGCAGCACTTAAGAAGAACCTACAAAATAGTTTTTGCTAAATGTTTGTTGTATTTAATTGTTTTATTGTAATCTGAACATTGCTGATTGTTTTCATTGAAACTGAATTTGTAAACACTTTTTATATTACCACACAAAGACTGGTAATAAAATAATAAAGTCATTTTGTGATATTCTATGTGATTTTTTTTGGCTACTATGAATTATGATCAATACTATCTATGAATAGTTTCCACAGTTAGTTCATAAATACAAGGACTACTTTTGTTCTAATTGTAGTCATGTCAAGTAAACACTCATCTTTAATTTGAGACAATTGAGTAAAAAAATATCTAATAGACATCACCATACTTCCCCAGTCGATTGATTACATTAAGAACGGCAAACACGTTTTTTGAAATGTTATGTTTAAATATGCAAATACAGCATTGTCTAATTACATATGTACTAATTTGCATGCATTACCAGCACATAAATCTGATCATTGGATAAAGGCAGGTACACATTTTTTTTTTTATTACTACATAAATCAGAAAAATGACAACAACAAAAATAATAATAACAAAAAACTAACTGCTACTACTATTTTTTTTTTTTTTTTAGGAATAAAATGTATAAAATCAGGCAAATTGTACATGAACAAACCCTCCAGTAAAAGCATTCAGAAAATAGATAGGAATAAAACTGTAAAGTTTGGACTGTGTAAGTGATGCTGAAGTGGAGGTGGAAAAACCTCATTTTGAGAAAATGGCCCTAAAGATGAAATCCAATTGAAATCTGCAGACGCATACAGATAAAGTTTAATAAAAGAAACACTTGAAAGTATATTTTGGATGCTTTCTTTCTGTCAGTAAGTGAGTACCTCTTTCTTTAATCGACTTACTCTCACTCCGTTAGTAAGTGTGGTGTCAGAGCAGTTGTTATTATAGTTGATACAATGTTTCATCTGTAACCCTCGGACCTCACATCTCTCTGAAATATATGATAACACTGAAGAGCATCATGTAATGAAATAAGAATAGCACAAACATCAAGAGTTTTTAAACTGTATGACTTCATCTGAATTTAACACGCTGATGTTTGATTAATTAATGGCACCAGCTGTAACTACACCATTTATGTCGTCTGCATGATTAAATGGGTATAAATGGGATGAGAAAATGAAAAAACACATGCAGAAAGCTGCTGGAGCATCAGAAAGCACAGACGAGCAAAAAACAAGAGGAAAGAGAGAAACAGAGGCCAGAAATGAAACCATTAGTGAGCAAAGCAGACAGAGACTTGTTAGATGTGACAGTGAGATAATAAAGACAGACTGTAAGTGTTGTTCATTATGAAATGTATCTTGCTAGATATCGTCTTCACAGTCATAAAGTGATACAATCAAACAGATTCAAGACTTTCTGCAGTCACAGATGATTGAAATATTTACAGATGTGTGATTGTTAAATTGATGTATTATTTTGATAATACTAAAAATCTATAAATCAAAAACAAAGGGAATAATCTACGTATATATGTTCATGACTTCTAGTCTCAGATGATCCAGACGGGCCGGTAAAGTTAGACTCAGATGTTCTCAAGAGTCCAGACACCGGCAGATCAAGACCAGAACAACATCATCAGAAGCCCTGGACTTTTTTTCAGACTCAATCTGAAACAGACTAATGAACGTTTCTCTCTCTGATGACTGATGACTGTGTTTTACTGCACTGCTGCTGCTCTTTATGGACATGATTTTCACATCATGATTCACTTCTGGACCACACAGAGACTTTTGTGTTTTATGTAACGTGTGGTGCAGTGTAAGTGCAATCCTCCCTCTCAAACAGTGAATAACGGAAATGAGCGAGAAGGGAGTGCACTGTTTTTTAGATTTGGACCAGTGACCAGAAGATTAGACTCGTCCAAAGGAACAGTGTAAACAAGGGGAAAGGCAATGGTGACAACACTGGCTGCGTTAGAAACAGGTAAGATGTATTTGTAAAATTAAAAAAAGTGCACTAAAATACACTATTTCAGTAATGATTTCACCGCTTGCTGCGTCCCGTGTCAAAGGGCCTTTAAGTCAAAAGTGTAGGCTTAGTTGTCGGCGTTCCGCTCTGCACCAAGCACATCACTTTCTATTGCTCATTCATTCATGTTCCAATAATTCCTAAAAGCTGCACAGATATATTCACTTACCACCCAGACCTAACATGCAGTAATGCTTTAAACACATTTGACCAGCTGGTTGATAAAAACAACAGTCGATTAACTATCAAAACTGATTGACTAACACTACTCGGTGTTCTTTTCTTCTTCCATGTTAACTGAAGGCAAATCTGAATGATGCACTATTTGAACTTGAACTAATTATAAAGTACAGTTGACCCTGACATCCTCACCTTCTCTTATTCCAGTGAAGTCGCTCACCCAAAGCCGGATGGAGCTGTACAGTCTTGAATGTTGGCTGCGTGTCTGAACTAGTTGATGAACCAAATCAGCACCCTGATAAAGAAGTTGACTGGCACAAAGTATTTTATAGATTTTTAAAATACTAATCTTAAATGTATTTAAATACAAAATAGTATTTTGTATTTCAAATACATATTTTAAATGTGTGTATCTGAAATACTGCCCATCCCTATCCGCCCTGATTATATAGTATACATAGTTAAACAAATCAAGTGCAAAATATAAATAAATATTACAGTGATAAAGTACACATTCTGTTGGTCATCATACACAATCCACCATCCCCCGTATTGGATCAAATAAATAAACCCTATTAATTCTGAGGACATTTACCAATGTCTTCATGTATGAGTGCAATAGTGGCCTCATATGTAACATGAGAAAATGCAAGTCTTTCTATTAGAAGTGCTTTTGCAAACTAGGAAACTGTGGGGAAATAACAGGCAAAGTCCAAGTAGCATACTCTATTGATTTGTAACAGATACATTCATCGCAAACAAACAGCTTCTGCACATGAACTGCCATCTGGTTGTAGGCTGTTGGTGAATGCGTATTTTCTTTTTCGCATTTTCTCTTAAATGTCCTAAAAGGGGGGATGTAGTATATGCTGGTGCATATAGGCCAGGGGTCACCGAACTCAGTCCTGGAGGGCTCCAAACTTAATCAAACACACCTGAAGCAGCTCATCAAGCTCTTCCTATAGGTATGCTTGAAGCTTCCAGGCAGGTGTGTTGAGGCAAGTTGGAGCTAAACTCTGCAGGACAGCGGCCCTCCAGTATAATAGTAACGATACAAATGAAATAAATTGCTTTTTAGTTTTTCAGGTAGGTCTAACAGTAGGGCTATTAAGAAATGTAGTTGTTTTTTCTTCTTCTACTAATTATATCCAAATAATGTTTAGTCCTAGAAAGCTATTATTATCAGAACACGTGAGCATAACATGCAGTTAGCAGATCAATGAATGAGAGGGCAGCGTTACCAGAGTTGCCCATTTACCACACCGTGTTACAACACAGTAGGGCTATTGCAGACAGAAACAATACTGTGCTACATCCAGGGGCGGACTTACCAATTAGGCAAAGGTAGGCGACCGCCTTGGGCCCCCAAAAGCCAAGGGCCCCCTAAAATGCTTTTCAGATATGCACATTAAGCGCGGACACGCGAACGTTTGCCGTTTACGGTGTTTATTACCACGACACCTGTCCGAGTCAGTGGCTCCTGCAGGTGTTCGGCTGAAGGACGAATCCACGACAATGTTTACATTCAAGCTACCCGTAAAATGTATAGTGAAAAGTACTTTAAAAGCATCTGGAATGCAATAAAGTCATTTAAAACTGTTTTTAAATCATTTGCTGCATGGATACAAAATATAAATAATTAACATATCAGACAAAATTGCGTTGCAGCAAATCCTTTAAATGTTAAGGTATTCAGAACAGAGCAACATAAAAATCAGAAAAAGCAGCTATACAATTATAGGACAAAGTTTTACATATATGCCATTATACTTAGTGTTTTATTTTTTAACTGTACGGACTTATAAAATAAAACACAAATTACAATCGAGCCTTCCATGAATTATAGTGATGAAAAAATGACTCAATTGGATGTGCCTTTAGAGAGAAATGCACGGATTACATAATGAAAGAGTTTATTTTATTAGGAGTCTATTTTCGTTTTAAAGTAGCAATTTAAAGCTTTGTCTGAGTTTAGGTTCATCACTGTGAAGCGCTCCTGTTCAAGACCGAGACGGCAGAAAGCGTTTGTTTTCTTTATTTTATAAAAGCACAACGTTTTGTTGATATTGTGAGTGCACACAAATAAAACTAGAACCTTTTCAGTTTAGAATGATTTATTACTCTTACCTTTACGAGCTAAAATGACTGCGTATTTTAAGTTGTTTCCACTGTTAGAAAAATATGCAAGTGATCGTGGCGCCTCCGTGTGCTGCAGAGCTTGGATATGCACATTTATCTAGGTTAAACATATAAACTAACATTGTGATATACTCTATATAGATGTTATTTTAGGCAAGTCCTGATGATCTGAGAAGGCTAAATTGATCAAACATAGGCTATAGGCTATGATCAATTCACTGTCTGCCGCTGGCCTTTACTTAAAAAAATAATAATAAATAAATAAACATTTAACGAAGAAAAAATACTCCAAATGTTTTTCTAAATTACGAAATATAATCACTTTTCCATTACATACAAAACTGAACAATTTTAATAGCTGAAACAGTAGTATAAGCTTTTTGGGGGGAAAGGGGAAAAGACGGGTTAGGGCCTCTATTTTGGGAAAAGGGGAAAAGACGGGTTAGGGCCTATATCTGAGAGCCGTGCAGGGCTCTAATCCGACGGGTTAGGGCCTCTATCTGAGACCCGTGCAGGGCTCTAATCCGCTTCATCCAACGCTGTTTTGTTCTCATCTGTGAGCATGCTCTTGATATATGTATTTTAGGTGTGTAAATGTATAATTCCCTTTTCATTATTTTTTCAGTTTTATTTAAATTTGTAGTTAAAACAACTAAAAATAAATGTATTTAAAGTTTAGAATTAGACAGCCTTTGCACACAGGCTTATGCCAAACTAAATGGAACCTCAAGGTTGATCTAGGAAAATGTGTGCAAATGTATAGGGCCCCATTCATATATTTTGCCTGGGGCCCCCAATTCACTAAATCCGCCCCTGACTACATGTTTCCTGTCGGCTCGATTTGTGAGTGGACTGTGCGGTTCCGATGAGCATGAACGGTATATGAGCGGAGCAGAGCGCATAGATCGAGCGAGATAACACGCCATGTGAAAGTCAAACCTGAGTGGAAAGTGAAAATCTCTATGCATGTATGTGGCGACATCAGACAGCTATCATACAATAGATGCTTTTTACATTTTAGCAGTTTAAAATTCTTAAAAAATGATTTTTTTACACGGCACCCCAGTTGGGAAACACTGCACCAGAGGGCAAAACTGAGATGTTCTTAACTGGCAGCCAGTGTGTGATCAGGAAAGATTGTTTGTTTGAACAGAACCCACATAACTGACTGCAGTCAGTGCGGTTTAGTCCTTCTTTGTTTTTTCCCTTGACGTGTGCACTACAAAAAGCTCCGCAGCTGCAGACATATCAGAAGTGCAGTAAAGAATGACTCCTTCCAGATCATCATCACCGGTGATTAAACCAACTTTATCTTTAATTGTTTATTAAGCGTTTATACACTGAAATGTAAATCTGCATTGCACAAGAATTAGGCTTACTGATAAATGCCTTCACTTTTATTACTATAACTCTAAATCGCACGTTTTGCAAAAGAAATGAACACATGACAGAACATCTGCGGAACATCGCAAGCTGCAGGAATCACAGACTGAGCAGCAAACGGGACGAGGGTCCATCTACTGAAGCAGGAGAGAAACAGAGCAAGAGACGAGTCAGACGGAGCAGCATTGATGGAGAAAGACCAAACTGTGAGTGTTTGTGGTCTTTATGATAAAACAGTACATGCATGGCTTTCAGCTCAGTTTCGTTTGCTCGGTTTAGTCTGTCTGAAATTCAGGGGGCACCGATCGATCAGACATCTATTTAAATCCACCGAAATCCAAGTGCGTATAAATAGTCGCCAAATAAAAACGAAAACTCGTGGTATTGATACGCAAAAATGGACTTTGGCGCGTATATGCTACGCGATGGGTAGGTTTAGGGTTGTGGGGTAGATGCGTATCATATGTACGCCAACAAATTTCGTATCATATGCACGCCAAAGTCCATTTTTGCGTATCAATACCACGAGTTTTCGTTTTTATTTGGCGTACTATTTATACGCATTACTTGAACAGAACTGGAGGAGAATGCCCTCTCTCAGCCCAGCGCTATTCTCATTTTCTTACATTTAAAGTGATATTCCTACTAGCATACAGTGTATGTTTATATGCAGAGATATGGCCTACGTATACAACCAGCCGAGGTAAAAAGGTGCCTTTGATTTTATTTCCCTCCAAACCATTAGATGCCACAAAAACTTAGCCCCGTGCAAAGTGTACATGTTGTGAGTGCTTTAGTTAAGTGAAACTGAAATTGGAACATGAAAGTGCAGGGCATTGCTGTTCATAAGCGCAGCCCTGTTTTGTCTACAGTGGTAACCAAGGAAACACTGTCTCATTGCTGTTCATAAGCGCAGCGCTGCTTTGTTTACAGCGGTAACCAAGGACACACTGTATCATTGCTGTTCATACGCGCGGTGCTGCTTAGTTTACAGCGGTAACCAGGGAATCACTATCATTGCTGTTCATAAGCGTGGTGCTGCTTAGTTTACAGTGGTAACCAAGGAAACACTGTCTCATTGCTGTTCATAAGCGCAGCGCTGCTTTGTTTACAGCGGTAACCAAGGACACACTGTATCATTGCTGTTCATAAGCGTGGTGCTGCTTAGTTTACAGTGGTAACCAAGGAAACAC
>JADLZM010029013.1:585522-601139 GCA_018148995.1 Sinocyclocheilus maitianheensis
TATTCCATAATGTTACACAGTTTTGATACTGTTTTATGTCTGATGATCGTGTTAGAATATATGTGGAAGCATCTGTTGTTTCGGTTTCTTCTTCACTTGTGTTTCTTGGAAATTCTGTACAGAAGATTTGTACTAGCGCCCCCTACAGTATAACAATGAAAACACGGATTCTAGGAGCACAAGTATACAGTAGCTCAAACATATTTAGACTTTTTCAAGTATACTTAAATGTCATTTTAAGTATATTTCTGAGAAGAACATAAAGCCCATTTCTGAGAAGTACAGAAAAAGTAGACTAAAAGTATACTTTCCTATTTTTAGTTTAAAAGTAGTACACTAATAGCACACTTGAATAAACTTATTTTCCGTAAGGGTTGCATGAAATAAAATTTGAGCATTATAAATAAATAATTAGCAGTTGTTTCCATCTTTGTCATCTCGGAACTAGATTTTCAAACTCAAAGGCTTACAGTTTTTCTCAGCTGTTTGTTACATTTCTTTAATCATCCTTAACATTTGCAAACTACTAAGTGCGTTTCTATAAACAATATGTAGCCAACAGCAGCACACACTAGACTACCTGTAATTTCATCAATCCTTGTTAATTTTTCAAGACTGTTTATATCATCATATCAGTGTTATCAGAAGATCCTGTGTCATTGTTCACAAACAAGATATTAACATATTTAGCCATGTTGTCGATATTATACTGTCAATATTTCCTGATGTAAACTGTGGCTATGGTTTAGGTGACAATGACTGAAGGCTGCACTTTTTCTGTATCTCATATATCAGTTACACTTCACAACAGACCTGAGTCTCACTCTTACAGATTCCAAACGTGTGTGTGATGAAACACACCTCATCAATGATTTTATCAGAAACACAAGAGCTCAAGACTCACTCAGTCCTGCTCTTTACACTAAAGATATACTGCTTAAAATAGTATGATTTAATGTCAGCAACACCTGAATGATTACAATGTTCTGACAATTATTAAACAACATTAGATTAAAGATGTTTTTTTTTTGATAACTGATAGTTGATAACGAGTTGATAACTGATCTATAAAACTGCTTTTCAAATGAAATAAAATTACTTTTGATATCTCGAACAGTTTGGAAATTATGGCGAGAAATGAGAAACAGTTAGTCTAATAACTTTTGCATGCATCGTCTGATTTTGATCAATCTTCAGCAGTTTGTTACATGTACGACAGCGCTTCCAACTGCTTTCAATTGAAAGTAGCTAAAACTGATAGCTTAAGGATGAGTTGAGAAACATACCAAAGCAACTGCGAAAAGCTGTAAACTTTCTTTAGACTCTCTCTTGATGCAAACAGATCTGAAAAATGTTCTTCTGATGTAAGTGCATAATCTAGAGAGGAAATATTGTCATAAATCATCATATATAAACGAGCATATTGTCCTAAAAGTGCAATATAAAGTCTGACTACATATAAAAAAAAGTTTATTATTAACATTATGATCAAACTGTTTAACAAAGTTTCATCTTCTGTTCTGTAAACTGGATATGGAGAAAATCAAACTAATAATTCAAAATGTTGTTTTAATGCTGCACTTTACCCAAATGGTGGATCAACTTTTCTTTATTTGTTTAAAATGTATTTTCATTTGCTCTACATTGAGTGCTGAAGTATCAATATATATATATATATAAGTAAGGTCTAATGGTGGACACTTGTGGCTCTGATTAGTATCCGATGGAAATGTTTCATGGTACGTATTTGTTTCTGAAGGGATTTTTCTGTGCATACCAGTCATGTGTGTTTCTGGTGTGTGTGTGTGAGAGAGAGTGAGAGGACAGCTGCTGAATGTTATTGACAGCATTTTCACTCACCGTCACCTGATGAAATCACTTTTTATGAGCTTTTAAAGGTTTCTTTTGTTTGTTTTGGACTAATGTAAGTACTGATTATTGCTCTGTGTGTTTCTTTTGGTATCTGTGTGTTTTTTTCGGTGTTTCAGTGACTTTGTACAGGACCGGGCCTGCGCTGACCCTCATGTTTCAGATTATAGTGTGTGTGTGAGTGAGTGTGTGTGTGTGTGTGTGAGAGAGAGCGTGTGAGTGTGTGAGAGTGTGTGAGTGTGTGTGTGTGAGTGTGTGTGTGTGTGTGAGTGTGTGAGAGAGGGTGTGTGTGTGTGTGTGTGTGTGCGTGGGCGTGTGTGTGTGTGTGTGTGTGTGAGAGAGAGCGTGTGAGTGTGTGAGAGTGTGTGAGTGTGTGTGTGTGAGTGTGTGTGTGTGTGTGAGTGTGTGAGAGAGGGTGTGTGTGTGTGTGTGTGTGTGCGTGGGCGTGTGTGTGTGTGTGTGTGTGTGAGAGAGAGAGAGAGAGAGTGTGTGTGTGTGTGTGAGTGAGTGAGTGTGTGAGTGAGTGTGTGTGTCTGTAGCTTTTCCTCATTCTTTCCTTCTTTGTGGTGTAAGCAGGCAGTGTGCCAAATCTCTCTCACTTTCCTAATTTATTGAGCGAGGGAGATCCTGGACATAAACCACTTCTGAGAATCATAGGCATCTTGAAAACAGTGAGGCTCAGAGCAGTTCTGTCTTATTTACTGTATAATATACACATGCATACATCTGCTTTGAACTGAAAATCTTAAAGTGATAGTAAATAAACACCATCTCGCGTCCAGTCTTTAAACTGTGGCATGCATCTCAGAGAAATTCACTAAAATATCACTAGATATCATGAAAACACACATCTGTGTTATATCACAGAAATGTAAATGAAAATATATATAAAGCTGATATATGCATGTATGTGCGTGTGTGTAAAGCTGCTTGAAAACAATCTGTGTTGTGAAAGGTGTTAAATAAAACAGCTACATCATGTGAGACTTTAAAAGAGTCACTGGGTTTATTTCAGTCACTTACATAAGTGAAAACAAATGTAGCGATTTCAAAGGTTTACTGTATTCTTACATCTTTTTAGTACTATTGTTTTTTAATATATATTTTTCTTTCTTTAACATCTTGTATTTGTCTAAATGTGCACATATGTATATTTAATGCTACTAAATTGCCAAGTAATGCAAAGCCATCTTTTCCTCATAACCTATAAAGCTATTTGACTGTGAATCTGCATCAGAGTGAAGTGCTCTCTACAGGTGACTGTCGGAGTCACAGCACATACATCATGTACAGGTCTACAATTTAAATCAGCCTCAAGACTTTCATATTCAAAGTCTTGAGGCTTAAATATTTCTAAATATCTGTAGAAATGAAGGGATTCATCAGTCACAGTATTAAACTCATACATGGTTTAGTGTTCATTTCACACACGTAACTTAAGCATAAACATTAGTTTTCTCTGTAATCTAGTTACACAGTTTTCACTGACATGAATCATGCTGATCTGAGGTCAGTTACCGCGGTAAAGGCAGTCAGCAGACAGTCAGATGGAGGGGCTGTGAGTGTGAGAGCTGAACCCGTGACGGTCATGAGAACTTCTCAAGAGCTTTGAGAGCCACACACAGATCAGAATCACAGCAGACGCTCTCCAGACTCACATTAGACAACTCAGGTAAGAGCTCATGCACTTCCACAGTAACATTAACAAGAGACAGGCTTTAAATGAGGTTTCAGTGCATCTGCTGCATCAACATCTAATTGAACTAATTTTAGGCAGTTTTTTTTTTAACATAGAGTGAGAGAGTATGGTTATACTGGTTAACATTAATGTAGCATCGTATTAGAAGTGTATCAAATAGAGTTGTGTTATGAAATAAAAGAAATGCACGTTTGCAACTGGAACAATGACTAGTTTGGGAGTAAAAAATAAATTAAAAACTCAACATGTCCAGGTCATAATTTACAAAAAAAAAAAATATATATATATATAATAATAATAATAATAATAATAATAATAATAATAATAAGAAGAAGAAGAAGAAGAAGAAGAAGAAGAAGAAGAAGAAATACATTTTGGAAAAGAAATACATTTAGAATAATTTTCTTTTTTTCGTCTTTGCATTGTGACATTAATTAACTAATTCTCCTTTATTATGTTACAAAATATTTAAATTGCATTATTTTTACATCATGGTAGTATTAATTGTACTGCCTTTAATTTATGCATATTATTATTTCAAAAACGTGTCGTTTTTTTAATGTAAAATCTTACTATATTACAATAATTGGTATTAAAATTGTATTATCATGAAAATGTCACAATAAAAAAAAACATACTGTGTATTAATGGTACAACAAGCATACTTAATTTTCATGCAAAATATAATTTAATAATTTTCTTTTGGATTCGCAGTGAAATTATTTGATAATTGATTTGCATGATAACTGAATTATCATGACAATAATGTGACAATTAAAAACCATTAATGGTACTGAAAGCATGCTCAGTTTTCATGCAAAAAACCCAACGTATTTCTATTGTGAAATTAAAAATGTCGTTTTCATAATAATAATGTGACAATTACTGTTACTGAAAGCACACTTCATTTTCATGCAAAGAAGATCTTATTTTTTCTTTTGAATTGGGTGTGGATTTAGACTTGGACATGTGTTCAAGAGATTCACCATTGCATTTATAAATCCATATTATATTACAGCTGAAATGTGCTGTAGAAAATCACCGTAGTTTGTTATAACTCAGTGTTCTGTAGTTTCAGGTGGTTTGTTCATCATGTCTTACGGCGGATCAGGTTCAGGTTCTCGAGGTGAATTCAGTGTTCATTTCTCCAGCAGAGGTGGAGCAGGACTCATCAGAGCTGAGGAGTGTGTGAAGATTCACTCAAACACTTTCAAACACCTGCAGCAAGCTACAGACTCTTCATCTAATCTGTGTGTGTTTGTGTTTATATGCAGGGCCGCAGGAATCGCTTTACTGGCCGTGATCCTCACAGCGCTGCTCATCCTGGGCTGCTGGTATTACCGTCGACGGGGCGGATACAAGATGATCCGGGTGAGTCAGTGACCCACGAGACGGTCATGTGATCACAGTGTTACCCTGATCTCATCAGAGAAGAGAAAAGTGCCTTACTGTAGGAGATCATGATGATTGCAACAGCAAGGTCATGGGTTTGATTCCCAATGAATGCATGATAATATACACCTTAAATGCAATGCAAATCATTTTGCATAAATGCATCTGCCAAATGCATGAATGCAAATGTGAATAAATGCAAAAGTAGCATGTTTTAATGAGATGCTGTACTTCTCTGTCAGGGCTCGTAGAGCTCCAGCTGTGAGAATTGTGGGGTTCGCTCATGTGTTTGTCATGTGATTTCTTACCTCTGTGTGTGTGTGTGTTTCAGACCGGGAGAAACAGCGGTCAGTCGTGGAGAGAGATGATGAGAGCGGGTCAGTACAGCGAGTCTGGATCAGGAGAGGAGAACAAACTAGCCTTGAACGAATTCAGCAACCCGCAACCAGCGGTACAAAACACACACACACACACACACTCTCTCTCTCTCACACACACACACACACACACGGGTTTGAGGATTAGTGATGTTATATAATATAATATGTATACTAGTAATAAGAAAATTGTTTTAATAAGTCAGAACCATTATTTTTTTATTATATAAAAATACTTTAAAAATTGTATTTACTAAATTGTATTTTACTTTCTTTTTTTTTTGCAATGCAATAAACAGTATTATAAATCTGGCCTAAATATAAACTTTATAATATAATAAAGTGAGAAATATAATATAGTTAAGTGAGAAACATTAACTTTTATTATATATAATTTTACATATTAAAAATTCACTAGTAATAATTGTATATATACACTTAAAAACTTGTATTAGTCTTTTTATTGCGTCCACAAAGAATACATCTGAGTTTTTTCCTCTACCACATTTAGTTTCAAAGAATAAGTTTAACCTAGCTCTTATTACCCAGAATTCCTCAGGGGATAAAGGAGGCATGTGACCTGCTGCAGGGCAGAAAGGCTTTAGTTTGCGTCATGAGTCGTGATGTGAGGATTACAAATGACCGGGATGTGTGTGTATGTGTGTGAGAGAGTGTGTGCGTGTGTGTGAGAGAGAGAGAGTGTGTGCGTGTGTGTGAGAGAGAGAGAGTGTGTGCGTGTGTGTGAGAGAGAGAGAGTGTGTGCGTGTGTGTGAGAGAGAGAGAGTGTGTGCGTGTGTGTGAGAGAGAGAGAGTGTGTGCGTGTGTGTGAGAGAGAGAGAGTGTGTGCGTGTGTGTGAGAGAGAGAGAGTGTGTGCGTGTGTGTGAGAGAGAGAGAGTGTGTGCGTGTGTGTGAGAGAGAGAGAGTGTGTGCGTGTGTGTGAGAGAGAGAGAGTGTGTGCGTGTGTGTGAGAGAGAGAGAGTGTGTGCGTGTGTGTGAGAGAGAGAGAGTGTGTGCGTGTGTGTGAGAGAGAGAGAGTGTGTGCGTGTGTGTGAGAGAGAGAGAGTGTGTGCGTGTGTGTGAGAGAGTGTGTGTGTGTGCGTGTGTGTGTGTTGAGCTGCTGTTCTCATGAACAGACTAAAGGTTCAGAAATATCTCACCCTTTCAATTCATGAAAGTCTTTCATTCTGAAATACTGCGAAACTATTAGTACCACCAGCCTGTAGAATTAAAAACTGAACAGAAGCCAACAAATTATCACTTTTGTTTACTCACATTAGATGTGGTTTAAAGCAGTGTTTCTCCTCTCTTCCAGATTCCAAACGCTCCTCCGGCCTATGATAAGATCGCCTCCGGACCCTCACCTCCTCCTTACTCACCATAAGACGCTCATGTTTGTGGGATGAGCGGTCACACAGCGATGGTGGCCAGCGTCGGTCCTGGAGAGCCACAGTCCTGCAGAGTTTAGCTCTGACCTTAATTAAATCTCACCTGCCTGTAGCTTTCTATTAACCCTTGGACCCTGATTAGCTTCTTCAGGTGTGTTTGATTAGGTTTGGAGCCGAACTCTGCAGGACTGTGGCTCTCCAGGACCAACGCCGGCCTTTTTCTGGTATACAGGAATCTTACCAAAGCATGTGGACTATTAACATCTGACACTACAGTGCCTTTTAAACACAACGTTGTTCATCAGACATGAGGCTTATAAAGTTTAATATTAATTTAATCCAATAGAGTTTTTGTTTTAGTTCAAGGTATTTAAAAAGAAAAGGTCATCCTAAATCTGGTAAGATGAATGTTTTAAATGTGGTCAGATAGAAGCATAGAGATTTCGCAGTTTATTTCTGTACACTTCTAATTACCTGTTACTGATTATTTACTTTTAATAATTCATCTTTATCAAACATATGTCTGTATTTCTTTACCAAATGTCTGACTGTAAAAGTGAACACCTGTAATGAAACTTTTATTAACATATTCGCTGAGCTCCAGACACCGGACGTGTAGTGTCAGGAGCCATGTTGTGCAAACTGTTCAATACAACAGAATAAAACTGTTTACAATACTGCATTTAGTTTCATTACCCCTTTCAAGTGAAACCCCGAAAACTGGGGTTTATGAAGGAAGTGCAGGGGCTAATAATTGCATAAATAAAATGTACATTAAAAAAATGCTAAATCAAAATGAAGCATTTCCTAAAAACATTTTTAGATTTTATATACTGGAAAAATTGTAAATTATATCATAAAAACTAAGGAAAATATTTGAGGTCAAATGGGTTTAGCTGACAAAAATGTTTGGGAATCTCTGATTTAATATGTTTAATAAACTCAAAGAATAGGCACGGTACACCAATGTTTTACTTCAGTCATAAATATATTTTCATGAATATAGAGGAAACACAAAACCAAACTGTTATCAGGATAGCGACTTGTTGCATCACCTTCTCCCCTGATTTTTGATCTGATATTGGTTGCACTGAAAACTTTACAGAAGTACTTCCTTTCCTGAGAAGCCCCACGCCTCCTGCCATCTTATACACCACCTGTCCAGTGCTTTCGGTTGTGGATGTCGTAGTTGTTGTAAGTGTTTCTGAGACAAAGACAGGTTGAGAGTGTGGCGTAGGTGGACAGGATACTCGGACAGGTGGCAGAGTTACAGATGCTGTCTTGTTATGACTTATTACGGTCACTTTGTTTCCAACACTCTGAAAGTGTCCCCTGAAAGCTACTCATAGGCTCAGACAACACTGAAGCTCGTGGGTTCGCTGTTGCATGTTCCCTGGATGCAACTTCCACATTAAAATCAGATGTCAAAGAGCTCTCTGGGTCTGTTTTTCCTCTCTTGCACGGACTCAGTTCCTCACTGAATGCACCAGTTTGGCGCCGTTTTGAACTGCGTGTGAAGGGTCCAAGCTCTGATGAATGCATGACAACATCAGGTCTGTCGAATAGGCATCTTGATTCGTGATTTACATTCTCTGCCAAAAAAAATCAGCACGCATCAGTCAAAACAAACATCACTGAATGCATTTGGAAAATGGAAAACAGGAATTGAGGAATTGAAAGATAAAAAAGTGCTGCTACAACAAGCAAGGCAAGGATATTTGAAACACTTCCTTGTAATAAATTCATCAGACAACTAGTTTCATATTGTTTGGTTAGTTATGCATTAGAATGTCAACAATCCTTTAGGGCTTGTATTGTTTTTTCTTCTCTTTGCACTGCTAAGAACTTACATAAAGTCCATGCAATTGGTCAAATTAGCTGTTTCAAATGTTTATCTGACTTACCTGTGGTCTCAAAATCTTCCTTCATAGTTCTGCCCATTTTGACTTCACTCTCTTCCCGTTTGTTTGTTGTCTCTGCGGATAACAATTCATCTTTGCATGCAACTTCCCCAGAATATCTTCTGTATCCATCTGCTCCCTGATGAAGTTCTCATATTCGGGGTGTTTTTTGAATTCCTTTTTCAAGCACACTTTGTTGAGGACAAGGACAGGGATGAATTCTCAAAGCCCTGTTGCCAGGGAAACATCGCCTCAAGGTAGAAAAGAAAAGAAAGAAAACATCTAGGCGCCCGTTGAATGCAGCGAGGTGTATCAGTCACTGCGCATTACAATGGAAAGCTCTTTCTTGGATATAATTCAAATTCACCTCCCAGATCGCTTGAGAAAACCTTTCTTTGATCGAAAACAAGACTGAAATGGAGAAGTCTGAAAAACCACAACGTCAAGATTCTCAAAGGGGAAAAAATATGATTGCACAGATTTAAGATTTCCCCATCTATATTCAGCATGTGGTTTCAGTGCAACAAGTTAAAATGATTTCGCTTTCAAACATGCACTCTGGTAAATCAAGTCAAACTCAAAGTAGGCTCATGTTTACTCCTTTACCTGTTCCTCTGGAAGGCCTTGACGAGTTTGGGTTCCCATGGTAACAGCTCATTAAGCAGCCTTATAAGTGTGATGTGCAACTCTTTCACGGTGGCTCTTTTGTTTGGCCATCGTCCCTGAAATACGGCACAAAGACACACATCAGTCTTTAAGTCTTCAGTCACTAAGACAACGTTGCTATATTAAACACTGGATTTGGAAATGTCAAATTGATATCATGCATGCATGCAAACAAACATGTTTTGGCCACATCAAAATGTTTACTTCACATTAAAATGCCTTGCTTTAAATATCCACAAAGTTCAGGATTTATACTGAATGCATTGAAATAATTTGTCCAACAAAAAAAATAAACATTATTTAGTGGCATCAATAAAAGTCACAGATAAAACACTGTCATATAAATATTAAATGCATGTATGTTTATGTTCCCTCTCTTAATAACAAATCTCTTTTTGCCATCCAGTTCATTTAGTTATCTTCTGTTTTACTGATCAGGACTCTGAGATCATCCAGACTGGAGCAAACCAACTACAGAATGCAAACAAACGTTTTATTATATTTGTTTTTATTTACATGCACTGGTACTGAATTTATACTGTAAAGCATGTTTTAAAATACATGTTGAGTTGAGTCTATGTTTAAATGAGTGTGGTTTTAATTATTCAAACATTGTAATAAATTCTAACAAATGCTGAACTGAATATCTGCTGCTCTGGAAGTCGGACCGAATAAACAGCAAGCCATGCTTACAGATGCATTATGGGATGCTGGGCTGAAACGTTCATATTTACTTATAAATGCTCTGCTGAATGAGTGAAAATAAATGCAAATCATCTGTGAAATGCAGAACATTTTAAAGCCTATAAAACGCTTGAGGTTTTGAAAATAAGATTGAGATCAACAACAAAAATTTTGAATGCAAAACTAACCAAACAATATGAAAGTGGTGAGAGAAAGTGTTTTTATTAAAATAATTCTACGCAATGTAATATTGTGAACTATTATTATGTAAAATAATGTTTTTCTATTTTAATATACATTAAAATATAATGTATGTCTGTGATGCGCAGCTGTATTTTCAGCATCATTCCTCCAGTCTTCAGTGTCTCATGATCTTCAGAAATCAGTATAATACTAAATTAGAAATAATTCTAATCACATTAAGAATCGCAAACAATTTTTGTATCATAAATTATGTTTAAATATGCAAATTAGGTATTATCTAATTAAAAATGCAGTAATAATCATACAGTTACAGTACATGTGATCATTAGATAAATCCAGGTTTATAATTCTTGCTTGATTTTATTGTCATATATTACAGATTTCTCTTTTTAACCCTCCATAAATCAGAAAATACTGTCAGAAAGATTTTCATCATGTTTTTTTAGGAGTAAAATGTTGTATAAATCAGTGTGAATGAAATATGAGGGTCAAAGATGAAAAAGGGATTAAGCATAAAAACAATAAGTGTAATACTGCTTTAAATTGTTGTATTTCACAAAAAAAATTAAAATAAATTCTGTTTAATTTAATTGCAATTTTGTTTTTGTTTTCCCGAGCAAAGAATAAATATAAATATAACATATATAATATCCTGTCAGGCATATTTACAACAAAAATCAATTTATGACACATTAAAAGACTAATTACGTTCACCCCAAATACTAATCAGCTGTAATTTTACATTTTTAAAATGTGCCACTATCCTAGGTTTTGCCCATTGGTCAGTAAGAAGTTTTTACTCATTTAAAACACAATAAAATTTAATATGCTCCCTTATTATTTTATATATTTTAATATGTACACGTCAGAATAAGCATGTTTGAATTTTTATATAAATATTGCGTTAAACTGAATAACAATGTAACATTATTTCAACCAAATTTTGACATTTTATTCTCCACAAACATATTTGAAACTTTAAAAGTAGACACTTTACTAACATTTAATGTGCTTTCTATGGACATAAAATCACTTTAGTAAATGTATTTTGATGCGACATCTTAACGTCTTTGACTCATGAACAAATATAGAAAGAAACTAAAGTTTGGTGAGAAAAAACTCTACAGATGCAAACAGATGAATTGGGATGGATGTTTTCTTTCCACTTCCGCTCGTCGTTGGCTTTTCTTTTCACCTGGACAACAAGGCCAGCTTTTGTTCTAGAATGATCTCCAGTTTCTGGGCCTGTTTGGAGATCCAGTGATCGACGGTAACGGTTCTCTAGCATCAGTCTGAAATCTGACACGAACGCCGTGATGGATTCGTACTCGCGGTGGACGAACCTATCGTCCATCTTTCTGACGCACATCCCGGCGTGGTCCCCGGGGCCCACGGGATGCCAGAACGGGGCCGTGATGCACTTATGCTTCTCTGAGAGGAAGCTCTGAAATATTCTGTAGGCCTGCTGGATCTCGGGCGTGAGATCGTCCTCGTCGTGCAAGCGTGCCGTGAGATTTGCTCAGTCGAACCGTTGCAGGAGGTCAAGGTCAAGCGGAGGTTCGGGTTCATGTCCGGGGAGGCGTGTGATGTGGGTGCACACGCATGTGCACTCTCACACGTGTCCGAATGAAGCTTCATTCTCCTGCCGTGATGCTGAGGGCCTCGCTCACCTGCACAGGTAGCATCATCTGTCAATCAACATCAATCTGTGATCACAAGAAGCCATTGCTGTTCCTGATGGAGCCTGTTTGAAACAAACAAACAAAAAAAACTAATTAATTTGTTCTTAGCTAATGACTTAGCTAATTAACTAATGACTGAATGCATTTCCATAAACTAATTTAAAGTGCATTATCCAGCTCTAAAATGAGTTAACCTTTCATTCTCGTCATCATGTTAATGTTTCATGAGTTTTCACGACATTACCGGAGCGCTGTTTAATGTTGTCGAGGGAGACATTAAATCGCCCGCACTAGGCCGCGGCGACAGCGGCCTCGATTTCACTCTCACACCCGGGAGGGCTCGCCTGAGCCGGGCAGCCACCGCTCTCTCTCCCGCGGACCGCCGAAGCTCATAGTTCCTGTGCGGCACGATCTGGCAGAAAATCTGGCAGATTTTGGTAAAACGAGCAGCAGAGAAAAGCGTGTGTGTGTGTGTGTGCATGCAGGAAAAAATATAAAAATAAAACTTTATATATATACATTTTAAAGCACCATGGTAATACCTGGTTTTATTACAACGAGAAGAAAAGCAATGAAATCTGATTCTTTTCTCCATTCTCTCCTGACATGAACGTGTGAATATTCTAGTTCTGTTTGACCTAAAACTCCTACATTCTGTCCTTCTGTTCCCAAAATGATCTCTGAGAAAATCCCCCATATGTTCCCAGTCAAGCTTTCAGAGTTTAGTGTTCATGTGAAGGATTGATGAGGATGCTTCAGATTGTAGAAGTCAGAACTGAATTAAAGTTGAGCAGAAAGTCTGAAATCTTTCAGGAGAATCCCACAAAAGCTGTCAAGAAAGATCCTGGCTCATATTTACATTTTTACAGATTAAAGTCATTTTATTTGGTAACATTTTAAAATCTGTTAGGCCTAATATAAAATTGTTATTATTAGGTAACACTTTACAATAAAGTTCCATTAGTTAATGTATTAACTAACATGAACAGTACATTTGTTACAGTATTTATTAATCTTTGTCGTATTTTTGTTAGTTCAGTGCATTAACTAATGTTAAAAAGCACAGCTTTTGAATTTAATAATTGATTTTAATGATTTTAATAACATTAACAAATATGAATAAATGCTGTAGAAGTATTGTTCATATTTAGTTCGTGTTAACTAATGAACCTTATTGTAAAGTGTTACCCTTAATTATTATATTTTCATGATGATTCAGCATGTCAGTATTCTTCATAAAGAAAATGAAGTCTATGTTTTATTTTGTAACATTTTAATAGAACATAATATTAAAATGTTACAAAATAAAAAACAGACTTCCTTTTCTTTATGCAGAATACTGAGGTCCACGTGATGCTCTCAGTGACCACTAGATGTCTCCAGTGTCCATCAGAGACACTAGAAAACACTTAAGTGTAATAGTGCACTGCGTACTACATGCTGCACAGTATGCACTGAATATGGATATGACCTGGTGTGACTCCTTATTCATTTCTAATCTACTTTTGTGTAAAAACCTCTCAAGTTTGAGTCAAGACGATGAAATCATAGTTGAAGTCGCTTCGGGTTCATTCATCGCACTGGAAATGGAAAGTGAAACTGGCCTTCACTTATCTGACCATAGTAAGAGTAAACAACTGACCATGGTAACCACTTACCGTAGTAAAATTAGAGTAGTGTCCCATATTCATTGGTGATGTTACAGTAGAAACTGCAGTAACCATGGTAGTTAGAGTGGAAGCTGTGGTTGCCATGGCAACACTGTAAGTGTCTGTAGCCCTTGATCATGGCATCCATGGGCCCTGATCTGATGCTTCAGCTGCTGGTGTCACGGTTACCATAGTAACCAGACCATAATACACACACGTATACACATATGTACATTTGGTTCAATTATTCTGTAAAAGACACGTGCTTGACATTCACAAAACCGACTGCTAAACTGATACATTGTGTTTTTAATCGTCTGTTTGATTTCTTTTGAGGGATTTTAGGAGAAACTGAGATCAAGCTGATTTTTCAAAGAAACTACATTATGTTCCCCGATTAAGAAAAAAATAAATGTCTATAAACATCTGAACCTAAATATTAGATCTGATCTCTATGGAAGCTTGTTTCTGCCACAGATCTCGACTTTTTCCTCAGTTCTGCGTTATATCACAAAATTCTGACTTTTATCTCACAGTTCTTTCACTTTAAGACACAACACTTTCTTTCAATTCTGACTTTTCTCGCAATTCTGACTTGTTTTTGCAAGAATAAGGTAAATCACAATTACCTTCTTAATCTTTTTGTCCCACGTTGGAAACAAGCTTCCATAGATCTGTCACGAAACAACTTTCCATCAAATGTTGATCTGAAGTCACGATGACAGACAACTGAAGAACAATCACACCACGGTTCTGGAATCAAAATATTTAATAAGTACATAAGTATTATACCATGTATAAAATTCGGAATCACGTTTCGAAGCGATGTTTCTGCCGGGACCGCAGATCAGATTAGCCACACTGAAACAGCGAACGGTGAAAGTCAAACAGGTAGGAAAACAAACCGACGGCTCCGTCACGATCTCATTTCTCATCGTCAGTAAGTGCAATAAAACGTAAAACACCACAGGAAAGAGCGAAGCAGAAGAGCGAGAGCGTGAGAGAAAACAGCCAAGATCACAGACGAGAGGAAAGCCAGCACTGGAAATCAAAGACGGGATATCGCTGTGGGAATGACGAGCGGAGAAACATCGTACATCTGCAGTTCCTGAAAAACAAAAGCAGAAATCACCACGAAAAGAGACGAACAGGCCGAGCAACAAACAACCGAAGGGAACAAACAGGGAACAGATGAACCCTACGCATCACGTTCACGATGATCACGACATCCAGCTGAAGAAGCAGAAACATCAGCAGATCTGGAGAGATTCGCACTGATTCTCCATTTCACCGCAGCTTTCAGCTTCATCAAAGATTCAGTCACTCGACTCCCGTCAAGAACACGTTTGACTCAGCTCACTCCGAAATGAACCAAAGGTACGAAGAATTATATTCTGCATTAAGAAAATTAAGCCTATTTTAAGGACCATTAAGATACTCTAAATAGTGACATTATTATTTATTATGTTTAAACACATTTTATGCCATTAATATAATGCAAGAAACCTGATATATTATTTTTTGTTAAATAAGTAAATATAAAAACAATACATGTTAAAAGCATTTACACATTGTATTTGTTGAACCGCCTCTAATTTTGTGCTTGTTGTAATAACAAATGTATTTATTTTTTAACAGTAATTAGACTTGAAAATCATTGAGACTAAAGAGAAATCAAAAATAACTCAAAACTAAAACATCTGGACAAATTCATGAGAATTTGGGATAAAATGTGTTTAAGTGCGTCACAATGCAAATTATCATACGCTTAGGCTTCTTTTGTGCAAAATATAATTATTTTATATTTATTTATTTAATAAATATTTAACTACATAATTATAATTAAACAATTGTTTATGAAATATTTATTTCAATTTATTTATATAAAATAATTATATTAATTATTAACAATTTATATATATATATATATATATATACATATATATACAGCATATATACTGTATATAAATTGTTAATAATTCATATAATTATGTTGTTTTTTTATTTAATTATATAAAATAATTATTTGAATTATTAACTAAATATATATATATATATATATATATATATATATACACACACACACACACACATATATACATATATAT
>JADLZM010029013.1:625317-641484 GCA_018148995.1 Sinocyclocheilus maitianheensis
ATACAAACACACACACAAAACATAAAATTAATGAAAACAGAAAATATAAAAATTAATCATCAGTATCTTTGTCTTGCTTACCAGTAAAAATCTTTAAAAATATATATATATATATTTTTAAATATTATTATTATTATTATGAAAACAAGATTAATATGTATTAAAAAAGTTTATTTGTCTTTTTTTTATATTGGTCTTTTAATAATTAATGTCAACAGCAATTAAAAACAAGTGTGGCACTGCATACAAACCATAGATTAAAAAAAAATTAATTATGAAAAATTCAATAGAAATGATTAGAAACGAGAAATACAAATGTGTAATATTTTAATTATAGCACTTTTAATGACACATATCAACGATAAAGTACAAACAAATGTCTAATATTTATATATAATAGAGATGTTTAATAATTTTTTCAGGAAAAGTAATAGAAGACAGCACTAAACTCGTGCATCCAGCAGGTGTTTCATTTCAAAGAGCTCGTAACAAGATCTGTTTAACACGTTTAATTCACATACACGGCAGATTCAGGAAGATATAGAGATGAAAAGAGTTTTTCACTCGTTTAGACTTCAGCAGCGAGACAAAATACACTCGTGTTAAAGACACAATCTCTGAAAGCAACTCTTAATATCTTCTGCAGTGCTGAACCCAATCAAATCCAAACGCATTTCAAGATCGACCAATCACACGCCAGCACAGGGACAGCTAGCCAATAGACGAGCAGCAGCAGCGAAAGATCTTTAACCCTTCAGAGTAGAAATATTTACGACTCTCACGATCTCATTTCATTAGCAAACAAACTAAATACTGAATCTGAGAGTCATGATATCGACATTGCAGGAAAAGAATAACGATAAAAAAATCAAACAAACCATAAAAAAAAAATTTTTTTTTAATTCAATACAAACTTTTACTTTATTAACTGAAATCAAATGACCAAAATATTTTGTTTAAAGTTGAAGTACTAATATAACTCAAACTTAAAACTATATATATATATATAAAAAGACAATAACACTAAATCTAAAAAAAAACTAAAAATTTAAAATTTAAATAAAATACAAAATATTAGCTAAAATATTATAGTATGGAATTTTCTATTCTAGTATTTAATAGTATATTAATGATACTGAATGAAATAACACTGTTAGTGGGATTCCTTAATTTTCTTGCAATAAAATTAATTTAATATAATAAATGAACATAAATTAAATCTGAGAAATCTGAGACATTTATCTAATAAAAATTCATTTTTAAAAATTAATTAATTAAAAAATGCACACAACAAAATTACTAAAACTTTAATTAAAATGAAATTAAAATAAAACTTAGTTTAGTTTAAGTTGAAGTACTAATATAAATAAAACTAAATAAAACTTAAGTAAAACTAAAAAAGACATACAATTATTAAAACTTTAAAATTAAAATAAAAACAAAATAATTTATTCAAAATATTAACTAAAATATTATAGCACATAATTTCATAACTATATACTAAAACTATATACTAAAAGAACACTATTTGTAGTATTTCTTAATTTTCTAGCAATAAAAACTATATAAACATATTAAAAAAATTAATAAATAAAGCCAAAAACGCACAACAAACTTTAAACTTTAATTAAAATTAAAATTAAATTAAATTAAAAAAATGTGTTTAGTTTAAGTTGAAGTACTAATATAAATAAAACGAAATAAAATAAAACGAAAAACTTAAAAAAAACTATATATACATTTTTTTTTTACTAAAAAACACACAAAATTACTAAAAATGTCAAATGAAAATGAAAACAGAAAACGTATTCAAAATATTAACAAAAAAATTATAGTACATAATTTTAGAACCATATACTATTAGAGAATTTAATAGTAGATTAATGTTACAAAAAAAACACTGTTTGTAGGATTTCTTAAAGGTGACCTATTATGTCCCTCTTTACAAGATGTAAAATAAGTCTCTGATGTCCCCTGAGTGTGTCTGTGAAGTTTTAGCTCAAAATACCCCACAGATACATTTTTATAGCTTGTTGAAATTGCCACTTTTAGGGTATGAGCCTAAACGTGCCGTTTTTGTGTTTGTCCCTTTAAATGCAAATGACCTGGTGCTCCGCCTCCCTTTTCAGAAGAAGGCGGAGTTTCAAGAGCTCATGCTCTGGCAAAACAGGACAATATCACACAATCTGACTGTACTGTGCAGCAAACGCGCGTTTATGAATTGCACAGACGGGGAGATAGCTGGTCTCATGGTGCCTTCGCGTGCCATCACATCATGAGCTCGACACATTCAAGCCGTCGACTTCACATTGCTTCCAAATGCAATTTTTAACGACAACATTCCTATTTACGATCATTCTGGAAGCACGTGAAGGCAGCATCAGTGAAAACAGGCAGAGACGATGGTAGCTTTAGCAACATTAGCCTTACAGAGAGCCAAGAAGCTCTTTAGGAAAACAAAATATGACGCGTGATGCTTGCTTTGTCTGGATGTTCGCACACAAACACTTCATTTCCAGCGATATCGTTGACTTGATGGCAAAGGATGGTAAGGATACTATTTAAACTGAACTGAGCTGGATGTTGACATCACTGAATTCAATGATGAACTGTCTTTAACTGCAAAATCAGTGTTTACTATTGTCATTTTGCATTATTGACACTATTTTCCTAATTAATGCTGTTCAGTTGCTTTGACACAATCTGTATTGTTAAAAGTGCTATATAAATAAAGGTGACTTGACTTGACACAAAGCATTTCCACACTCTCTCTCACTCTCACACACACACTCACTCACTCTCTCACTCACTCACTCACACCCTCACTCACACACACACACTCTCACTCTCTCACACACACTCACACACTCACTCTCACACACTCACACACTCCCACACACTCCCTCACTCACTCACACACTCACTCACTCACTCTCACTCTCCCACACACACTCACTCTCACACTCTCTCACTCACTCACACACACACGCACTCACTCTCACTCACTCACACACCCACTCACCCACACACTCACTCTCACTCACTCCCACACACACTCACTCACACACTCACTCACTCACTCTCACTCTCCCACACACACTCACTCTCACACTCTCTCACTCACTCACACACACACGCACTCACTCTCACTCACTCACACACCCACTCACCCACACACTCACTCTCACTCACTCCCACACACACTCACTCACACACTCACTCACTCACTCTCACTCTCCCACACACACTCACTCTCACACTCTCTCACTCACTCACACACACACGCACTCACTCTCACTCACTCACACACCCACTCACCCACACACTCACTCTCACTCACTCCCACACACACTCACTCACACACTCACTCACTCACTCTCACTCTCCCACACACACTCACTCTCACACTCTCTCACTCACTCACACACACACGCACTCACTCTCACTCACTCACACACCCACTCACCCACACACTCACTCTCACTCACTCCCACACACACTCACTCACACACTCACTCACTCACTCTCACTCTCCCACACACACTCACTCTCACACTCTCTCACTCACTCACACACACACGCACTCACTCTCACTCACTCACACACCCACTCACCCACACACTCACTCTCACTCACTCCCACACACACTCACTCACACACTCACTCACTCACTCTCACTCTCCCACACACACTCACTCTCACACTCTCTCACTCACTCACACACACACGCACTCACTCTCACTCACTCACACACCCACTCACCCACACACTCACTCTCACTCACTCCCACACACACTCACTCACACACTCACTCACTCACTCTCACTCTCCCACACACACTCACTCTCACACTCTCTCACTCACTCACACACACACGCACTCACTCTCACTCACTCACACACCCACTCACCCACACACTCACTCTCACTCACTCCCACACACACTCACTCACACACTCACTCACTCACTCTCACTCTCCCACACACACTCACTCTCACACTCTCTCACTCACTCACACACACACGCACTCACTCTCACTCACTCACACACCCACTCACCCACACACTCACTCTCACTCACTCCCACACACACTCACTCACACACTCACTCACTCACTCTCACTCTCCCACACACACTCACTCTCACACTCTCTCACTCACTCACACACACACGCACTCACTCTCACTCACTCACACACCCACTCACCCACACACTCACTCTCACTCACTCCCACACACACTCACTCACACACTCACTCACTCACTCTCACTCTCCCACACACACTCACTCTCACACTCTCTCACTCACTCACACACACACGCACTCACTCTCACTCACTCACACACCCACTCACCCACACACTCACTCTCACTCACTCCCACACACACTCACTCACACACTCACTCACTCACTCTCACTCTCCCACACACACTCACTCTCACACTCTCTCACTCACTCACACACACACGCACTCACTCTCACTCACTCACACACCCACTCACCCACACACTCACTCTCACTCACTCCCACACACACTCACTCACACACTCACTCACTCACTCTCACTCTCCCACACACACTCACTCTCACACTCTCTCACTCACTCACACACACACGCACTCACTCTCACTCACTCACACACCCACTCACCCACACACTCACTCTCACTCACTCCCACACACACTCACTCACACACTCACTCACTCACTCTCACTCTCCCACACACACTCACTCTCACACTCTCTCACTCACTCACACACACACGCACTCACTCTCACTCACTCACACACCCACTCACCCACACACTCACTCTCACTCACTCCCACACACACTCACTCACACACTCACTCACTCACTCTCACTCTCCCACACACACTCACTCTCACACTCTCTCACTCACTCACACACACACGCACTCACTCTCACTCACTCACACACCCACTCACCCACACACTCACTCTCACTCACTCCCACACACACTCACTCACACACTCACTCACTCACTCTCACTCTCCCACACACACTCACTCTCACACTCTCTCACTCACTCACACACACACGCACTCACTCTCACTCACTCACACACCCACTCACCCACACACTCACTCTCACTCACTCCCACACACACTCACTCACACACTCACTCACTCACTCTCACTCTCCCACACACACTCACTCTCACACTCTCTCACTCACTCACACACACACGCACTCACACACACACACACACTCACTGGAACACACAACATTTGGGAACATTTAGCCCGACTGAGAAACAATAGTATGGAAGTCCGTTTCCGCCACTGAATAAAAAAGGTTATTACAACTTTATGTCTAAAAATTCAGACTTTATTTTCTCAGAATTGCGAGACATAAATTCGCAATTGCGTGCTATAAAGTCAGAATTGAGTGATATAAGCTCAAAATTCTGACTTTTTTTCTCAGAATTGTGAGATATAAACAATTCGCAATTCTGAAAAAAATAACGCAATTATAATTTTATTTCTCGCAATTCTGACTTTTTTCTCGCAATTGTGAGTTTATCTCAAAATGCGGACTTTTTTTCTCCAAAATTATTTTCTCGCATTTTTTACTTTATTTTCTCAGAATTGCGAGACATAAATTCGCAGTTGCGTGCTATAAAGTCAGAATTGAGTGATATAAGCTCAAAATTCTGACTTTTTTTCTCAGAATTGTGAGATATAACCAATTCGCAATTCTGAAAAAAATAACGCAATTATAATTTTATTTCTCACTTTTTTTTCTCGCAGTTGCGAGTTTATATCTCAAAATTCTCACTTTATTTTCTCACAATTCCAAGATAAAACAAATCAAAAAAAATTCTCGCATTTTTGTCTTTTTCTCTCAGAATTGTGAGATATAAACTCTTCGCAATTCTGAAAAAAAATACGCAATTATAATTTTATTTCTCACTTTTTTTTCTCGCAGTTGCGAGTTTATATCTCAAAATTCTCACTTTATTTTCTCACAATTGCAAGATAAAACAAATCAAAAAAAATTCTCGCATTTTTGTCTTTTTCTCTCAGAATTGTGAGATATGAACTCGCAATTGCGAGAAATAGTCAAACATGCGAGAAAATAAAATCTGAGTTGTTTTATCTGGCAATTCTGAGAAAATAAAGTCAGAATTTTGAGCTTATATCACTCAATTCTGACTTTATAGCACGCAACTGCGAATTTATGTCTCGCAATTCTGAGAAAATAAAGTAAAAAATGCGAGAAAATAATTTCGGAGAAAAAAAGTCAGCATTTTGAGATAAACTCACACTTGCGAGAAAAAAGTCAGAATTGCGAGAAATACAATTATAATTGCGTTTTTTTTTTCAGAATTGCGAATTGTTTTATATCTCTTCTTTTTTTCTTTCTCAAAATTCTGACTTTATTTCTCGCAATTGCGAATTTATAGTCAAAAAGTCAAACATGCGAGAAAAAATATCTGAATTGTTTTATCTCGCAATTCTGAGAAAATAAAGTCCGAATTGTGAGATAAAAAAAATTTCCTTTTTTATTAATTTTTTTTCCAGTGGCGGAAACGGCCCTCCATACAACAGCTCCGGGACGTATTTTTCAAGTGATTTTTAATGCATATTTTTAAATACACATTTTTCACAGTACTGGGTTTAGGTCACATTTGGGGGTCCGTGACATTTAAAAGCGTGAAACGTCTGGACTTAAGCAGTCTGAGCGACGCTAGTGAGACTCGAGCAGGTCACACACGCGAGGCGTGTTTACAGGAACGCGTCAGAAGCACGCGGGGCATCCAGCTGTCAGTCTCACCTGCTTCCCTCAGTCTCAGTCTCACCTGCTTCCCTCAGTCTCACCTGCTTCCCTCAGTCTCACCTGCTTCCCTCAGTCTCACCTGCTTCCCTCAGTCTCACCTCAGTCTCACCTGCTTCCCTCAGTCTCACCTCAGTCTCACCTGCTTCCCTCAGTCTCAGTCTCACCTGCTTCCCTCAGTCTCAGTCTCACCTGCTTCTCTCAGTCTCAGTCTCACCTGCTTCCCTCAGTCTCAGTCTCACCTGCTTCCCTCAGTCTCAGTCTCACCTGCTTCTCTCAGTCTCAGTCTCACCTGCTTCCCTCAGTCTCAGTCTCACCTGCTTCCCGCGGTAGAAGAGCCGCTGCTGCTCGGGGCTGACCTGGAAGATGTCGCGGATCTTCACGCGCAGACACTCGATCTTCGTGAGGCGCGACAGGTCCTCCACCGTCCGCGTCTCTTTGCCGTCGATCGTCCGGATCTGGATCCACATCGTCGCTCCGCGCCAGCCGACCGACGCGCGTCAGAGCGAGCGAGCGTATGTTTGGGGGGCGTCGGGGGCGTCTGTGCGTGCTCCTCTGCGGGGGAAACGCGCGTCTCGCTAACGGGGGTCACGCCAAGTCTCGCGAGGCCGTGGGAAATCTCGCGAAATGTAAATATGGGGGGGGGGGGGGGGGGGGCTTTTAAAGAGACAGAGACGCTTTAAAAATATTCTGTAAATATGAGATTAATGTATCATATACATCTGAATACGAATTCAAATAAATCAATAATAGATGACGTTTAAAAAGATTAGAGAAAAACTGTAAAAATGTTTTTAAAAAAATAGGATTAATATAAGTAAATAAATTAGATAAACAATTATAATAATGAATTATTACATTAATTAGATTAAAATAAATCAATAATAAAAATAATAACATGACGATGATAAAAATAAGACAGAGATGCTTTAAAATTAAGCAATTATTTGTAAAACCGTAATGTTTGTATTTGATGGGTTTTCTAAAACTATTTTAAACGATTTATTATTATTCATAATTATTTATATTAGTCAATTAAATGCATTACAATTAATCTTATTAAATATTAATATGCAATAGCATATTACTTCATGATTATTAAAAATATAAACTATTAGGATAATTATAATAGTAGTTGTTACATTATTAATATTAACAATACCATATTGATTAATAATGAATTATTTTGGATTATTATTGTTGACGTGGTTTTCGTGAGCTCATATTAATAGAGGGATTATTACATTTGTTCTATGAAATGATTTATGGCTGTTTGAGTGAACTGCTGAAAGGTGATTTAAGAGAAATAGAGATCATTTAGGAAGTAAAAATCAACGTTCATAAACCGCATTGATCTCAGAACCAGGGTTTTGTTCTAGTTTTTGTCATAATAACTCTGTGCATATGTGGAGGAAATTAGCATCTCATTATAGAAAGCTCATCAGTGAACACTCGGAATGTTTGAATTCAATCTAAATGTTATGAATTTGCATAAGTTAATTACAGTATGTTCAGACTAATCTGAAGTTTTGTGAGCTTCCATAAAAGCAAATGCTTTACTATAATTAAAAATAAATATAATTAATATTAAAAATAAATCTTGTGCAATTACTCGGCGTCTGTAACAACGAACGGCTTAAAATAAAGCGGAATAAATAAATGATTACAATAAATAATTAGAATAATAACTTAACTATGCATCAAAAACATTTAAATAAAAATAAGTTTATATAGATTTAATTAGATTATAAAATAAACTGAATAATAAATAACAATTAGACATATTAAAGAGAATGAATAAACACAACAGAAATAAATAAATGAAGTTACAATAATTAGAATAATAAATAATTACATGAAAGAGATTCAATTAAAATGCATCATTCGAATAAATAAATTAAAATAAATAAAAACAAACTCAATATCCAATCAAAATCAAGAGCATTGACATTATAGAAAATGAATCCTTTTAATAATTAAAAATAAATCTCATGTGGATAAGAAAGCACATAACACACGTCTGTCTTTAAATAATATTTTTATTATCACAGAAGCTGTATATGTACCACTACAGAAAAGAACGAGGCTCCAAACGATGTGAGAAATAAACGATGGAGAGGAACGCGAGTAACAGCACAGCGATACACACGACGAAATCTAAACACGCTTCTGATATACAAAATCAAGACCGAGAGCTTTGGATGCGTCGACTTCGTTTCCCATCAAGGTTTGTACCAGTCGAGGCGCATTCAGAGAGAAATCAATCAATCACACGTTACAGATTCATCACGATTCACTCCAAAACGTGTCTGGAAAACTACAAACGGCATTCCGAGGTAAAAACAGACCGTAAACGTTGAACCTGGGGCGAGCGCCTCAGAAACCTACAATCACGGGCTTCAACATTAGAGGGTTAGTTCAGCCGAAAATGAAAATGCTGTCATTAATTACTCCGCATCGTGTCGTTCGAAACCCGTAAGACCTGCGTTCATCTTCAGAACACGATTTAAGATATTTCTGATGAAATCTGAGAGCTCTGACCCTCCCATAGACAGCATGGAATGAATGGAATTTAATTTATAACTCACGATTGATCAAAGAGTCAAAAAATATAAAACCTACATATTTATTTCTTACAAAAGAGCATACATATTACTCTGAAAATGTAAAAAATAAAAAAAAATAAAACACTAAGTACATTCATTTTAATTGCATAAACTTTCATTCTCAGATTTAAAAAAAAAAAAAGTGATACATTTTTTATGCTGCGATGGTTCGTCAACAGACTTCGGTCCCAAAAATCCAGTCCAAAAGTGTGAGAGAGATGGGGAAAAGGAGGAATATATTTTATACAAGTTTTTGACACTAATATAACTTCATAGATAATTTTACCAAAAAAAAAAAAAAAAAAATGGTACTCCATACATGACTTTTTGTAAAAATGGTTATATCTCCTACAAAGTGTAAAAAAATCAGGGGGGAAAAAAAATCATGAATATTTTTCGCGCAAAGAAAACAACATTCCACATTTTCGTCTCTACTGCGTCACTTTGGACGCGGGTTCACGATGCGAGCGTGTGCCGGCGCTGACCCAGATCCGGCGAAAATTCTGAATAAATTTGTTCTTTTTGTTTTCTTTGCACAAAAAAAAAAAGATTTTTTTTTTTTTAATTTTCTCGTAGCTTCGTAGCTTCACAGTTGAACCGCTGATGTCACACGGCCTACTTTGTCGATCATCTTGGTACTTTTCTGGACCTTGATCGTGGTAGTTACCTTGCTGTCTATGGGAGGGTCAGAGAGTGTTCTGAAGATGAACGCAGGTCTTACGGGTTTGGAACGACACGAGGGTGAGTAATTAATGACAGAGTTTTCATTTTTGGCTGAACTAACCTATTAAAGAGCAGAAATAAACATCCAATCAAATGCAGAAATGACCTTTTGTACATTCCATATAATCAAACATTGTAGAAACAAAAACACAAGCATTATAAGCAAACCGATTCACTTGACGAACGAGTCAAACAGCACGCCAACGACTGCGCGGGTCCGTCTGAAGCCTGTAGACGGAGCGCGTGTGATGAAGGAATGAGGAGACTAATCTTCGTCCGAGGAATCCCTGTCAAAGTTGTAGGCCATGAAGAGAACGTCAGGTCGAGCGGGGACCAGAGCGTGGCCCGGTTTCACCATCTCAAAGCCCAGAAAGCTGAACGTACGCACCAGTTTCACTAGAAGAGGAACACACACACACACACACACACACACACACACGTCAGTGCAGCACACGCGTGACAGACGGAGGTCTGAGCAGAGTCTGACGTACCACGATCGTCCCGGTTCTTATAGAAGCAGACGAACACACTGACGACTTTCAGATGTTCTTCAGCAAACTCCAGCAGAGAGACGAAGCTGGAAACAGCAGAAACACACAAGCGCTTCGGGATTAATGCGATAAATCAGCTAGATTTGTGCTGAACGGGAGTCTAGATGCCATGGAGGAGCCCCATCCTAACATGTATAAGAATTAAGCATTAAAATGTATAAAAACCCAAATTATACTGTGATTAAAACTATAAATACCTGTAAAATGTTATTTGGAAAAATCACATTTCTTTTCTAGTTATTGTATTTATTTATTTATTTTTAAATCTAATTTGTATTCTATATTTAATGCCAAATTTGTATTTATTTTTTATTCAAATTTGTATTTATTAATTTAAATCTTTAATTTATTTTAATCTCATACTCTATATCATATTTTAAATGTTTTGATCTAATATTTTAGTCTCATTTTATTTTAATCGCATATTTTATTTTAATTACATTTGAATGTACTTTAATTTCTTATTTTTCAAAATAATTTATATTAGATATCTTTATGTATTATTTACCATTTAATATTAAATATTTTATCTAATATTCTATTTCGATTTTAATCTAATATTTCATTTGTTATCTAATTATATTTTTAGTCAATTTTTTTTTTTCATTATTTCAATCTAATTTATCCAATTTGTATTTATTAATTCAAATATCACTTTTATGATTTATTTTAATGTAATACTTTATTTCTATCATATATATTATTTTGCTGTAAATTATTTTTAATTTATTTAAAATTTAATTTATTTTACTCTTATATTTTTCTCTCTCTCTAAACATTTCCACGGACCCCCATCCCTCCCGTGTGGCCCCTAGAGGTCCCAGGCCCCTGCTCTAGATGTTGTGGGTGGTTGTCAGGGTGTTGCTATGGTGTCGTGGGTGGTTGTCAGGGTGTTGCTATGGTGTCGTGTGTGGTTGCTAGGCGCTCACCTCTCTTTGCTGCCCTCTGGAAACGGTTCGCAGGGAATCTCCACGAACAGGCCGGGGCCTCGAAGCACCGCCTCCCATTTGATCGCCCGGGAAACGGTGGGCCGGCTCTGAAAGTGCAGTATCCGGGGGCGACCGGCCCCAGCGGGCTCTTCGGTCACAGTCAACTTCCTGTCCTGTGCAGCCAATCAGAAGACGTGTGTGTTAGGGACACAAAGACGCAGGATACAGTATATTCCTGAGCATCACTTCATATCTGTGTTTGTTTCTGTTCTGCGTGTGCTTGCCTGAATGATGCGTTGTATTTCTGCTGCTTGTACTAATCATTTAGTCCTATTCATTAGTGGCTTTCTTTTTTCCTCTTTGTAAAGCACCCTCGAGTTATTAAAAGGTGCTTTAAAAAAATTAAAATAAAATAGATTTTTACATTAATAATAATAATAATAAATACAAATTAATAACACAAATTAACAAATAATAAATACAATAGAAAACTTTAAATAAATTATAAAATATAATAAAATTAGATCAGTAATATAACTTAATACTTTTACATATATGTATTGTATTTTATTAATAAAAAGCAGCTCAAATACACAAATTACTATTATTAAACCCAGTTTTCTGTTCACACTGGTTTCGAAGTCTGCCTAGAAAAGCGCAATATGTACTATTATTATTATTATTAAAATCAAGAACTAAAACACTCCAGCCAATTGACCATCTGAGCAATCTCTGATGAAAGAAATGAGGTCAGATTAATAGAGTAAACCTGAACATGCAGTGTGAGACAAACCTCATCATGTGTGTGTGAAAAACACAGTTGTGTGTGTGTGTGTGCACGCGTGTGTGTGTGTGTGAAAAACAGTTGTGTGTGTGTGCGCGCGCTCGCTGCTACAGGCCACTGAAATCACACCTATCACATGACAGGATATGACACGTCCTGCTGACAGTGTGCTGAAGATTTGATTTTAAAAGACAAAACACACTGATGTTAGCAGAGATGTGAATGTTTCTGAGAAGAGCATTTGACACTCTGCTGGACAATGAGGGCTCGTTCTGTGTCGTGTGCAGTGTGTAGAATGTAGTGTGTAAATAGTAGTATGTAGTATGCAGTGTGTAGAGTGTAGTATGCTGTGTGCAGTATGCATAGTGTGGTATGTAGCGTGTAGTGTGCAGTATGTGCTTGTAGTGTGCAGTATGTAGTACGCGGTGTGCATCTTGTAGTGTGTAGAGTAGTATGTAGTGTGCAGAATGTAGTATGCAGTGTGTAGCTTGTAGAGTGTAGTATGTTGAGTGCAGTATGCAGTGTGTAGAGCGTAGCTTGTAGTGTGCAGTGTGTAGATGCTCACTGAGTACAGCTGCTGCAAAACACTGATGTTAGCAGAGATATGAATGTTTCTGAGAATGCAGAACCCGTCTGAGGAAATTACACTCAAATTCTCAGAAGAGCATTTGACACTCTGCTGGACAATAAGGGCTTGTTCTGTGTCGTGTGCAGTGTAGTGCATAGGGTGGTATGTAGTGTGTAGTATGTAGAGAGTAGTATGTAGTGTGCAGTATGCAGCGTGTTTAGTGTGGTATATAGCGTGTAGTGTGCAGTATGTAGCTTGTAGTGTGTAGAGTAGTATGTAGTGTGCAGTATGCAGCGTGTATAGTGTGGTACATAGTGTGTAGTGTGCAGTATGCAGCGTGTGGTATGTAGCGTGCAGTATGTAGTATGCAGTGTGTAACTTGTAGAGTGTAGTATGTAGCAAGCAGTGTGGCTTGTAGTGTGTAGAGAGTAGTATGTAGTGTGCAGTATGTAGTATGTAGCTTGTAGAGTTTAGTATGAAGCAAGCAGTGTGGCTTGTAGTGTGTAGAGAGTAGTATGTAGTGTGTATAGTGTGGTATGTAGTGTGCAGTATGTAGTGTGTAGCTTGTAGAGTGTAGTATGTCGCAAGCAGTGTGGCTTGTAGTGTGTAGAGAGTAGTATGTAGTGTGTAGAGTGTGGTATGTAGTGTGCAGTATGCAGTGTGTAGCTTGTAGAGTAGTATGTAGCAAGCAGTGTGGCTTGTAGTGTGTAGAGAGTAGTATGTAGCGTGTAGAGTGTGGTATGTAGTGTGCAGTATGCAGTGTGTAGCTTGTAGAGTGTAGTATGTAGCGTGCAGTATGGCTTGTAGTGTGCAGTGTGTAGTATGCAGTGTGTAGCTTGTAGAGTGTAGTATGTAGCGTGCAGTATGGCTTGTAGTGTGCCGTGCGTAGATACTCACTGAGTACAGCTGCTGCAGCTGCTGCGGTGGTGCCGCTGTGGATGTGTGATCCCGTGCTCCGTTCCCTCGCCCACCTGGGATCTTCAGAGGTGGGTGAGGGGCATCAGGAACACCACAGAGGCCCTGGACCAGTGGAACTACTACAGCACAGAGACAGACTGAGGAGAAACACAGAAACACAACATCAGCACACACACACAGCAGAGGAAGTCGATCAGCCGTGACACACTCTGCTCTATGAGCGTCAACAGGAATTAACACACACACACACACACTTTTACAAACATAAGCTGCCAGGAAGACACAACCTATATTTCAGAGCTGTTTTTGTTTCTTCCCAAAAAACATTGGGTAATCTGAAATTTGCTTATTTTTATGTACAAGGCATTTCCCTAATATTAGCAATATTAACTAAACAAACAAAAATAAATGCAAATTAGATTAACATTTAAAAAATATATACACGCTTAATATAAATGAGAAACTATTATAGTTTTTATTAATATTTCATCAATTAGAATTTATTTTTATATTTTGTATTTTTATTTTTATTTAGTAAAAATGCTAGTAATTTTGTTGTGTTTTTGACATTTTTATTTGGGGTGGGGTTAAATGCCAATATCATTTTTTTTTTTATTAATTCAGTTTTTACACTACATCAAGTTAAACTAAATAAAAACGTTGCCTTGGCAACTAGTAAAACATTTGTGTATGGTTAGTTTGACTTGATACTAACCCTGGTAATAGAAACTAAATATTGTCCAAATATGATTTTACGTGCGTGCATGCATGCATATAATAATCCCAAATAATCTCTTTTTTATAGTCCACAACATTCAAAGGTAAACAATATCTTCCTCAAACAGACAAACCTCACGCAGTATTCTGTAGCACACTTAATAATGGTTATCGATACACTTCAGTCATTTTTCACACTTTGTCCCAATAGATATTACAAGAAAAGCAGGAAGACGAGACAGAACAGTGACTATTTCTTACCTCATCGCAACATAAATAAATAAATAAATAAACACCACAAACATGTCACGACATTCTTTTCAAGGTCACATGCAATCAAGCACAAAACGCGAGTAATAAAGTCATAAAACATCAATGAGCATTCATGTGCAATAGACGTCGCTGTTGCACAATATCTCATCTAACCTCATTTCCAATCTAATTTAAAAAAAAAAGAAATAAAACGCAGTACAACACTATAAAACTAAACGCATTTGAATAACTAAACGCATGTCGGCGCGATCAAAGGCCCGAGGCGGGTGACGTCACGACGGCTTCTGTGACGTACGTGCGAAAACGAGGCCTTCGACGTCAACGCACAGAACGACGCGACTTTATAACGAAACGCACACAATAAGAGCGTTAAGCAATCGAAGATATAGTCATATCGCGCCGAGTGTGAAATCAGAGAGCAGTCGGGTGTGTGAACGGGCTGTTAAAGGCCTGGAAGTCTCACCTTCCCATCATGTCGTTAACACTGTTACTGAGCGCCTCCATGATGCTGCTAGTTTCACACGGTTTATTTCCTTCTTTCTCACGGGCAAAGCAATGACTGTTTAGGATCCGCTGGAGGTTGGATTTTACCATCCGGCCTCGGGAGAGTTCACGGCGGCCTGTGTGCGCTCGTCTGCGGTCGGCAAGAAGTGAGGAGCTGAGAGGCGGAGACGCGACGAACACACGACCCGCGCTACTACGGCGAAGGCGCGGCTCATGAATATTCAGCGAGCTGTAATGGCGTCCGGCAGCGATAGGCGCCGCGCGTCCCGTCACGTGGGTCGTTAATATTCAAAAGCGAACCCTTTTAGCGAATCGGCTCGGCTGAATGTGCGAGCGTGTGGCTGCGTCATTAATATTCATGAGCTGGTCCTTCGCTATAGTACGCGGACGGGACGCGCGGAGGCGGTTGTTCAGCGAGTGGAAAATTACTGAGAGGAAGCGGATGGCATTTTGAGGCGTGAATGTGTTATGATGTTTTGACACTTTATTTATGTGCGTCTGAGACGGTGAAGGTCACGTTGTTGTCACAGAGAAAGTTTGGAAAAGATTCATCTTTCAAAACAAGTACAACATGCATTCATTAAAAAGATTTCAGTGTAGTCATTGTAAATTCATGCACTTCAAATACATATTTTTAAATAAATGTTATTACTTTATTTTATATATGTGTGTGTGTGTGTGTGTGTGTGTGTGTTTCTTGCTGTTCAGAGACTGAGGCTGCTGCTTCTGGAGAAGGAGCATCTCTGGGAATCAATAGTGAGTAGCATTTATTCATGGGACAGATTTTTGTATCATT
>JADLZM010029013.1:650608-678108 GCA_018148995.1 Sinocyclocheilus maitianheensis
GTGTGTGTGTGTGTGTGTGTGTGTGTGAGAGAGAGTGAGTGTGTGTGTGTGTGTGAGAGTGTGTGTGAGTGAGTGTGTGTGTGTCTGGAATCACGGGGCAGATTTGGGGGAATCCAGCCAGATATTCCCTCCGCAGGATCCAAAGTTGAACGTCCGTGAGCCAAACAGCAGACGATCAGGAGTGAGTCAGAGTGACTTTGTAATGAGACTTTGAACATTATGTTATCAGTGAATCTTCAGCACTTCATCCTCATGCGTTCATGTACTTTGACCAGGTTCACCTGACAAAAAAAATCAGTCAAATCACACGTCACAGATCAGTCACTCCCAATCATTTAATGCTGAAGGCCCTAAACACTCAATAGCACAAATATCTCCACCTACTTCGACTTAAAAACTGAAGTTCATCTGCTGTCTGAAATTATATTAAACTGACTTTAAAAATTTAGTTGAATCTAAAAAAAAAACTGATTTGTAGAAATATAGCATTGCATCAGTGTCTCAGCAATGGATGCTCTGCAGTGAATGGGTGCCGTCAGAATGAGAGTCCAAACAGCTGATAAAAACATCACAATAATCCACAGCACTCCAGTCCATCAGTTAACATCTGGAGAAGACAAAAGCTGAAACACATCCAGCATTACGATGTTTTTAACTCAAATACATAGAGTTCATAATCCATAATAACGCTTCCTCCAGTGAGAAAGTGTTCTGGTGTGAATCAGGAGAGAAATCTGCACAGATCAAGCAGTGTTTAAACAGCTCTAAACACATATGTGGCTGGATTTTGATGTGAGAGACAACAGCAGATGCACTTTCTCACTGGAGGAAGAGTTATTATGGATTATGGACTCTATGGTATTTTAGTTAAAAGCGTCTTAATGCTGGATTTGTTTCAGCTTTTGTCTTCTCCAGATGTTAACTGATGGACTGGAGTGCTTGTGGATTATTGTGATGTTTTTATCAGCTGTTTGGACTCTCATTCTGACGGCACCCATTCACTCCATTGCTGAGACACTGATGCAGTGCTGCATTTCTCCAAATCTGATGAAGAAACAAACTCATCTACATCCCGGATGGCCTGAGTGCAGATTTTCATTTTTAGGTGAACTATTCCTTTAAAAAGCCTTATTCACTCAGAGACACAAGCACATCAGTAATATGTGAAAATATTTGAGACTTTATTGTATGCTGCAGAAGTCTTTGACACACAGTATATTAATACAGGACGTTACAGTGCATGTGTGTGCTTTTGTCCAGTGGCTTGTTTCGATTAAAACATTTTAAGAGTTTTCTGAAGACTGAAGCATGCTGCGTTTCTGGCGCCTGCAAATAAAAACCATCAGAGCAAAATAAAAATGAGGGTTAAATCATATAAATACACAGAATGTGCCGCTGTTAAGACCTGCTTCACAATTTATGTACAAAAAAAACATTTCGGTTCCACCTGAAGATCTTCTGTGAAATTCCAGACTCACAGTTTCATCTCCATTAAGCTCCAAATGATTTACAATCGGCTTCAACCTCAAAATATAAATCACAAAAGGCACTCGAAATAAATCAACAAAAAAAAACCAGTACGTCACATTTTGACAGCGAGTGTCCAGCAGAAGCAGCGGAAGCTAGAAATATTGCACCTGGAAGTGGCTTCTCTTCACAAACGGGAAGTTTAATCAGAGCCTCGTGTTCCTCTGAGACGGGATGTTCTCGGACGAATCTACAGTCGGTTTTATAGAAATGTGTCTTCAGGACAGACGGACAGCAGACGGTCATCACAGTGTTCGAGAAGAAACTCGAGATCTAATACTGTTTCTGCAGATCACACTTCACCTCAGAACCAAAAGATCGGTTTCTACATGAAGGAAACCAAGACTGTGTTATATCCTATTATTATATATATATATATATACATTTTCCCACAACCAAAAAAAAATGAAAAAGTACACTTACACAAGAGCACATCACTATGTTGTGCTGCTTCTTTTGTTTTGATTTGAAGTAAAAATAATAAAATACTGTCCAAACAACATGATTATCATTACTGTATTAAGAAATTGTCATGAAAATACTCATGCAAAACTTCTTAAATCATGCAAAGAAAAATAATGATAAATATTACACCCATTTGAGATTGAGATTCATTATATAAATATTACATTTCATGTGCATATATACACTACCGCTCAAAGGTTTGGGGTCAGTAAGACTTGTAATGTTTTAAGTGTCTTCTGCTCATCAAGCATGCATTTATTTGATCAAAAATACAGAAAAAAAACAGTAAAATTGCAAAATGTTATTACAATATAAAATAATGGTTTCTATTTTAATATCCTTTAAAATATAATTTATTTCTGTGATGCGCAGCTGAATTTCCATCATCATTACTCCAGTATAAAGATCACATGATCTTCAGAAATCATTCTAATATGCTGATTTATTATTATTATTATTATCAATGTTGTGCTGCCAAATATTATTTTTGGAAACTGATACTTTTTTCAGGATTCTTTGATGAATAAAAAGTTAAAAAGAACAGCATTTATTCAAAATATAAATCTTTTCCAACAATATAAATCTTTGCTTTAGCTTCTTAACAATTTAACACGTCCTCGCCGAATAAAATTTTTAATTTCTTTCAGAAAAAGAAAGAATAAAAATGTACTGACCACAAACTTATGAACGGTAGTGAATATTGTTAGAAAAGATTTCTATTTTAAATAAATGCTCTTCTTTTTAACTTTTTATTCATCAAAGAATCCTGAAAAAAGCATCACAGCTTCCAAACAAATATGAAGCATCACAGTTTCCCGCTCTGATGATAAATCAGCATATTATTATGATTTCTGAAGATCATGTGACTCTGAAGATGCTGGAAATACAGCTGCGCATCACAGAAATAAATTCAATTTTAAAGCATATTAAAATAGAAAAACTTTATTTTATATCATAACAACATTTCACAATATTAAATTTTTTCCTGTATTTTTGATCAAATAAATGCAGCCTTGATGAGCAGAAGACACTCCTGTAAAAACATTAAAAATCATTCTGCTCCCAAACTTTTGACCAGTAGTGTGTGTGTATATATATATATATTCCCTTTTAAATTTTGAGTGAAACATGATCTGCATATTTCAGACATGGTGAGATTCCCTCTGAAAGCAAGTGATAAAACCAGCCAGAAATACATTAGAAAAGGTGAAATGAAACGGTGGAATGTTAAAACACGAGCGTCCGGCTGCTGGTGTTTGATTCCAGTGAAGGACACACAGTGTTTCGACACGTCTGATCTCACGAGGCGCATTAACGGCCGTCATTCAGTGCGTGAAGCGCAGGCTGTAGAGCAGCTCTGCGGTCTGACACAGTGATTTGGGGTTTGCGCTGGAGAAATACTGACAGCAGAGCCAGTCCTCCAGCTCAGCGGTCCTCTCCGGCTCCAGCGAGCGCTCTGCGAACTTCATCATCAGCAGCGCGCGCTTCACATCCAGCCAGTTCAGCAGGCCGTCGTGCCTCGGCTCCAGCCTCCGCGCACCACCGCACTCCAGCAGATCCCGCCGCGGGCCCCACAGCAGCGCCTGCAGGATGCACCGGGCGTCCTGGATGTGGATGCGGCGTCCGGGGTCGGGCTCCAGCAGCAGGTGCGCGAGTCTCTGCAGGCCGGACGAGTAGATAGACGCGCTGGGGATGGGCGGCAGCTCGTCGCATCTGTAGTCGCATTTGGCGGGCGTGGCCTCGAACGGGTTGCGGCGGTGCAGGAGCTCGTAGATCAGGATGCCAGTTTGGAACTCGTCGAATTTGCGGTACTGCGCGGCCGAGACGATTTCGGGCGCGAGGCGGGCGTGATCCCGCTTCAGATGCGGGTCGGTGCAAACTGCATCCTCGTCCGCATTGCGGCGTTTCGCTTTGCTGAAGCTGCTGATGAGGAGGCGCGGGAGGCTGTGCTGCTGCGGGTCGGAGCACCGGTGATGCACCAGCAGCAGGTTCTCCATGCAGAGGTCGCGGTGCGTGACCCCGTGCGCTTTGAGGTGCTCCAGTCCCGCGCACAGCTGCAGCAACAGGAAACACACGCGTCGCTCGTAAACCTCTGGCTGCGCGCGGTGGAACGACTCCCACTCGTGGACGAAATCCGCCACGCTCTGGTGCGGGACGTCCCGTGTGATGACCACCACGCGCTCCTGCTCGGCCGGGCCGCTCTCCTCGCTGGGTAGCATGCTCCGCGGCACGCACGCGATGAAGTGACCGCAGTCCTGCTGCAGGCTGAAGTGAGGCGGGACGTTCTGCTGCACCGACAGACCGTACAGATGAACCTGCTTACTGTCCGGTGCCTGGCCTTTACAGATCTGACCAACACACAGAGAAAACAGGCATGTTACAACAATAAATATCAATGCAATGATAAACTCAATTCACAATACATTGTTTCAAAGCAACTTTACAGAAAGATTTTGGTGACACTTTGTTTGAAAAGTGACATGCATATTTTAATATTTAACATTTATAACGCATAATTGTATTTTAATGCAATAATTACTTGTCTTGTAATGCACCTTATAATGTCGCCTTTGGCTTGCTTAGTTAGGGACGCTTGACTGATTGCACAAACACTACTGGAAGAGAACTGAATCATCAATGAACTGACTTTAGCTGAAAAATGACTTATTGTTTTCTCGCATTATTGACAAACTATTGTCCTGTTTGACTCTGTGACACAATCTGTATTGTATAAAGCGCTATACAAATAAAGGTGACTTGACTTAATGCATTGACATAATACTTATCTATTCATCGTTGCGCATTTAGAAAGTATAATGCATTAAAACATGACAAAAACTAATTTTACAATGCATTTTAATTTTAGTTGCATGACAACATACATTATGAATACCTTTATAAATAAAAGCTTGAAGTGTTACCAGATTTGTTAATGTTTTTGAAGGAGCTTCTTCTGCTCACCAAGGCTGCATTTATTTGAATAAAAATACAGTAAAAAAAGTTTGAAATATTATTCCAATGTAAACCAGCTGTTTTCTATGTGAATATGTGTTAAACTGTAATGTATTTCTGTGATGCGCAGCTGTATTTTCAGCATCATTCCTCCAGTCTTCAGTGTCACATGATCTTCAGAAATCAGTATAATATGCTGATCTGCTGCTCGAGAAACATTTCTGATTATTATCAATGTTGAACACAGTCGTGCTGCACAATATTTTTCTGGAACTGTGATACATTTTATTTTTCAGGATTCACAGATGAACAGAAAGTTCAAAAGAACAGCATTTATTTGAAATTGAAATAATTTGCGTTACATTATAAATGTCTTTACTGTCACTTTTCATCAATTTAATGAATAAAATTTTTTTTTTGTTTCGTAATGTTTGAATGGTAGTGCATCACGGTTTCCACAAAGATATTGGGCAGCACAACTGTGGGAATTGTGGGAAGGTTTCAAAAACATAAAATCGTAATTATTCCACCATTCTGACCAGTCGTGTGTGTCCTCTCACCTTGACGGCGTATGTGTTGCGTGTGTCTGACGCGCAGGAGGCTGAGTAATACACGGCGTCTCCGGACACGCAGCAGGGTTTGTTACAGGTCAGTTTGAAGAGTGACCAGTTGCTCTCGTCGAATCTCAGCGTGTTCCTCTGGCCGCTGGTGAAATGCTCCTCACACTTGAGCGCCAGACGCCGCAGCGACTCCGCGTACAGGCCGCCCAGCTTCGAGTAGATGCCCTCGCGGCTGTCCATGTTCCTGAGCAGCGCGTGCAGCTGCAGCGTGGATCCAGCGGCCGGTGTGTTGAGCTGCGGCGACGAGCAGGACGTCACGTTCCCCAGACGAGGCGCGCGGCGCTCCAGAGACTCGCTGGACGAGTACAGCGGCCGCGGGTCCACCGGGCTGAGCGGGGCGGCACTGGGGCGGCTGACGTTGGTCTCGGAGCCGCTGAAGGGCAGGCGCGGGCGGGTCAGGGGTTTGACGCCCGACTCGCTCGGAGCCGAGATGGTGCGGTTCACCAGCTTCTTCTGCGGTAACGGAGGCGGCTGCAGCTGATTCGCTAGGCTGTTGCTAGGAAACGTGTCAGGCTGCGGCGACGCTGGGGCGGAGCCAAACGGGCTGCTGGGAAATGGGGAGGGGCTGAAGCGGAGGGTGGAGTCTAGAGAAAAAGAGAAGGAGAAGAAACTACTTTAAATTGAATTGACAATTGATATTGACTGAATTAAAAGTTGTTTAATGGCATGACTGGGTTTGCATAATATTTATACAACACGTAATTGTTATATACAATATTTATATCAAAGCTCTTTACACAAAACAAATAATGATAAGAAAGATCTAACTATAACATGAAAAAAAATTTCAATATAGAAAAAATTTAAATGTGGAGGCCACATGTGATGGTCACATGACTGATATTCACAATAACAGCATGATTATGAGTGTTATATTGAATTATACACTATGTGAAGATTTTTGCTACTAAAACAGTGAAATATTGAATTGCCAGAGTTTGAAATATGTACTGTATACTGGATTCAGAATCAGTGAATCATATGATTGTGCTTCATTTCTAAATGATTAGTTTCAGACAGTCAAGAGAGAATAAAAAGTGTTTAGTGGAAATGAAACTATGTTCGTCTTCCTCATTTCTGTTTCTATATTCTAACTTACTCACACACTCAAGCACGCATGCACACTCTCACACACACACTCTCGCACACACACACTCTCTCACTCACTCACACACACTCTCACTCACTCACTCCCTCACTCTCTCACTCACACACTCTCACACACACGCGCACACACACTCACACACTCTCTCTCTCTCTCTCTCGCTCTCACTCACTCACTCACTCTCTCCCACACACACACACACACGCTCTCACACAAACACACACACTCTCTCACACCCACTCACACACACACACTCTCGCACACACACACTCTCTCACTCACTCACACACACTCTCACTCACTCACTCCCTCACTCTCTCACTCACACACTCTCACACACACGCGCACACACACTCACACACTCTCTCTCTCTCTCTCTCGCTCTCACTCACTCACTCACTCTCTCCCACACACACACACACACGCTCTCACACAAACACACACACTCTCTCACACCCACTCACACACACACACTCTCGCACACACACACTCTCTCACTCACTCACACACACTCTCACTCACTCACTCCCTCACTCTCTCACTCACACACTCTCACACACACGCGCACACACACTCACACACTCTCTCTCTCTCTCTCTCGCTCTCACTCACTCACTCACTCTCTCCCACACACACACACACACGCTCTCACACAAACACACACACTCTCTCACACCCACTCACACACACACACTCTCGCACACACACACTCTCTCACTCACTCACACACACTCTCACTCACTCACTCCCTCACTCTCTCACTCACACACTCTCACACACACGCGCACACACACTCACACACTCTCTCTCTCTCTCTCTCGCTCTCACTCACTCACTCACTCTCTCCCACACACACACACACACGCTCTCACACAAACACACACACTCTCTCACACCCACTCACACACACACACTCTCGCACACACACACTCTCTCACTCACTCACACACACTCTCACTCACTCACTCCCTCACTCTCTCACTCACACACTCTCACACACACGCGCACACACACTCACACACTCTCTCTCTCTCTCTCTCGCTCTCACTCACTCACTCACTCTCTCCCACACACACACACACACGCTCTCACACAAACACACACACTCTCTCACACCCACTCACACACACACACTCTCGCACACACACACTCTCTCACTCACTCACACACACTCTCACTCACTCACTCCCTCACTCTCTCACTCACACACTCTCACACACACGCGCACACACACTCACACACTCTCTCTCTCTCTCTCTCGCTCTCACTCACTCACTCACTCTCTCCCACACACACACACACACGCTCTCACACAAACACACACACTCTCTCACACCCACTCACACACACACACTCTCGCACACACACACTCTCTCACTCACTCACACACACTCTCACTCACTCACTCCCTCACTCTCTCACTCACACACTCTCACACACACGCGCACACACACTCACACACTCTCTCTCTCTCTCTCTCGCTCTCACTCACTCACTCACTCTCTCCCACACACACACACACACGCTCTCACACAAACACACACACTCTCTCACACCCACTCACACACACACACTCTCGCACACACACACTCTCTCACTCACTCACACACACTCTCACTCACTCACTCCCTCACTCTCTCACTCACACACTCTCACACACACGCGCACACACACTCACACACTCTCTCTCTCTCTCTCTCGCTCTCACTCACTCACTCACTCTCTCCCACACACACACACACACGCTCTCACACAAACACACACACTCTCTCACACCCACTCACACACACACACTCTCGCACACACACACTCTCTCACTCACTCACACACACTCTCACTCACTCACTCCCTCACTCTCTCACTCACACACTCTCACACACACGCGCACACACACTCACACACTCTCTCTCTCTCTCTCTCGCTCTCACTCACTCACTCACTCTCTCCCACACACACACACACACGCTCTCACACAAACACACACACTCTCTCACACCCACTCACACACACACACTCTCGCACACACACACTCTCTCACTCACTCACACACACTCTCACTCACTCACTCCCTCACTCTCTCACTCACACACTCTCACACACACGCGCACACACACTCACACACTCTCTCTCTCTCTCTCTCGCTCTCACTCACTCACTCACTCTCTCCCACACACACACACACACGCTCTCACACAAACACACACACTCTCTCACACCCACTCACACACACACACTCTCGCACACACACACTCTCTCACTCACTCACACACACTCTCACTCACTCACTCCCTCACTCTCTCACTCACACACTCTCACACACACGCGCACACACACTCACACACTCTCTCTCTCTCTCTCTCGCTCTCACTCACTCACTCACTCTCTCCCACACACACACACACACGCTCTCACACAAACACACACACTCTCTCACACCCACTCACACACACACACTCTCGCACACACACACTCTCTCACTCACTCACACACACTCTCACTCACTCACTCCCTCACTCTCTCACTCACACACTCTCACACACACGCGCACACACACTCACACACTCTCTCTCTCTCTCTCTCGCTCTCACTCACTCACTCACTCTCTCCCACACACACACACACACGCTCTCACACAAACACACACACTCTCTCACACCCACTCACACACACACACTCTCGCACACACACACTCTCTCACTCACTCACACACACTCTCACTCACTCACTCCCTCACTCTCTCACTCACACACTCTCACACACACGCGCACACACACTCACACACTCTCTCTCTCTCTCTCTCGCTCTCACTCACTCACTCACTCTCTCCCACACACACACACACACGCTCTCACACAAACACACACACTCTCTCACACCCACTCACACACACACACTCTCGCACACACACACTCTCTCACTCACTCACACACACTCTCACTCACTCACTCCCTCACTCTCTCACTCACACACTCTCACACACACGCGCACACACACTCACACACTCTCTCTCTCTCTCTCTCGCTCTCACTCACTCACTCACTCTCTCCCACACACACACACACACGCTCTCACACAAACACACACACTCTCTCACACCCACTCACACACACACACTCTCGCACACACACACTCTCTCACTCACTCACACACACTCTCACTCACTCACTCCCTCACTCTCTCACTCACACACTCTCACACACACGCGCACACACACTCACACACTCTCTCTCTCTCTCTCTCGCTCTCACTCACTCACTCACTCTCTCCCACACACACACACACACGCTCTCACACAAACACACACACTCTCTCACACCCACTCACACACACACACTCTCGCACACACACACACACACTCAAACACTCAGATCATGTGACGAGTCTCTCTGTGGTTTGTGTGACGCGTTAAGGCCTGGAGATGAAGATCAGTGACATCATGAGAGAAACCCATCAGAACCCAATCAATAAACACACAGACATGACAGAAAATACTCCATTTTTAATTAGACCTAATGCTTTTTTTTCAGTACGGAATAAAATCTATTTATAATACATTTTTCCCTCGACTCCATCTGCCATCTAAGAGCCTGTTGCAATGCATTCTGGGACAGCTGTATTGATGAAGAACACAAGCATCAGAGTTCGGAAGAGCTTGTACATGACTTAAAATGATTTCAAATGATAAAAATCAAGATATTTCTCATTTTAATTCTTAGTTTTTGTCTTTAAACAACCAGGTTTGGGAAAAAAGCCTCATTTTAAAAGTGTGATTTCAAGACAAATTCAATCAATTCATAAAATCTTAAAACTGAATGGGCATTTTATTATGAATGATATTTAACTAGTTATTCTAAGCTATATATTTAAATTAATATATTAAAAACTTATACTTTGTGTTTATATGTTTTGTATGTATTCATATTTAATTGGGATTTCATAAAATAAAATCCTGTAATTTTAATTATACTAATAGTAATACCCAACCTAAATTAAAAAATTTATACAATTTAAAAATAATTAAAACTAAATTAATTAATTTTGATTATAAAATAAATACAAATTAATAAAATAAATAAAAATCAATGAATGAATGAATATTAAATAAACAAAATTAATAAAATAAATGAATGAATGAATGAATATTAAATAAACAAAAATTAATAAGATAAATACAAATAAATGTATGAATATTAAATAAACTAAAAATAATGAAATAAATAAAAATAAACAAATAAATGAATGAACAAATAAATAGATTAAAAACACTAAGGTAAATAACTAACTGACTAACTAATGGAGTGTGTGTGTGTGTGTGTGTGTGTGTGTGTGTGTGTGTGTAACTCACCGGTGTCGGAGAGCGCCTGCAGGCTGTCGCTGGATGCGTTTGTGCAGCAGTTCAGTCCTCGCAGTGATTGGCTGAGATTCTCCACTGACCCCTGCTGACCCACACGCTCCAGATCCATATTACTGCCACTCAGACGCTTACACACCCTGCAGACAGCACAAACACACCAACATTTACCTGTTTAACATCACACCCGTGTCAGTGCTTATGAGGGAAACAAGTGAATTCCCTCGTCGTGTCATTGTCATTTCTTCTCTCTCTCTCGTCATTTATGGTAAAGAGACACATCAGTCTGAACAATCTCTCAAACAACGGATTACACGCATACTGCTAGCCATCAAACATCAGCTCTACTGAATAATACAGGTGCATAAACTTCAGAAGAAGAGAAAAACATGCACATCTGCACACTGAAATTAAAACCACACATATTAGAAAAGACGCAGCATTTCAACCGGCAAGGTCTCCATCAGGCAAAATCTCAAAGTGACACAGAAGTTGAGAACATCATTTCTGTGGATCACTGACAGACCGTCCCGCATCCTCAAACTGAGCGTCATCTGTCTGGACAAAAGCCTCGCTAACTACTGCCACAACCTTCCTCGTGAAAACACACTCATCAGATTCTAATGTGCATCAGATCTGGATCTACACGCTCGCATCAGACTGACCGGAGATCAGTCTTTCTCTGTCAAACACACCTGATGTTCTGTGATGAAGCACCGCAGCTTCCTCTCAACTACAGACACAGGTCAGATTCTCACACACACACACACACACACACACACACACACACTGAAGTGAAGTGAACAAATGAAGGAAGCACATTTGAGCCTCAAAACCACAGAGTTTCATGGGACTGAAGCCTGTTTCTCTCTCTCTCTCACACACACACTCATCTAAACGAGAACATGCCATAAAGGCGTGCTGCTTACATAAAGCCAATAATAATGACTAAAGACTCACAAACACTAATCATAAACTAAAATACACGTGTATATAAAGCAACTTTACAGTAATACACAGCTTCATGGCAACTGTAGAACATCTAAAGCCTTGAAACAGCTGTCAGCCAATCAGAATGCAGCATTCAGCAGCGCTGTGATACAAAGTAACAAGATTCTGTAACAAACACACTCATGATTCTGTGCGGTGAGCCGGTCTATAAGTAGAACAGCAGCACTCCCTGTGTGTGTGTGTGTGTGTGTGTGTATGTGTGTGTGAAAGTGAGTTTGTGTGTGTGTGTGGGTGTGTGTGTGAGAGAGTGAGGGTCTGTGAGAGAGTATGTGTGTGTGCGAGTGTGTGTGTGTGCGCGCGAGGGTGTCTGTGAGTGTCTGTGAGTGTGTGTCTGTGAGTGTGTGTGTGCGCGTGAGTGTGTGTGTGTGTGTGTGTGCGCGCGAGTGCGAGTGTGTCTGTGAGAGAGTGTCTGTGAGAGAGTGTCTGTGAGAGAGTGTCTGTGAGAGAGTGTCTGTGAGAGAGTGTCTGTGAGAGAGTGTCTGTGAGAGAGTGTCTGTGAGAGAGTGTCTGTGAGAGAGTGTCTGTGAGAGAGTGTCTGTGAGAGAGTGTCTGTGAGAGAGTGTCTGTGAGAGAGTGTCTGTGAGAGAGTGTCTGTGAGAGAGTGTCTGTGAGAGAGTGTCTGTGAGAGAGTGTCTGTGAGAGAGTGTCTGTGAGAGAGTGTCTGTGAGAGAGTGTCTGTGAGAGAGTGTCTGTGAGAGAGTGTCTGTGAGAGAGTGTCTGTGAGAGAGTGTCTGTGAGAGAGTGTCTGTGAGAGAGTGTCTGTGAGAGAGTGTCTGTGAGAGAGTGTCTGTGAGAGAGTGTCTGTGAGAGAGTGTCTGTGAGAGAGTGTCTGTGAGAGAGTGTCTGTGAGAGAGTGTCTGTGAGAGAGTGTCTGTGAGAGAGTGTCTGTGAGAGAGTGTCTGTGAGAGAGTGTCTGTGAGAGAGTGTCTGTGAGAGAGTGTCTGTGAGAGAGTGTCTGTGAGAGAGTGTCTGTGAGAGAGTGTCTGTGAGAGAGTGTCTGTGAGAGAGTGTCTGTGAGAGAGTGTCTGTGAGAGAGTGTCTGTGAGAGAGTGTCTGTGAGAGAGTGTCTGTGAGAGAGTGTCTGTGAGAGAGTGTCTGTGAGAGAGTGTCTGTGAGAGAGTGTCTGTGAGAGAGTGTCTGTGAGAGAGTGTCTGTGAGAGAGTGTCTGTGAGAGAGTGTCTGTGAGAGAGTGTCTGTGAGAGAGTGTCTGTGAGAGAGTGTCTGTGAGAGAGTGTCTGTGAGAGAGTGTCTGTGAGAGAGTGTCTGTGAGAGAGTGTCTGTGAGAGAGTGTCTGTGAGAGAGTGTCTGTGAGAGAGTGTCTGTGAGAGAGTGTCTGTGAGAGAGTGTCTGTGAGAGAGTGTCTGTGAGAGAGTGTCTGTGAGAGAGTGTCTGTGAGAGAGTGTCTGTGAGAGAGTGTCTGTGAGAGAGTGTCTGTGAGAGAGTGTCTGTGAGAGAGTGTCTGTGAGAGAGTGTCTGTGAGAGAGTGTCTGTGAGAGAGTGTCTGTGAGAGAGTGTCTGTGAGAGAGTGTCTGTGAGAGAGTGTCTGTGAGAGAGTGTCTGTGAGAGAGTGTCTGTGAGAGAGTGTCTGTGAGAGAGTGTCTGTGAGAGAGTGTCTGTGAGAGAGTGTCTGTGAGAGAGTGTCTGTGAGAGAGTGTCTGTGAGAGAGTGTCTGTGAGAGAGTGTCTGTGAGAGAGTGTCTGTGAGAGAGTGTCTGTGAGAGAGTGTCTGTGAGAGAGTGTCTGTGAGAGAGTGTCTGTGAGAGAGTGTCTGTGAGAGAGTGTCTGTGAGAGAGTGTCTGTGAGAGAGTGTCTGTGAGAGAGTGTCTGTGAGAGAGTGTCTGTGAGAGAGTGTCTGTGAGAGAGTGTCTGTGAGAGAGTGTCTGTGAGAGAGTGTCTGTGAGAGAGTGTCTGTGAGAGAGTGTCTGTGAGAGAGTGTCTGTGAGAGAGTGTCTGTGAGAGAGTGTCTGTGAGAGAGTGTCTGTGAGAGAGTGTCTGTGAGAGAGTGTCTGTGAGAGAGTGTCTGTGAGAGAGTGTCTGTGAGAGAGTGTCTGTGAGAGAGTGTCTGTGAGAGAGTGTCTGTGAGAGAGTGTCTGTGAGAGAGTGTCTGTGAGAGAGTGTCTGTGAGAGAGTGTCTGTGAGAGAGTGTCTGTGAGAGAGTGTCTGTGAGAGAGTGTCTGTGAGAGAGTGTCTGTGAGAGAGTGTCTGTGAGAGAGTGTCTGTGAGAGAGTGTCTGTGAGAGAGTGTCTGTGAGAGAGTGTCTGTGAGAGAGTGTCTGTGAGAGAGTGTCTGTGAGAGAGTGTCTGTGAGTGAGTGTGCGCGAGTGAGTGTGTGTGTGTGTGTGTGTGTGTGATCGCGTGTGTGTGAACTTACTCCTAAAACAATAAACCACCACCAGAAAACCCTAGCAACCGCATAGCAACGTCACAGCAATCACCCAAACACCGTAGCAACTTAAGCATCACTCAGATACTATTATAGTTTATTTATATTTTGAATTATATTTGATTTTTATATTTTCTGTTTTCATTTTAATTTTAGTAAGTTTTAGTAAATTTTGTCATTTGTTTTTGTTGTTTTTGAATATGTCTATATAGTTTTCATTTTTAGTTGTATTTTATTTAGTTGTAGTTGTTTTAGTACATCAACTGAAACTAAATGAAAATGAGAAATGTTGACTTGGAAAATAACAAAAAAATAATAAGTTTAAGGGTCATATATATATACCTACTTTTTTTTTCTCTCTCTCTGTTGATTTTACTTCAAGTTTGTTTTTCAATGTTTTTTTTTTGTATGGTTTTATTTTTATTTTTCATTAACAACAAAAACCAATATTTTCCTTTTATTTCACACACATATAAACTCAGCGTATTTTACAAGCTTATTTACATCAGAACAATAATATCTATAATATACAGTATTCAAATATTTTAGATTTAATACTTAATATAGTATTAAATATTTCATAACGTTTCATATATAGTAGAATAGCGTATATTTAATGAATGTAGCATTATATAATGTTTTTTGAAAAAAGTCTATTTTGTCCACTCTACCTTCCCTATAGACTAGTTCAGTCCAGGAAAGCTGGTCTTTGGCTGCTTGTAAGATCATTCTTATTGATCTGCATCTTTGCACTGGATCTGGAGCATCGCTTTCCCACAATCACCTGATCTGATCTGAACACAGCACGCGGCGTGGCGCACTACAGGACCTGAGTGAAACACACAGAGCTGAAAGCAGCAGTCACTCACCTCAGAAGCAGACGGACCGGCGGATCATCGGCGTCTGAGCGTGAATCACAGCTTCTATTTGAGCCCGTGTGTGTATTTTCAGCATTTACAGCCTGATCTGGAATCATCTCTGACAGCATGCGCTCGCGGAGCAGAACGCGACCCGAGGCACGGAAACAAACACTCGAGGCACTGTTCATCTGTTCCACTGCTCGAGAAGCTTCTTCACCTCGACCGACGCTCAGAGGAACGACGGAGAAACATCAGAACCCAGCCCAAGAGCTCCGAGCAGCTCAGCACCTGCGCTTACCTGCGCTGCCTTCATGCTTTAATACCCACAATCCCTCCAGCTTCTGCTCGTCCTGCTGGAAAAAGCAGATTTGTGAACCATCTGCTCCATAAATGATTAATAAGATGAGTTCATAACTTCACCCATTTACACTCTCTGTTCCTGAACAATGGGTTATTTAAAGAAGGTTCCCCAAACTGAGCTGATGAAAAGCTAATAATTAAACAAATCATAAATTATTATAATAAAAAAAAAATTTGATTGAAAATCACAAATAATTAAAATAATGAAAACGTAAAATTCAAATAGAATTAATTTTAAATCAAGTAAAATTTAAATAAAATATTTGTATTGTTTTAAAATGAATAAAATTAAATTAATTAGTTTTAAAAAAATCTATAAAAATTTAGAAATAAAATAAAATTTTAAATGAATAAAATACCAAAAATATATACAATCAATAAATAAAACTGATTTTAATTTAAAACAATCAAAATGAATAAAAACTAAAAAGTCAAATTAAAATAAATGTTAAAATAAAAACAAAATGAGGCACTTACTAAAAAAAAAAAAATAATAATAATTGTATTTGTTGATCTGAATGTCATGCGCCCTTTGAGCTACATCAGAGAATCGTGTGAATGTGTTGTTAAATTATTAAAATATTTAAGGGTGACGTCAAGACAATATTTCATCTCAGAGTGTTTCAGCTGATGAAGCCGTCTGGGGATCTCTGGACGTTTCTATTCACACACGCGCTACATATCTGCATACTGCTTCTCTATAAATAACGTGTTTCCAGGACGTTAAGTGCCGTTAACCTCAGATTCATCTGCGTTACTGGAGCACATTTAATATTTGTCATGGAAACCGCGTGAGCTGCTGTTTCTGACTCTGCTGAAGCACAACATAATCTCATGAAGAACGTCAGCGGCTGGAGAAGACGAGTCTCTGCACGCTTTAACGCTCCCACATTTGAGGACGGCTGGATCACCTTTCCATGCTACAGTAATAATAACAATAACCAGCCAATGACTAGGTTACCTGGACTAAATTAGTCTCGGCTTAGGATGGTGAAGGGGTCAAAGTGATCTTTATATATATATATAATATTAAGATTATTTAATATAAAATGTTTGATATACTTTAGCATAACATTAAAACATTATAAATATTTAATATATTAAATATTATAACACAATACCAAAATATATTAAATACACAAAAATATGTATTATAATTAATAGTATATTGAATATTACAAAAATAAAATAATTTAACGTGAAATATTTTAATACTATATTACAAATATTATACATTTATAAAAATATAAAATATTGAATATTTTGAATGTTACATTAAATACTATAAAAATCTTTATAATATTTAATATAATATTTAAATATTTAATAAATTTTTATTTATTAAAGCAAATAAATTATAAACAAATAAATAATAAATATTATATAATAAAAATAAAATAAATTTTTTTTTAAATAAAATGATTCACATTTTCATGATTTCATCAAACCCTGCATTAATACATTTGAACCCACTGACTGGATTTTGAAAATATGTTGTTTTGCATATTTAAAAATGTGTTTTTCAAAGATTATTGGAATATGTTTTACAAGAAAAATACAATTTCAATCATTTTACTTCCAAAGCTTCATGTTTAACTGTGAAATTTACTTGCAATTTCAGTGAAAACTTTCTACATCAATTTTTATTTTATTTTCAGTGCGGTCTCCTGCATCTGATGATGGTTCTTGGCTTCTATCTTGGTTTGGTTCTGATAGCAACAGCACGTCTCAACAGCCACAAACCGCAGCGATCTGCTGAAAAAAGCTCTTGTTTGGAAACACACCGCTTGAATTCACACCTCGGCTGTTGATGGTATAAACAGCAGATATTAAACACACGGTGTGTCGCGTCAGTCAGCCGCGGCTCTGAATACGGCTGATGCTCAGATACGGGATGTTTGTTGACTCGGCAACAGATGGGAACCATAGACTAATCTGAGCTGAACACACTTTATTCTGACGAGGTGACGCTGCTCTTGGCCTGAAATGCTCCTGTGAGTCAGTCAAACATGAGAACAAATAAAAGCGCATGCTAATGGAAACAGCTCTGAAGGGCAGAGAGCTGATCCTAGTGTATGCTTCTCTAAAGGAGAAGCGGTTAACACGTTTAATTTCAGCTCTGAACAAAACCAGTTCCATCCTAACCTTCATAACTCATTTGAGTCCAGAAGAGATGCATAAAAATTTATGTTAGTTGTATAGTTGTATTGTATAGTTAAATGTATAGTTTTTAGTAAGAGTATGAAACTTTTCAAATGCTTTAAGACCCTCAAAATACATGATTTTTTACACTCATTTTGTACGAGATATAACCATTTTTACAAAAAGTCATGTATGGAGTACCATTAGTGTCAAAACATTTTTTTTGTAAAATTATCTATGAAGTTATATTAGTGTCAAAAATGTTTATAAAATATATTTCTTCTTTTTCCCATCTCTCTCACACTTTTGGACTGAATTTTTGGGACAGAAGTCTGTTGACGAACCATTGCAGCATAAAAAATGTATCACTTTTTTTTTTATCTGAGAATGAAAGTTTATGCAATTAAAATGAATGTATTTATTTTTATTTTTTTTCCTCAGAGTAATATGTATTCTCTTTTGTAAGAAATAAATGTCGATTTTATATTTTTTGACTCTTTTTGATCAATCGTGAGTTATAAATTCAAAGGAATTGAATTAAATTCCATTCATTCCAATGGCGTTATTACCGGAAATTCTCAGATTATACATTCTTATAAATTACATACAATGATATATTCAAATAAAATTTCTCATCAATACTGAAAAAAATATAAATATATATTGCATTATATTTTTTTGGTGTGGTTAAGGTGCAATTTCAAAGAATTTCACTTATTTTTAATTAATAAAAAGGGGTACATGCAATAATATTTTCACATTCACTCATTAATGAGAAGTTGCTGATCAGATATAATATGGTTTAAGACAAAAAATATTAAGTTATGACTGTTTAATAAAATAATGATTCTTGTACGCAAAAACAGTGTACATGTTACAAGGGTTAACAGTCTAAGCAGATGAAGTTCCATCAGACTGCAAATGTTAAATGAACTAAAGGCCAACTGCAAACAAACACACATTCAGCACTGGCGTGTCAATAAGACAAGCCCTCTATTTACAGAAAACCCAAATCTCACATGTTAAGTGTTGTTACAGACAGAATAAATTAATCGAATGGCACTGATGAACAGGCGTCACATTCAGAACGGTGTGAACAAATCTGTGGTTGATATTGTCTCCATAATGCCTGAATGAACGGTTGATAAACCTCACTGCAAACAAACAACCGAGAGACTGGCCTAAAACTCACAAGTTCAGACAGAAACAACAATCAACTTCATCTAGAGAAAACAAGAAAATAAATACCCCGAAATGAACACTTCATCTCAGTAAACCAGTGAGCTCAACAAATCGCATCACCTTATGAGGGTCGATTACAGACTAATACAAGAGATCAAAACCAAAGACACCAAATATCTCACCATGAATCAATCACAATGCAAAACCAGAGATTAGACTAAATGAACAACAGAACTCGTCACCAATAATGCACTGACCAGCTATGTTTTTAAAATTAGACGGGTCATTTGATGCGATTTAAATTGTTCCTTTCTCTTTGGAGTGTTACAAGCGCTTGGTGCATAAAGAAGATCTGTAAAGTTGCAAAGACTAAAGTCTCAAATCCAAAGAGATATTCTTTATAAAAGTTAAGAGTCAGCCACGCCTACCTAAAACGGCTCGTTCTAACACGCCCCCACATGTCTACATCACTATGTGGGAAGATTTGCATAACGCCGCCCAAGTGTTCACGCAAAGAAAGAAGGCGTAACTTTTATTCTCGCTGTAGTATTGTTGCTGCCGCCGCCATGTCGTGAAGGCGCTGTGTGCTTCGTTGTGAAAGCGAAACAACTTTGTTTGGTCTTCCAAAAGAGGACGCGACTAGAAATCAGTGTTAAGTTGTATTTACAACACTGTTCCAGAACACTTCAACCCAAATATTCAGATGTGTGCACTGCATTTTATGGAGGACTGTTTCCTGATCCTGGGAGAGTAGACTACAATGCCGGCTGTTCTGACTCACAGACTTTAAGTATGTTTTTTATATTTAAAGGATTTGCCGCTGACGATTCAAACGTGAGTTTTGAGCAGTGTAGAGTAGCGCTTGTTGTTTGTCATTTCTCCGATCACAAATGCAGACATGGTTTTATGTTTACGCGCCACGATGCAACGCAACATGTAAAAAGACAGTATAAGTCATTATAATCAGTAATTATGTCCCCACTGGATGCAACAAAAACCTGTTCAGGAACACCAGGCAACAAACGTAACTGCTTGTTTGTACTTTTTTGCCTCCACATGCTATCGAAAATCTCCACATTCCCACTTCTGAAGTCATAATTACTTGTTTATCATGTTCAAGTGCTTTGTTGTTGGGAACAATAGAAACAATGGAGGACAACTGGTTCATTCTTGCCTGTTTCTTGGGGAAACCATATTAAATCCAAAATGTATTGACGATATTTATTCAATATACAATAGACTTTGAAAAAAATGTGGCATCCCATTAGTTGACAACCAACTAGACGTTCAACCCACGATTCTGAAGTTTCAGTCCAATAAATGCTAAACTTCAATCACTACGTTTCAAATTTCTCGGAAACTGGGGTCTCAAAATGATCTCCAAGTTTCCCAGTTGTAAATCTGACCTAACCCTAACCCTGATGTCCAATTTACCTAACCCATGTCCAAAAATGACTAGGAAACTTATATTTACCACAGCATGTGAAGGCACCATAAACACTAGGACTATATCAAAGGACAAGTATCAATACGATCTATTGATTAATATCTGGGTTAGTAAAACCAACTTGGCAAACAGCATAAAATAAGGAGGTAGCTCTCACCGGTGGTGTTTTTTGGGAGGTGGCGGAGGCGGCACAGGATCCCGACTGGTGTTGGGTTCACTGGAGTGAATGAGAGGAGACGTGCTCGAGAGCAAGCTCTCATTGGCTCTGCTGTCCTCCGCCTGCAAATGACTGGTGCTTTTGTTGGCGGTGCCTGGCATCGCACTGCTCTCGCTCGTCCATTCTCTGGACTCAATGCAAGGAACAGCAGGACCATTGATGGAGTCGCCCGGCCCACTAGAAGAGCCCGATCTCTTGGCCGTCCCCTCAGACTCAACCTCCTCTTCCACCTCATCAATACAGCCCTCCAGACTCCTGGCGCTGTGGGACTTGTGTCTCCACTCCGGGACGGCGTGAGTTGGAGCACTGGCGTGCACTTGTGAGGTCACTTGATTTGGAGGAAGAACCACGTGAAAGCTGAGCTCGGGTAACGGTACTAGGGAGAGACTGGAGGTACCAAGTCTTGGTGGACGGGTGCTGATCTTAGGGGGAACCGGTGGACTTGATTTAGGCTTGGGTTGGGTTGTTTCAATGGCATCAGGAGCATTTGGCCAAGTGAACGCTGGGCTTGATGGGTCCTTGGGCGTGGTTGGGCTGAAGTGGGTCCATTGGGTGCTTACGGCAGAATCCGGACTGCTCAAGTAGAACGTCCGGTTGTTTTCCTCAGTATGGGCGGCCATGACTGTAATAGTCGCTCTTTGATTGTCGCTTACGTTGACCTCTGTTTCAGACTCGGAGGACTGCAGAGCCTTCCCATCGCACTGAGCATCGAGTCGTCTTTTCTTCTTGGTGCTCTCGGCATAAATCGGCTCACTTTCCTCAAGCCCGTTTAGTGGAATGCTAGTGGAACCTGGAGACTTCTGAGGGCTCTGGAGTCCTGGTAATGAATCCACACTGCTCCGATTGGAGCACGAGTCTGACAGGCTTTTGTGGAAGGAGTCTGGAGACATTGGAGATGGTGAAGTACCTGGCGTCTCATTGGACGATCCATTAACCACATTCCCTGGTGCGGTTCTGGCTTGCCTTTCCTCTACAGATGCCCTTAGAGGACTTGTAACTCCATCACTGTTTCCAGTCCCGTTATGAAGACATAGATCTCCATTGGCGTAAGTGCTCTTGACCGCTTTGGTCATCTGTCTATAGGAGCCACTGTTCCCATTCTCTTTCAGACTGTGGGGAACACAGCCATCTTCCTGACTCATAATTATATTGCTGATAATCATGCAGTCCTTGGACAATCCAGTGGGAGAACAAATGTTTGGGGAGAACTTCTTTCCAGAGATGCCGTTTTGTATTACGGTCTCTCTAAGAGATTTATTACATCCATTGCTATCGATGTACAGAGGAGCCAAATCCAGAGCTTTCTTCAGTCCTACAGAGGTCATCTGGTTGTTCTGAGATAGAGAAGTAATAAATAAGTTTGGGAAAAATTCAAACACTTGATCACTGTGTTTACAATAAAAAAGCTTTTAATAAAAACTCTCTATAACTCATCAATGTAAGAAACCCACCTTGAGATCATGACATCAAAATGTAAACAAACAAGCACACTGAATATAAACAGGTACAATTTTACAGGCATGTTTAGACAATGCGTTGAATGAATTGACAATTACTCACGAGTACAAATAACCAATCAATCATCTTATTTGACTCCACAGACACTTTATGTGACTAACTGTGTCCGTGTGTGTTTGCTTTGTAGTCAGCCACAGAAATGATTCAATGCCCTTGGCGGTGATCTAATTATCTTTGTTTAAACAGCCTGAATGTGTCCATATCACTGCCTTCCTGTACAGTGTGCATACAGCTGAATGGCAGTCTGTTATCTTGCGTTTACAAAGACATTCCAGTCTACACCCATGTAGTGGAGAATGTTGACCAAACCCCACCCACCTGAACCCACCTTGGAGATATCATTGACTTTCACCATAACAAGAGTTTAAAGGAACAGTTCACCCAAAAATGAAAATCTGCTGAAAATGTGCTCACTCTCAGGCCATCCAAGATGTTGGCGAGTTTGTTTCTTCATCAGATTTGTAGAAATGTAGCACTGCATCAGTGTCTCAGCAATGGATGCTCTGCAGTGAATGGGTGCCGTCAGAATGAGAGTCCAAACAGCTGATAAAAACATCACAATAATCCACAGCACTCCAGTCCATCAGTTAACATCTGGAGAAGACAAAAGCTGAAACACATCCAGCATTAAGATGCTTTTAACTAAAATACCATAGAGTCTATAATCCATAATAACGCTTCCTCCAGTGAAAAAGTGCATCTGCTGTTGTCTCTCACAAACGGTCTGAGAGTGAGCACATCTTCAGCACATTTTCACTTTTGGGTGTTCTTTAAGAGTTCATCTACTCCGTTAATTCAGTGCATTCATGCAGTTACCGGTTCTGTATTCATGTTGATGTCTGTCTTGACTTCCATTGTGACGTCCATGTTCATCATGGTGGGTCTGACAGCGATGGTGGGTTTGCTATACGGAGAGGGAGACGTCACCCAATCCTCATCTTCTCCGATCAGACTCGTTCGGACACCAGCGCCTCCCGCCGTGCCGGTCTGTCCGTGAGCGCTGCGCGGATGGAAGCAGTTCTTACAGGAGCCTGGTTTCCACACGTGCTCTGCAAACTCTCCACACGCAGACATTTTAACGCAGACCTCGAGCTCCCGTCTGATCGGACTCTACAGACGGGTGGAACCAACCGAGCACGGATGATGGGGTTTGGTCATTGCGTGCGGCACAGGAGATCAGCAGCCTGTAAACCTGAAAAACATAAGATAAAGTGTAGATGATCGTGAATTTCAGCTGGGATATATGTTTGATATGAAAAAGCATGTGCATTGGAGAATTAGTCTTATGTTAATGGCTATTAAAACAATCATCAAACACACAGAAACTCAAAGGTCTTCACTGCAAACGGTCAAAATATTAGTTTGGTTTAACTGGGAGAAATACTGACAGAAATATTAGTAGTAAAATTAACTTCTCAAACTACTACTACTAATTATTAGGGTTGCAAAGGGGTGGAAAATTTTCAAAATTTTCAGAAATTTTGAAAGCTTTCCAGGATTTTTTTGGAAACTTAACGGAAATTTTCCGCCCTTTGCAACCCTACTAATTATTATTTAATTAAAACATTATTTTCCAACAATTTTATGCAACACTTTGTGTAACATTGTAAAGTAACTGGTGTATTTTGATGTGATTACATTTAAAAAGATTGATTATACTGTTATAGTCTTATGAATAAACTTGATTACTGCCGTTTTCGACGATAGCTTTTTATCATCTGTGTCCCTGCAGCACAAAAGCAGTGTTAAGTCGCTGGGGGATATTTGTAGCAATAGCCAACAATACATTGTATGGGTCACAATTATACATTTCTCTTTTATGCCAAAAATCATTAGGATATTAAGTAAAGATCATGTTCCATGAAGATATTTTGTAAATAGAAACAAAGCATCAGGCTGTCTGAGTTCATATGGTTACTCGTCGTCAGGCTACAGAAGAATACCATAACTCCTCCGTTCAATTAGGCCTAAGACATCGAGAGTCACGCAGACCTATAATAACATGCCTTACCTTGACAGAATCGACCACAGAGTCCAACGTTTATATTTTTTCTACGAATCTTTGAGTTAACATGTACTAAACATGAGTGGAATTTGCACCGCGGCGCCCCCACACCTTGATGCTCATGACAAGAACAGCATGTATAGTTATATTTATTGACGTGAATTAGGTTTAAATCGCCGTCATGCATGAATTAATGATATTTTTGCAATTTTACACATAATAATCCACGATGATCACATTCCACAAAACTGAAATTGCACGTCAAAATAACACAGTCAATATTTTTTGAGACCCCCCAAAATTTCACAAATCCCGTTTTCAGGGGAGCCCATGTCTTATTAAGGGGAGCTGAGCTGCCCCTAGCTCCCCCGTAGTTCGCACCCTGGTTGTATCTCAGTCAAATATTGTCCTATCCTAACAAACCACACATCAATGGAAAGCTAATTATTAAAAAATTATTAGAAAGCTTATTCATCTTTCAGATGATGTATGATGATCTCAATTTCAAGACACTTAAGGCTGATTTTGTGGTTAAAATTGTAATTAATCATTAAAAGGTCAAAGTTTTATGAAATCAACTGAATAGGCATAACTTCTGGTTGATAAAATACACAGTCCAGAAAAATAAAAATGTAAAACTGATTTCACATGGGCTCTACAATTATCGCCATGCTGCCACTAAAAAGCTAAAAAAGTTTTTCTTTAAAGTGTTCCAAAACCCTTTGTACATTTCAAGTGTTTCTGACAGGGAAATGCACTTGTGTAAGAGACTTTGGCCTAAATAATCAGATGAAAGTTCTTCACGCTTACTAGTGAAAAACAAAAGGCACAAATCCGCTCCTCCAGTTCTCGGGCTTTCCTTTGAACAGACTTACTCGCCCACGACATGAAACTCAAACACAGCCGGAATCAGGACATTAACAAACTCATTCTGTTCAAACACGAGGACCAACAACCTCAGCGCACATATAAGTGGAGCGCTGTTCCGGTTATACATTTGTATATTTATGCATTTACTCCTGAAATGGTTTAGAGTGTGAATATAAGCAGAGGATTTTTAACCAAACATAAAACATTGCAAGATGAGAGACAAGAAAGAATCGAATCTTAATAACTACAAGGCCAAATAAAAGCTAATTAAATCATTTAAAATATATATAGCTAGGATCATTGAGAATATGATTTATATAATCAATCATAAGCCACATTTACCGTCATTTGGATTGCATCATTAAACAAATGTGTTATGGTTATTAAATACATGCATTTTAATTTGCTGCATATTTTCAACTTTAAACGAGTTGCATGGACTTTATCTGAATCTTTCCAAGTCATTCCCTGAAACCATTAACTGGAAAGATCTAGGAATGGTTCCTGCAACTTGTTTAAAGTTGAAAATATGCAACAAATTAACATGCAAATATTTAAATGACCATAACACATTTGCTTAGTGGTTTTCAAAGGACAGCACCAGATGGCGTCTGCTCTTGATTGAGAAATCTTTCAGATCATTAACCACCTTTGCTGCACACATGTGATTCATTTTTAGACTCTTAATTAAGAAATAAGCTCACTGCTTTCTAAAAAGGAGGAGCAGCAGGTGCTGGAGTCTGAGAGCGAGTTTCTAAACCACATTTGCAAATGTGTCTTTGCACAATGACTCAGTTTGATACAGGAATCTATTCGCAGAAGCAGTTGCTGTTATATTTAAAGGCACGGATGGTTAAAACAGGAAATAACACGACCTTTTTCAAATAACACTGCATACATGAACCACAGCAGCTGATTTCACTCCCGTTTGGTTTGTGTTTGAAGTGTCAGCCTCAGGTAATGATTCATTTTACTTGGAGAATGTGGCCATAAAGATTGGTTTTGCACTCACTCTAACTGTGGCTCAGATATCTGAAACATCTTCCGAGTGAAAACAAATCTGTGAGTTTTCGCACCATCGCTCGTGTCTGGTGTGCGAGAAGACGCTGTTGTGGTGTGAAAGCTCACCGTGGTGCGAGTCTCCCCTTCACATTCCTCACATTCCTCCCGTCAGAGAACGTTCCGGCGGCGACGGCCTTCGAGAACGCTTTCTGAAGCCTGACATGGAAAGAACAGAAGAGCCTCTAATTTTGGCGGCCTGGGAAAGTGGCGCTGGAGATGGATGAGGTCAACAATCCACTGCCCTTCAATCAAGCGCTGATGAATCAATCAGTGGCTCTGTTTTAGTCTGTCTGCTGGCACGTCGAGGATTATTTGGGTTTTAAAGACTGCAAAACAAACTAGAACCATTTTGGTTCCCCAAAGAACCTTTTGCTCCACAGAAAAAAAACAATGTGCATTGGAAAAGTTTCATAGATGTTAAATGATGTGCATTTAAAGACTCTAAAACAACCATTTTGCACTTAAAACTAACGTTTTTTTAGGCTTTGATGATTGCACGAAGCACTTTTAAGATATATGAAACTTTTTCAATGCACATTGATTTTTAGAGCAGAGAAAGGTTCTCTTGACTATTAAAATGTTCTTCACTTTAAGATTTTTATTTTATTTTGGGAAAGACATTGAAGAATTAAAGACACTGAAATATAATGACTTCTTAAACGACATGGCCAAATAAATGGTGCATTGCTTACTTTCACAAATCATTATGAATTTATCCATAAACCATATTAACACTCCTTCATTTGGACTGAACCATCTTAGTTTATGCTTCACAGTGTTTAAATGCAAATTCGACATGCTACTTTAACATCCATGAAACTTTTTCAATACACAAAAGTTCTTTAGGAGTGGACAGAAGTTCTTTGAAATATTAAAATGCTCTTCACACTTACAGAAAAAAAAGGTTATTTGGGGGAAAATTATGAAAAATTAAAGATACTGGAGTCTAATGACTTCTTAAACTATATATGGCCAAATAAAAAAATCACCTCAAATGGTACTTTATTTTATATTTGCTGACTAGTCGTTGTAAATATATCATGAACATTCACCCTTAAACTATATACACACTCCTTCATTCGGACTGAACCAACTTAGTTTATGTTTCAGTCTTTAAATGCAAATAATCTTTGACATGCACTCTTAAAAAGAAGCGCGTCTGTGGTGCAACGAAGAAACTTTGACATCCATGGAACCTTTCCATTCCACAAAAGGTTCTTTAAAGAGAAAAAAAGTTCTTCAAAGACAAAATGGTACTTTTAAGAACTGATCACTGAAAGGTTCTTTGGGGAACCCGAAATGTTTAAGAGTAAAGCTTTTCCGATGCACATCAGTGCTTAAGAGTGCAAAAAGGTTCTTTGGGGAAACAAGATGTTATTATTTTTAAGAGTGTGCACAAATGAAGACAGACTGATAGGAACTTCA
>JADLZM010029013.1:683108-718697 GCA_018148995.1 Sinocyclocheilus maitianheensis
TCATCCGTCACGCTCACATGGCAGTGAGAGGAGAGGCTTTCTGAATTATTAACCCAGAGGTCACAGGTCAGAGCAAAGGTCGCAGGAATGCTTCTGAGAGAGAAATCTGATGAGATGCAGCAGGTTTCAGAGTTTGAGCAAAAAAAAAGATGAAGCTGAAAAAATTTGAAAATCTCAAAAACATCAGTTTACATCAGTTTTTGAATTAGTTTTTGTTTTCTTTTACATATGTCTATATAGGTTTTAATAATCAGTTTTCGCTTTAGTTATTTTAGTATATCAAGATGAACTAAATAAAAATAAGTGTGTGTGTGTGTGTGTGACAGTGTGTGTGTGTGAGTGAGTGAGTGAGTGAATGTGTGTGTGTGTGTGTGTGTGTGTGTGTGTGTGTGTGTGTGTGTGTGAGTGTTCTGGTATATATGGTTTATGAGGACACAAATGTGTATAATGACATGGGTATTACAACGTAAACATGGTTTATGAGAACACTTCCTCTGTCCTCATAAACCAAAAGGCTTAAAAAACATACTAAATGATGTTTAATTAAATAGTTTATGGGTAGGGTTGGTGTAGGGCAATAGAATATACGGTCTGTACAGTATAAAAACCATTACGCCTATGGAGAGTCCCCACAAACCATAAAAACAAACCTGTGCGTGTGTGTGTGTGTGTGTGTGTGTGTGTGTGCGTGTGCGTGTGCGTGTGTGTGTGTTGAGCTGGTCTCTCCTGGTTTTAGGTGTAAATCCGGAGTGTTTTTCATTGCCGTCGTCACATTTAAGGCAGTGACCCGTTTCAGTTTCAGCACTGGAGTTAATGACTGACAGCTCACTGGAATATTTCACATTATTCCAGCCCAAAAACTCTAGATTGAGTTAGTTGAGTGTCCAGGTTAGTTCAGTAAGGATTCACTGTTTGATTCACATCTAATGGGTTTATGATGAACAATAACCACCCATAGAACACTGTAGAATTCAGAAGTCAAGTCACATTCATTTCTACAGCGCATTATACAGTACAGATTGTTACAAAGCAGCTTCACAGAGATAAACAGGAAAATAACAGTTATTTTATCAGTTATGAAACAAATTCAATTTCAGCTGTAAAGCAGCTCTAGAGAAGACAATATTCAGCTTGATTCAGTTCAGTTGATGTTAGTTCATTTAATGACTACAAGACATTTAGATATTATGAATTTCTGTCAAGCTGCTTTGAATCAATGCATATTTTGAAAAGCTCTATAGAATTCTACAGCTGAGGTCAAAAGTTTACATACACCGTGCAGATTCTGCAAAATGTTAATTATTTTAGCAAAATAAGAGGGATCATACAAAATACATGTTGTTGTTTTTTTAGTACTGACCTGAATATAATATTTCTCATAAAAGATGTTTAAATATAGTCCACAAGAGAAAATAATAGCTGAATTTATAAAAATGACCCCGTTCAAAGGTTTGCGCTTGGTTCGCTTTTATTTTGGTTAGGTTTATTTTGGTAAAATAATAAACATTTTGCAGTGTATGTACATTTTTGACCGCAACTGTAGCAAACTTGACTGTTTGTTCAGTTCAGTGATTTTTACAAATGGTTGAATTTCATTGCATTTTATTATAGCCAACTAAAATTAAAACCATAAACAAAGTGTGAAACATTTAAATACTTTAACTGAAATAAAATAAAATATTAAAAATATTAAACTTATTTTATTTCAGCTAGTTGCCAAAAACGACATTTCTCAATTTAATTTAGTTGAACTTGATGTACTAAAATAACAAAAAATAATAATAGTAATAATAAAAATAGTAAAAATGACAAAAACAAACTACAAAAAAATTGCTAATTGCTTCAAATTAAAATGAAAACTGAAAATATCAAACCAAAAACAAATTGAAAGTATTAATAAAAACTTGGTAGTTTAATAGACAGGTCAGCTGAATGATTGACAGACGAATAAAACAAATGCAAACACGGAGATTGTGCAACTGTAATTATGGACAAATGTCATGATTACAAATGAGTTTGTTAGTGAATAATGTGAGTCATTAATGTAGATTACAGACGAACCAGCCGCTACACCTTCTGTGTGTGTTTCACGTCTCAGGACGGTTTTGTTCGCCTGCAGGTATGAAACCGACAGAACTAATATTACACACACACACACACGTACCCACACACACACACACACACACACCCTCACACACACACACACACTCACACACACACACACACACACACGCACACACACACGTACACACACACACACTGTATAAACATGCTTTCTGACTGTACGTCATCTGAAATCCTGAGCTGAATGTATGTCAGTCCTGTTCTTACATGCATCTATAAAACTGATGATGGAAATATTATATTCTGTCTTTTATTCTTTACTGATTGTGAAACACAAGAGCCTCTGTATGAACACCAGTTCAGACGACAGAAAGCTCTTCTAATGAGTTTCTTAGTTTAGATTTACATAATATAAAATTAAAAGGTGAATCATATTTAGTGCGAGAAGAGACAGAAAACCTGTAGGGGCTTAACATTGATATATTATTATAGTTTTTATTGATATTTTGGATCCGTATTTTTTTTTTCTGTTTTCATTTTAATTTACAAGTTTCAGTTTTTTAAATTTTTTTTTAATATGTCTCTATATTTTAAATAAATTTTTATTTCAGTGTTGGTTTGTGTGTTATTTTAGAGCATCACGTTTAAATTAGAATGAGAAATGTTGCCACTGGCAACTAGATAAAAAATTTAATTAAAAAGCTTTTGTATTTTATTTCAGTTAACATTAATGATATTTCCAGGAACAATATTTTTTTTATGGCTTCAGTTTTAGATTTAGTTAACTGTAAATCTGTTTAAAGCCTCCACCTAAACTATATATATCTTTCACAAAATTATATAAAAAAAACTAAATTAACATATTTATAAAACTACATCACACTAAAAACAGTGTAATCATAACAACAAATATTAATAAATCTAGTGTTGAAAGAATAGTTTTCAACAATATATATATATATATTTTTTATATATACATTTTTATTATAAATATATATATTTTATATATCTGAACAAACTTTTTGTCAGATGTTTTTCTTGTGAAGTGCATTTCTGCAAATCTTTGTTTATTTATTTATTTACAATAACTGGCACTTGCGGTAATATTTAGTTTAAAGTGTGATGTTTTTAAAAACACGTGACAGAAAATACTCTGACAGAATTTTTAGGTCACTCATGTTATCAGCGTCAGATATGTGTACATTTTTAAAGATGTAAATTATTTTTATAAAATGCAATAAGATGCAAATTATTATAAAGGATTATTATTTTAAAGGATGCAAATTATCTTGCAATAATCTCTGTATTGCTTGTACATTTTGTGCTGTAAGTCATGCTTTTTATACTGCCTCTATACAACTAAATAAAGTCAAAGTTAGTGTTTAAATGTGTGAGCTGTGTGGAGCAGTGTTTGTCTGATTGATGTCGAGTCTCTGCTGGAGTCGAGGCTCTCCTGAGGTCAGGATGTGAGGACGGATGGTAAAAGCATCAGTTCTGTAAATCTGAGGCATTTGAGACGCGTCGATGATCAGAACAGATGGCAATGTGTGTGTGTGTGTGTGTGTGGTCAGCCAGACAGTGAGTGTTAATGGACAGCTGATGTCCTGCAGGAGATTCATCTTATATTGATCTGCTCCATCCAGATGGACTTCTAAAACGGAGACATCACGTAATACAGCAGACCGACATCCGCTGATGGGCTTATGTCAATTATCTCCATATCTTAAACGTTTCTACTGTAACTGGATCTTCAGATGAAACGGAATGGTTTTTTGTTCACTCACAACACCCTAGCAACAGCCTAAACCCCTCACAACACCCTAGCAACAGCCTAAACCCCTCACAACACCCTAGCAACAGCCTAAACCCCTCACAACACCCTAGCAACAGCCTAAACCCCTCACAACACCCTAGCAACAGCCTAAACCCCTCACAACACCCTAGCAACAGCCTAAACCCCTCACAACACCCTAGCAACAGCCTAAACCCCTCACAACACCCTAGCAACAGCCTAAAATACATACAACACCCTAGCAACAACATAAAACCCTCACAACACCCTAGCAACAGCCTAAAACCCTCACAACACCCTAGCAACAGCCCAAAACCCTCACAACACCCTAGCGACTGCATCGCAACAGCCTAAAAACACTCATATCACCATAGCAACTGCATAGCAACACTCACAACACCCTAGAAACAGCATGGCAACAGCCTAAACCCCTCACAACACCATAGGAACTGCATCGCAACAGCCTAAAATCACTCATATCACCATAGCAACTGCATAGCAACACTCAGAACAGCCTAGCAACAGCCTAAAATACATACAACACCATAGAACCCTCACAACACCCTAGCAACTGCATAGCAACAGCCTAAAACACTCATATCACCATAGCAACTGCATAGCAACACTCAGAACAGCCTAGCAACAGCCTAAAATACATACAACACCCTAGCAACAGCCTAAAACCCTCACAACACCCCAGCAACTATAACTATACCCTAGAACTATTCCAGTTCAGTCTTGCACACTGGCATCAGTGATAATATATTCTGGTTATTCATTTCTATCTAAAACTCTTGTGCATGTAACTGTATCTGCAGCGTGTGTTGTAATATTGTCCACACAGTGGGATCTTGTGTGCATAGTTGTGTGATGCGGTAAGACGGAACATGTTGATCTTATTCTGCAGGAAATCACGGTTATAATCCATCCAAACATCCAGTGAATGGACATAATTTCATAATCATCATGCCAGAGAGAGAAGCGTGTTACAGCGTGCCGCATGAACACTGACACATCAGTAATGAGTGCTAAAAGATGCTTCAGGTACAAAATCATCGCCAGAAGAAAGATAAATCAGACAGATTGTTTGATCAAAAATACAGTAAAAACAGTTTATTGCAATATAATATAGATGTTTTCTATGTGAATCTCTGTTAAACTGTACTGTATTTCTGTGATGTGCAGCTGTATTTTCAGCATCATTCCTCCAGTCTTCAGTGTCACATGATCTTCAGAAATCAGTATAATATGCTGATCTGCTGCTCGAGAAACATTTCTGATTATTATCAATGTTGAAATCTGTTTATTTTCACACCAGACAGGAAGAAAACACCTAGCAACCTCACAGAACACCCTAGAAACTGCATAGCAGCAGCCTAAAACACTCCAAATGCTGCATAGAATGAAAGCAGGAGGGGCTTTACAGAAGATTTTCACATCCAACCTTAAAATATGTATTTAAACCAACCAAAAACATGCCATGAATGAAAAAAGTCTCACGGGTGTTTGTATAATAAATAAATTTAACAGGGTTCCTCTATTCTATTGTATTCTATTCCAGGAACATCAAACTGTTAAACTACTTCCTCCATGCGCTGGAGATCTGAACTCACTCACTTCTGCTGTCTGTTTCTGTTGATTGATAAAACAGAAACTTAAATCCTGAAACACACACACACACAGACACACACACACACAGACACACACACACACAGACACACACACACACAGACACACACACACACAGACACACACACACACAGACACACACACACACAGACACACACACACACAGACACACACACACACAGACACACACACACACAGACACACACACACACAGACACACACACACACAGACACACACACACACAGACACACACACACACAGACACACACACACACAGACACACACACACACAGACACACACACACACAGACACACACACACACACTCTCTCTCTCACACACACACACACACACTCAAGGGGCTTTTAATCTACTATTACCCACTTACAGTCATTAACCAGCACAGAGGAATCAACTGTGTGTCTCTGTAGAGAAACATTTCACACACACACACACACAGCATGTGCACAGCAGGAGTGGTGGGGGGGGCCGAGGGTCAGTGTGGTACCATGGCAACACTGTATTTACAGTTCAGGGTGGGCCGGGTTTGGAATGCAGGAGACAAAACTGAAGAGCCTCACCTTAAAGACACACACAGAAACACACACACACACACGCACAGGTTTGTTTTTATGGTTTATGGGGGCTCTCCATAGGTGTAATGGTTTTTATACTGTACAGACCGTATATTCTATTGCCCTACACCAACCCTACCCCTAAACCTACCCCTCACAGGAGACTTTGTGCTATTTCAGATTTTCAAAAAAAACTCATTCTGAATTATTTATAAGCCTTTTGAATTACGGGGACACTGGAAATGTCCTCATAAATCACCTTCTCGTTGTAATACCTATGTCATACCCATGTTATTATACACATTTGTCCTCATAACCCACATACACATGCACACTCACACACACACACACACACACACACACGCACCCACACACACACACACCCACACACACACACACACAGACACACACACGCACTCTCACACACACACTCACGTCATGCAGCCGCAGCATTTATAATGCAGCAGGGAATCTCTAAGCGCCTCACTGCACACTGAGAAAACAGCTCTGATGAGACACACACACACACACACACACACACACACACACACACACTTTGCTTGACCCGACTCAACAGACGCAGAAATGATTGACACGAGGGTCACACCTGCTACAACCATCAAACTCACTGCCATGACATCAGCAAACACATCATAACTGATATAATGTGAGGCTCTAAATCAGTGATGGGCAAACTTGGCCCTTCCAGGCCACTTTCCTGCAGAGATTTGATCCAACCCTGATCAAACTCACCTGCCTGTAGCCTTCTAGTAGTCTTGAAGACGATGATTAGCTGGTTCAGGTGTGTTTGATTAGGGCTGGAGCTAAACTCTGAAGGAAAGTGGCCTGGAAGGGCCATGTTTGCCCACCCCTGCTCTAAACGATCAACATGATCAGACTTTGCTGTTAAACCTGTTTCACACTCGATCTCCACACGTCTTCTGTCTCTGATTGATAGAGTGTTTTATCCAGTCAAAGCTCTTTTAGCTCCTAACCCTAAGCATGACGAGTCAAATATGACACTCAAAAACACATACTGCTGCTGCTTTAGCCGTGTTCAAGGTCAGAACGATGAGAAACTCAAACTAAAATAATAATGCTGCTACATCAAATGTGAGCCTGTCTGTGAACAGCCAGCTAAAGCCATTTTTGGTGATTTACTGTTTTCTACATAAAACCATCCTTCATAAGGTAAAGAACCTTCTGTGAACATGTAACATTGATATCTTTATTACTGACGGAGTAAGACCATGTCAAAGACTGAAATCAAAATCAAATTAATGGTTGAAATCAAACGTTGATGCTTCTTATCCCATAATTAGATTTTGAGACTTTAGCCTGGATTTCACAGAGAGGGTCACAAATAATAAAGATAACTAAAATAATTGTTTTAAAAATTAAGTAAATGGCTTTTACATGATCGCTTTACTAAAACAAATATTTAGAATATTATGTACTTTTTTGACACTTTTTAAAAACTTTTTCATTTAACTTTTTAAACACTTTTTACACTTTTCATTATTACTACTTAAGATTTTTATTTTAGTAAAATATTACAAATTTAAATAATTGCACTTAATGTTTTGATTTCTGATCATTCCATCAAAATGTAGATTTAATTAATGCTATTAAATTGAGTGAATGTGACCCAGGGTTATAATTGTTAACCTTAAACCATAAAAATTTCAATACTTAAAATTTAATAAACATTAACTTTTTAACTTATTCTATTTCAGCTAGTTGTCTAAATCTTCATTTAGTTTAACCTGAATTACTTACATAACTAAATAAATTCAAATGTAATTAATAAATATATAAACTATATAAATATATAAATGTATAAAAAAAATTATAAATATATATACAAATATATAGACACATTTTTAAAAAATTATAAAAATGACAAACACACAATAAAATTACTAAACCTTTAAATAACATTGAAAAGGAAAACAGAAAATCTAAAAAATAAAATCCATTCATTGATGTGAATGGAAATAAATAACTGAAACATGTTAAACATATTGTAGTTGCACACATAAAATACAGTTTGTAAAACTAACAGATGCCTTTTGCGGAAAAACACTCGCAGAGAGCCTGAAATATTCAAAAATACAATATAAATATACCAGAATCTTCCTGTTGTCTGAGGAAGCAGGTGTGTTTCTGGAATAGAAAGGAATTTTTCCACACATTCCGTCGTTCCAGTGACATCATACAGCAGGATTCCGGTGTTGCCATGGAGATGAGAATTCCAAACATCAGGAGGACGTCCAAGCTTGCGACTCCTGGAAAAATCAACTCAAGTCACATTTAATTCTATTGCGCTTTATACAGTACAGCTTCGAGCTGACTGACAGGAAAATAACAGCGATTATGAATATTGAATTATTATCTACAGAAGATAAGTGTCATTAATTATTTATTTTAGATAAGTTCAACTCAAACTCACTTTATTTCAGTTGCCAAGGCAACATTTCTATGATAGACACATACTGTATATATGAAAAATTATAATAAAAATGACAAAGACACAACACAATTACTAAAATTAAAATGAAAACAGAAAATATAAAAAGTAAAACTAATTCAAAATATTAATAAAAACTATAATAGTATCTAATACTAAATAGAACCTAAGTACTAAATATGATACGAAAATAACCCTGATTTAAGTGTTTTTTAATAACAGGAATGAACTGTTATAATGCATGACAATAATCACTGACACATGAAATAAAAGCATAATCAATATCAGAGCTCAGATGATCCGTGTTTCACAAACCTTGAGAACAAAAGATGTTTTTATGGGAATATTTTAGTTTAGTTTTTAAATGTTTTTTTTTTATGGGTTTTAGTTTAATTTTCAGCATTTGCTTTGTGCTTTTGTCAATTCTATTAGTTTTAGTTCTTTTTAAATATTACTATTTAGGTTTCATTTATTTTTATATTTTATTTTTATTTCAGTTTTAGCTTTTATTTACTTCCAGTTAGTGATTTTAGTGCTTCAACTTATTACTTGTTACTTATTTCAGAGAGTTGCCAAGGCAACATGTCTAATTTTCATTTAAAATTTTCATCTAATATTTATATTTTATTTCAGCTTTATTTCAATTAAAAATGTTTTTAATAGTTTTAGTTAAATTTTTAGTGCTTTTCTCAATTTTATTAGTTTTTGTTCTGATTTATTTCAGTTTTAGTTCAGTTAGTAATTTTAGTCAGTTTTAGCGCTTTGACTTAAATGTATTTCAGTTCTCATTTTTATTGATCCCGTTTAATCCCAAATTTTTCCCAGACATGTAAATATCCAAATGATGTGTCAATATTAACCCCTTGAAATAATCAATAATTATTTATTTTATTTAAACTTTTTTTGGAAAAGTGTGTGGAAAACCAGCTTCTCCAGCCAACATTATTTAGTTATATGTACTTTAATTCAACTTCCTTCAATTTAAATTGCAATTCCGCATCCTGTTTGCTGACTCAGTTCACATCTAATTTAAATTCAGGAACTGAAACAGAATTTAAAAGTTCTTCTCAATCCAATGACGCATGACTCACGTATATTGTAAAAAAAAAAATTTCTAACAGTATTTTTTTATATAGAAACATTCTTAAATCAAGACATTTACTTGAGAAGGAAACTTACTTAAGATATTTAGTGTTATTTTCTGAAAAAATGTATCAAAAGTTTGAAAAATAATCTGCCAGTGGGGTCAGAAAAATAAGTTTTCTGTTTGAATTAAGATTGTTTTCATGATATCTGTGTTCCTGCAGCACAAAAGCAGTGTTAAGTCGCTGGGGGATATTTGTAGCAATAGCCAACAATACATTGTATGGGTCACAATTATACATTTCTCTTTTATGCCAAAAATCATTAGGATATTAAGTAAAGATCATGTTCCATGAAGATATTTTGTAAATGTCCTACCGTAAATATATCAAAACTTAATGTTTGATTAGTAATATGCATTGCTAAGAACTTCATTTGAACAACTTTAAAGATGATTTTCTCAATATTTAGATTTTTTTGCACCCTCCGATTCCAGATTTTCAAATATTGTGCTATCCTAACAAACCATACATCAATGGAAAGCTTATTTATTCAGCTTTCAGATGATGCATACATCTCAATTTCACAAAATTGACCCTTAAGACTGGTTTTGTGCTCCAGGGTCACATTTGTTCTTGTTTTAAGCATAAACTCACTTCATTTTGATGCATTTTCCAGATTTAATATCTCAAGTCATTTTGCTTCTCAATGTATCTTGATTTAAGGATGTTTAGATATTTGTACTGGAAAACAAGACAGAAATACTGAGGAAGAACAGTTTTTTGTCTCTCTGTTGCTCTAGTTTCCAGCGCTGTAAGCGCTTTCTGGCGCTATAAGAGAGGAAGTTGTGTGGTTTTGTTCCCTTGATCCACTTCAGGAAGGACGACAAGCTCAAACCTGCTCCTGAAGGGCCACGATCCTGCAGAACTTAACGGCAAGCTGCTCCAACGCAGCTGAACTCATGCACTAACAATGGGAGTCTATGAGGAAAGAAACCACAACAAATGATATACACAGATGCACTGGAAAATTATTTTTGATCACAGCTGTAAGCACACTTGCAGGATTTACTCTTTTCACTCAATTACTAGTAAATTTCACAAATAATTACATACAAACGGCAAGCAACACATTAAATGAAACAATACATTTTGACGTATAGAAGCCCTGTTTTGTTTAATGTTATAATGTAATTCATAAATGAATGTGACGAGGAAGAAACAGTCAATGTGTGCATATTTGAAAATAAAAATATTATTTGCAAATAGTTAAAATGGACTACATTCTAGATATTCAGCTGATTTATTTAGCTTCTTTATTCCTATAATCATTTCAGACCTTTAAATAAAAAGGACCATTAATCCTAACTTTGGCCTAAAACATGGTTACAGCCTTGTATTTGATTAAACATTACGAAGACAAACATGTTTTTCTTTAGAATAGTCACTGATGAATCATTTACAATAAAACCAGGAAGTCAGTTTTGATTTCATGTTGAGTTTAAATGAAAGTGTTTGACATGTTTACTCACACAGACGAACGTTTCTGTCTTGTTCAGTGGATGAAATAAAAGGATCTCAGCAGTGTCTCAAACTGTGCTCAGTCAGTACTCAGAGATCTCAGTATGAACTCAGTCATTTCTCATCAGTGCTCTGAGCTGCTCCACATTCATTCACAGCTCCAGACTCTTTCTGGCTGACGGCTAGTGACTCATTTGGGTCAGGTTTTATTTCTCATGAGGAGAAGCAGGAGAAATGAGCAGCTGTCTGTCTGACAGATTTATGATGGATATGATGTGCTGTCTGTCTCTCTGTGATTCATTCGGCTCTGAATGTCTCACAGCAGCTGGAACCACTGCCTCTTTATCAAATACTGATGCTGAAACACTACAGACTAATAATGATTTCTCGATTTTGATGAACTGATATCAATTCTTAAATCCCAAGAATCTGTCTATGCCGTTTTCAGTTGATCTGTGGCTCCTCCCATCCAATAAATCACAATAATCTTTGTGCTTTTTGATATGAAACAAAGTCTCAGCTTTCAAATTCTGTCAGTTTTATTATGAAATACAATCAGTAAATGTGTTCTTGTGGCTCTTTAATGTGTGCTGACAGACGCCGTAGTGTAGCCATCATCTCTTCCTCTTTAGTAAGTAAGTAATGCTTTATTTATATAGCACCGTTTAAAACAGTGTTTACAAAGTGCTTTACAGGACCAACAAATTACTGTTTGATGTTCAGAGACATTTTGCTGGAGTATATTTATTTAACCAATCAGAAAGGTATATAGGGGCAGTTCCATGAAGACATTTAAAACTAATAAGAGGATCTTGAATTCAATTCTGAAAGATACAGGCAGCCTGTGAAGGGATCTGAGTGCTGGAGTAATGTGATTTCTAATTTTAGAAAGAGTTAGCATTCATGCAGCTGCATTCTAAACTCTTTGTAAGTGTTTAATAGAGATCTTTGGTAGCCAGCAAAAACATTGTTGCAGTAGTCAAGTCTAGACGTAACAAATGCATGAACAAGTTTCTCACAGTCAGAAGGGGAGCGAATGTCACGTACTTTAGAGATGTTTCTGAGGTGATAATATGCTGTTTTAGTAACAATGCTAAGATGGTTTTTTTTTTAAACTGAGGTCGCTATCAAATATAATTCTTAAGTTCTTGGCCTGATTACTGGCTTTTAGTGATCGAGAGTCAAGATGTGGAGCAATAGATCCTCTCTGCACGTCATTACCGATAACAAGTATCTTTGTTTAGCTGTAAAAAGTTCTGGGACATCCATCATTTTATGCTCTCTATGCAGTCAAGTAGTGCGGAAATTGAATTATGGGCATCTGGTGCAAGTTAAAGGTAGAGTTGCGTGTCATCTGCATACTGGTGAAATGAAATATTGTACTGGTTAACTGCACCAGCTAAAGGAAGCATGTATAGGTTAAATAATAGAGGACCCAAAATCGAGCCTTGAGGAACACCGCAAGAAATGGCGTGATGCCTGGAGGTGTAGGTACCCAGTGTAACACAGTATTGCTTAAGTAGGATCTGAACCAGTCTAAGACAGGACCTGATAGACCGACCCAGGTCTGAAGTCGGTCGAGTAGAATCTCATGATGAACGCAGCACTCAGATCTAAAAGAACAAGGATTGCCAAGTTTCCTAAGTCCCGAATAACTTGCAGATCGTTTAAGACCCTAATCAAAGCTGTTTCTGTGCTGTGGTTTGCCTGGAAGCCAGACTGAAAAGTCTCGATAGGCCCTTTCGCACCGCTTTAGTTCCAGAACTAAATGTACAGTACTAAAGTACTGGGACGATTTTGCGTGAACTATTTCCCAGTACCATTTAAAGGGTTGCATTCGCACCGACAGTGTGTCTAGGAAGTGACGTAAGCCAGTCAACAGTGTCGTCATTTGTGCATGGCGTTCAACAACGAAAACAAAGAAGAACAACGTTAACAACAGGAGGATGGAGGACGCTGTGATCGGAGCTGTGTTTGTTGTGTCTCGCGGGTTTCACAATAATGGACATGGAAAGTCGACGTATACGTAAAGCGATTGAAAGAACGGAAAGGAGGACTAAGAATCTCCAACGACAACTGGCAGTGCTACATTTGCTACAAGTGCCTGCACTTCAGCCTCCGTCCATCTGTCGCTGTTCTCCATACTTGCGAAATAAGTTGACAATGTTTACAGTATGTTTACACGGCGTTTTAAATCATGGCGGGTGAGGGCGTTCTCGTACGCATTTGGCCAATCAATGTCTACTTACGTCACGATTAGTACCAGTTGTGCTGGTTAGACCCTGCTCCGGAGTAGGAGCTCATTTGGTTCTCGAAAAAGGCAGTCCGGTACTAAAATAACACGCCGAAAAGTGGGTAGTTCCACAATTAGTTCTGGTACTATGAAAAGGTTCCTGCGGTGCGAAAGGCCCTATTAAGTGGCATTGAGAAAGGTAGATTAGAGATTGGTCTGTAGTTACCGAGCACAGAAGAATCAAGATTACTTTTCTTCAGCGGGGGCCTAACAATTGCAGTTTTAAAAATCTGTGGAAAACTCCTTGCTGTAGGGACTGATTAATGATATTCAGGATGTCGGGTAATAAGCAGTTCACAAGAGTTTTGAGAAATTTAGTGGGTAATGGGTCTAGAGCACAGGAAGAGGAATTAATATGTGGTATGACCTGTGTAACTTTACTACTAGTTACAGCAGCAAATAAACACGAACGAACATCAGAAGAATCAGAACAACTCACTGAAATCAATCCTGAATCATGGAATCCATCAATCAGTGTTCAAACCATGGAAAGACGTCAATAAAACAGCTTGAGATAAATAATGTCACGTAACGTCACATTTACCTCATTCAATGACCATAAACTCCATAGTCAGCTAGAAAAATAAGTCTAGAGAGGAGAATTTTGATCAATATATGCAATATATTACATATTCATTATATTTACTTCACCTGTTCTAGTATGTTTGAATAAAACCATCATGAAATCAAGTTATATCCACTGATTAAATGTTTATATTTCAACAACAAACGGAAGTAGAAACATAATTACATCATTAAAGAGTTATTATAATAGCTTTTTTATTATTATTAAGCTGCCTTCTGTGCAATTTAAATGTTGACAGGGTTTATTGTATCGTTTACAGCATTAGTCCAGAGAGATTTTCCTTGAAAGAAATAGACATGCGCTGTACTTGATTGCCCATATTTCCAAATGAATCAATATCGAATCGAGATCAGAATTGAATCGCTAGCTTGTGAACTGAAATTGAATCGAATCGTGAGATTTCTCTAAATACCCAGCACATGTGAAATCAGGGCCAGTGACTTAAAAAGGTATCGCAATGCAACTTTGTGTTTGTTTACATTTCATGGTGTGAACGTTCTCGTGAATGAACATGTGATATCACACTTACTCGTGTCGTGTTTTCACCTGCTCACAAGAGAGATGAAATACAGATAGAGCGAAAAGAAGTTTAGGTGTTATAGAGATGTGTCTGTTCCTGCCCGGCCGAGATGAACGTGTGCGGGTCACTTACGCAAGAGAGAGTCTTCATCCGCCCAGGCCTTACTGTGTGTGTGAGAACAAGTCTTTGCTGGAAAACACAGCTCAGAAATACTGTCTTACACATATACAGGATTCAGACGACTGTCAACGACAGGCTGACCAAGTTATGAGACACTCGAGGTCCTGTGAGGTCGTGAATATTCACTCAAAAATGAGCATTAGCTGTAAATGTGCTTACCCTTAGTTCATCCCAGATCAGGATGAGTTTGTTTCTTCATCAGATTTGCAGAAATGTAGCACTGCATCAGTGTCTCAGCAACGGATACTCTGCAGTGAATGGGTGCCGTCAGAATGAGAGTCCAAACAGCTGATAAAAACATCACAATAATCCCCAGCACTCCAGTCCATCAGTTAACATCTGGAGAAGACAAAAGCTGAAACACATCCAGCATTAAGACGTTTATAACTAAAACACAAGTTCATAATCTATAATAACGCTTCCTCCAGTGAAAAAGTGTTCTGGTGTGAATCAGGGAAGTCATAAAAAATGAAAACAATCAAGAAAAAGCTAATAATTAAATCCTAAAAATGTGAACAGAATTTTAAAATAAGTTAATAGTTAACTACCCCATAAAAATGCATAATTAAAATAAATAATTTTAAAATAGAAACAATAAAAGAGTTGATAAAACTCTAATAATAAAAAAAAACTAACATTAAAATAAACAATTAAAAAAAAACTACCAAAATAAAGCACTTGCTAAAAAATATTGGTAACACTTTACAATAAGGTTCCATTAGTTAACGAACAGTACATTTATTACAGCATTTATTAATCTTTGTTAATGAAAATACAGTCGTTCATGTTAGTTCACAGTGCATTAACTAATGTTAACAAGCGCAGCTTTCGATTTTAATAATGCATTAGTCAATGTTAAAATTAGCATGAACTAAGATTAATAAATGCTGTAGAAGTATTGTTCATGCTTAGTTCATCTTAACTAGTTAACTAATGAACTTTAACCTAAAATATTTTATTTCTCTACCTGCACGTCACGTGACTGTACTAGTAGACCTAGTAGATGAATTGCTCGTCTCTATGTCAATGTACATTTTGATTTATTTTAATTTGATTTACAACCACATATTTACAGTAAATTGTACTGCTGGTCTATATAGAAGTGCTGCTTTATATCAATGTGTCCGGGCAACACTAGTTAAGCAGCTGACCAGTGGTAGACATGACCCTACACCAACCTAATGATGGCTAATTGATCTTTGACTCACGAGCGTGCTGTGTCAACCAGATGCATGATGGGAGAAGGGTGAAGAATAGCACAAATGACCCACTGTTTCTCTTCCTGTTATTTAAAGCCTCACTTCCTTCCTCCTCACAATTAGCTGCTTAAGCCTCACTTCCGTCCAGCGTGACACAGTGTGTGCGGTCAGAGATCGCGTCTCACCATGGACTCAGTTTCAACAGGAAGAAATCTGTCGCTTACCATTTATCTGACATTTATCAGCAGGCCTTGAGTATATGATATCACGACTATACAGTGTATATTTGATTTTTTACAAACTTACCGAATGAACACTGCAAAAACGATTTTCTTATTTTTTTGTCTTATTTTGTATTTAGTTTTTGTCTTTTCCAGTACAAACATCTCAATATTTGTAAATCGGCACATTTATTTGAGAAGAAAAATTATAGAAATTCACTGAAATTAAGTGATGTTATGCTTAAAACAAGAAAACAACATGTTCATGGGGTCAGAAAAATAAATTTAATTAAAAAGGGAAAAGTTTATTTTTCGGACTCCTTGTTTTTAAGCAAAAACTCACTTAATTTTAATATTTTTATTAGAGAACAAGACTGTTTGCTTCTCAAGTGAATATGTATTTGTTTAATAAATGTTTAGATATTTGTACTGGAAAAGACAAAGCAAAACTAAAAATAAGACAAAAATACTACAATACTACACAATAAAATAATAATAATAATATTTTTTACTCAGTATTTTTCATGTTTTCCAGCACAAATATCTAAACGTTCCTATTAGTGCTGTCAAATGATTAATCGTGATTAATCGCATCCAAAATAAAAGTTTTTGTTTACATAATATGTGTGTGCGCACTGTGTATATAAATACAAACACATGCATGTATATATTTAAGAAAATTATGTTTATATATTAAATATATTTTTATATAATATAAAAAATTAATGCATGTACATGTAAATATTTTCAAAATATATACTGTATGTGTGTGTATTTATATATACATAATAAATAAACACAGTACACACACACACACACACACACATATTATGTAAACAAAGACTTTTACTTTGGATGCGATTAATCGTTTGACGGCACTAGTCCCTAAATCAAGAGACTTTTACTGAAGATGCAAAATTTAAAAAAAAATACTTAAATTAAGTGATGTGACTGAGAAGTGAAATGAAAAGTGAAATTATCAAAATTAAGTGAGTTCATCTGCTGATGGAGTCAGAAAACAAAATATTTTTTTTATTTTTCTGACCACATTGGCGAATATTTGTTCTTCATTTTGATCCGTTTTTCACAAAACAAGACTTAATAAGTCATCGTGCATCTCCGGTAAATATATCTTGATTTAAGAATGTTTGTGCTGCAAAACAAGACAAAAATGCGAAGGAAGTCATTTTTTGCAGTGTATTTCAGAGCCAAAGTTGATTGATGTTCTCTGGAGGGTTTCTCAGGGTAAAGTCACTGACTCATGGTTTTCTGATATCCCTCTCTGATTGGCCGGAACTGAGACATCTGATCCTCTTCACGGGCAAAGCGGTTCAGACCGGCTCCCCCTCGCAGATCTGCTTAAAAACAACAGAGCATTCTTTAGTTGTCTTGTATCTGATATCTGCCTCAGGCTACGACCGCTGGGAATGCTGGGAAACAGAGCCGACCCACAGCGGCGCTCAAAAACCTGAGTGTGCTGCAGGGTTTATCAAGGTAAAGTTGACTTCTGAAGACCTTTTTAACCCTCAGTAATACATTCAGATCCGTTTTTGACCCGGAGGAGATACATGGGTCAAAGACGTTAAGATGTCGCATCAAAATAAATTTACAAAAGTTATTTTATGTCCATACAAAACACATTAAATGTTAGTAAAGTGTCTACTTTTAAGGTTTCAAATAAGTTTTTGGAAAATAAAATGTTACAATTTGGTTGAAATAATGTTACATTGTCATTTAGTGTTGCGCAATATTTATGTAAAAATTCAAACATGCTTATTCTGACGTGTACATATTAAAATATATAAAATAATAAGGGAGCATATAAAATTTTATTGTGTTTTAAATGAGTAAAAACTTCTTACTGACCAATGGGCAAAACCTAGGATCGTGGCACATTTTAAAAATGTAAAATTACAGCTGATTAGTATTTGGGGTGAACGTAATTAGTCTTTTAATGTGTCATAAATTGATTTTTGTTGTAAATATGCCCGACAGGATTGTTACACTGAATGACATTTTAGTGAGTCTCTTCTGTAAATCAGGGGAAAATGTATGATATTTATTTTTTGCTCGGGAAAACAAAAACAAAATTGCAATTAAATTAAACAGAAATTTTTTTCAAATTTTGGGGGAAAAACAACAACAATTTAAAGCAGTATTACATTTATTGTTTTTATGCTTAAACCCTTTTTCGTCTTTGACACATACAAATTAATAATTCCTAATAAATACAGTTTTTAGTGAGGATACGACACTGCAAATGCTCCCTCAAAATACACATTGATTGTTTATTTGTTTATCCATCCATCCAATAATTTTTTAAGAGATATAACCATTTAAAAAAATTATGCGTTCGGGACATTTATTTATGGAGCACCATTGGGTGTAAAAAAAATGCTTTTTGTAAAATTATCTATGGAGTTATATTAGTGTCAAAAAGTTTTGTAAAATATATTTTGCTTTGTTCCATATCTCACACACTTTTGGAACTGAATTTTGAGTTTTGATGTTTGTTTTGTCGGAAATAAATATGTATGTTTTATAAATTTGGAGTGATTTTGAGCAATCATCAGTCATAAATTCAAAGAAATTTAATTAAATTCCATTCATTCCAATGGGGTTAATACTGGTCATTTTTATGCAATATAATATACAATGATATATTCAATATTTGATATATATATTAGTGCTGTTAAACAATTAATCGCGATTAATCGCATCCAAAATAAAAGTTTTTGTTTACATAATATATTTATGTGTACTGTGTATATTTATTATGTATATATAAATACAAACTATTTGTAAATATATACAAATATATTTAAGAAAAATATGTTATGTTTATATATTAAATATATTTATATATATAATATAAAATATAAGAATATAAATATCTAAATGTATATACACATGCAAATATTTTCAAAATATATACTGTATGTATGTGTATTTATATATACATAATAAATAAACACAGTACACACACATATATTATGTAAACAAAAACTTTTATTTTGGATGTGATTAATTGTTTGACAGCACTAGTATATATATATATAGTTTGACATGTATTTCTTGTTTCAAGCATAAACTCACTTCATTTTGTTCAGTCTCTCAGAAAACAAGACTTTATAACTTAATTTTATATCTCAAGTAAAAGTGTCTTTATTTAATGTTTTTTTAGATATTTGTACCGGAATATGAAACAAAAATACTAAGGAAGATATTAATTTTTTTGCAACAGATAATGCCACGAGTTTATGAATTTAAGACACTCTGCTCTAAGACTTTTGAAGGCCTTAATTTGTGGAAGGGTGAATTTAAGACTCGCAGAAACCCTGTGTCGACGAAAGTTAAACCAAGACCTCTCTTAAACTAGCCAGCCGATTGACAAACAAACCAGCACACTTCCTCTCTGAGAGCGTTCAGCATTCATCTCACTCTCTTCAGGGTTTTACGAGGTACCGGAGTTGTAAAACACGACTAAAAGGCTTGTTTGTTTAAAGCCTTTCACAGCCACCTGCAGAACATAAATCAGGCCCGACGTATGTAACCTGCCCAGATACAGACTCGTTTGTGCGGTTTGTGTCTCTAAAGACTCCCTGCATGTGGAACGAGACTCTAGCTACACCTGAAGGAACACGAATGCACTGATAAAACAAGCATATTTATGACTAAAACCCGCCTTTTCTGTCTTTCTCGATATGTAGCTGTAAAGCGATCCAAATGTAACAAGTGCTAAACGAGTCCGGCCTGGGAACGGATGGAAGATAAGATCCATCGGAACTGCAGGAATGCATCAGGTGTGGGATTCTGCTTGAGATTTGTGTGATACTCATGTCTGAGCGACGTGTGACGCCTGAAAAGTCATCATTTACTCACCCTCATGCAACTCCAAACCCACATGACGCGGTTTCTGTCTTCTCTGGAACAATTAAAGATGTTCGTGTTGATCTTTTTCCATACTATGAAAGCAGCTTAATAAAAAGATGTAATAATATCATAAAAACATTATAAAACAGTCAATACGAGCCATGTGCAATATTACAAACTATTACAAAGTCATACGAAAACTGTTTACGTGTCTGTTAAATTTAAAATCACTCTCATTCACGCTTGTTTACATTCTAAGATCCACATTTACAGCATCACTGTTCTGTGAGTTTTCAGTCATTTCAATAGGAATGCACGCAACTGGGAATTTCGTGCGAGGGCGAGAGATTTCCCTATGCTTGGATATGCAGACTTGATGCGTTGACGAATAGAAAGGTGTTTTTGTGTGCTGTGCTTTATGCATCGCTACACTATTGACCACAGAACATTTTTGCACACAAAATTTTCTTAATGTGACCGTTCCTTTAAGATGCATCATTAGGGTTGATGAGGGTGAGTAAATGATGACAGAATTAAATTTGTGGGTGAACTGTCACTTTAGGATGTGTAAAAACTGTGATACAGGAAGATCAAAAAGAAGACGCATATTAAAAACTGCACCCTGTTGAAAAGATGCTTAATTTCAATGCTTCTCTAGGATGGTTTGTGCTGGTTTGCTTCTGGTCGAGGCGGTGAAGGTCTTTATGGTGAAGCTGGTTGCCCAACCAAGTCTTGCTGGTTAAAGAAGTTAGTTAGAGAGTTCCTCTGAAACCCTCCACCTCCCCCAGCTCCACCTGTATAGATCTGCTACAGGTTATATGCTATTTGTGCAGCAGCAGTATGTCTTAAATACTCACAGCACCATATTGGCTTATGTATTGGCAGTAGCAAGTTCCTGTACTTGTTTGCAGCAGCAATAATCTACAAATACAGCAATAACCAACAGCAGCAGCGTAACAGATCTATTCCGCCAAGACCATACATACAATACATCAACATTGTCATATCCATTACCATGCTAAAATCTTCCGAGAGTTCTCCTGATAGAGATAAAGTTATCATGGAAAAAAAAAAACTGTGATGGTCCCATCTTTGTTGCATTACCCAAACATGCACTTCAAAAGTACTGTATTTTCTGGAATATAACTCGCATTTTTTTTACTCACATAATGCAATAAACATCAAGCATGCAAAGCAAGCACAAAGCGCACACGTTTGATTTATTTATACTAAATGCTGTTTATACTGAATACCACAATCATTTTTAATTAGTTTTATACTTGCATTTTTCATTCTTGTTCTGTTCTGAATACCGTTAAATTTAAAACCTGGTTGTTGAGTGAGGAGAACTAAAATGCATGTTTATAGTGCGTAAAATGTTTGTAAACGTTTTGTTTTATTTACTGCTATTTACACTATTTCTGAAAATAATAACTGAATGTGACTTATCTGCGTTTTTTTCTCTCAACAATGCAATTTTGACCCTGTGCAACTTATTTTCAGCAAAATACGATAACTATTATGAAACTACAGTATGCCACTAATGAATGCCACTGTAGGTTTTATCTTTTATGTTTCACTACTGTTCTGTTCTGGATACCATAGGATTGATTGTTGAGTGAGAGAAACTAAAATACATGCTTACAGTGTTTCTAAACGTTACATTTACTAGTATTTTACATTATTCCTGTGTGACTTATACAGTGATGCAACGTGTCTGTGTTTTTTTCCTCTCAACAATGCAATTTTGACCCAGTGAGACTTATTTACGGTATGTGAGCACTAACGCTTCTAGATGCAAAATCTGCATTGTTGCTTTCTGAAACTCATCAGACATGAAAAGAACCTAGAGACGCTCTATTCACTGCACGTCTGCCTGCGCTTTACAGAATAAGGCTTGAATAGAGAAACTCACTCATACACACTGTGTCCAGTGGCACACTGAGCTAATGACCTTCAATCTGAGCACGCTGGAAAAGGAAGAAAGCAGGAACAGAGCCGGAAATTGGACATGCAACGTTGAAAAGAAAGAATGGGAGCGAGAGAGAGGGGAAAGAATGCGTTCGGACCTCCTGTCTTTGTTGCCTGAAGCTGAAGTTTTCAAAGGAACTCGGTCAGATTTAGAGCCGAAACCCTCCTCTGATCCAACCGTCCATTCAGCAGGAATTCCTAAATGAAAATGCTCCGGTTGGGGCCTGTGGTTGATGAAAGCATTCAGACACACAGACGGCACTGTGTCTTTCTTCTGCTGCTTCCGGTAACGACACACAAACAACGAAGGCTGATGCCAAAAAAAACACTAAAAAAGTTTCACAACTAAAATCCTCAGTTTTCTCTGAATTTACAGTAAAACACAAACGTTGGTTGAAATTTGAATTCAAAAACTGAACTTTTTTTTTGTTTAAAAAACTAAAAAAAAATTATCTGTTGAAATAGTACCAGGTTTTTAAGTTTTAAATACAAAAATGAAAATGAACTTCTGAAATACATAATCCCCGCGTTACGTTTTATATACAAAAACGAACTGTTTTTAAGTTTAATTCCAAATTTTGTTTAATTTTTAAAATATATAATACCTGTTTTTTGAGTTTTAAATGCAAAAATACTTAACTGCTTAAATGCATAATGAAAACGCTGTGTAACTGTGTGTACGTGTTTGTTCAGAAATACTCCTCCCCCTCGGGTTACTGCTCTCTCCTGACAGTGACCTCTAGGCTAAAGGTCACAGCCGTGCTGCCCTTGGCCTGTTCAGATGTGGGTCATCTGTGACCTCCTTCAGATCTGTGCTGACCTCCGAGCGCAGTGTGTTTAACAGATGATCACAGGAGGAATGTTACTCTTAAAACACTGCGTGTTCATAATAACAATAACAAAACATCACTTTTTATGTAAAGTAACATGTTACAGTCTTTTGCATTGCATTCAAATGAACATTTAGGCACAGAAGCTCAATTTATACAGAAATTTAGAGGAAGCAATGCATCACATGCTTTAACCCTGCTGTGAAGCAAGCAAAGCGTCTCATGCAGATTTTGTGTAGGCCTACCAGATTATGAAATCAATGCATTCACAGCTCATCTCTGATACAGCATAAACTCTATAGCTAGTCGTGTTTTACAGATGCACAGAAATAATCAACTTCATCTTCTTCACGGAGTGGATGCTGCACTGTAGAGCTTTATATTTATCGAATGCTGCACGATGATGCTAGAAACCTCCAGCCCATGATCAGACTCTCTGAATGACTGATTCAGGATCAGCTCACACTTCATGAATTAAAGAGAGTGTGAATCACTTATTCCCAAAGTCCTTGACTTGTGTTCCTTTCCCATGGAACAACAAAGACTGAAGGAGGAAGACCAGGAATGTGTGTGTGTGTGTGTGTGTGTGTGTGTGAGAGAGAGAGAGTGTGTGTGTGTGTGTGTGTGTGTGTGCGTGCGTGTGTGTGTGAGTGTGTGTGTGTGAGTGTGTGTGTCTGTGTGTGTGTGTGAGTTCTTATACAATTAACAAGAACTATATATACATAAAAAACTAATAATAATGACTAAAAAATTAACTAAAATTCTCATTTAGTTCAACTTTATGTACTAAAATAACTAAAACTGAAATAACAATTAATAAGAACTATATATACATAAAAAACTAATAAAAATGACTAAAAAATGAACTAAAATCAAAATAAAAACAGAAAAATAAGAACTAATTCAAAAATATGAATAGAATCTATAATAGTATCTCAATGATACTCAATGAACACTCTTTGTAATGACGTCAGACACACAAACACACGACAGAACCCCCACAATCCTCTCTGAGACCCAGTTTGACGGATTCAAAACCCTCAATCATTAAATTCATCATCATGTCAGGGGTCATTCGTCTCGAACCCCAAACACCAAACACTCACACACCATTACACGCGGACTGACACGCACTATTCACACACACACTGCTATGTAGGGCAGGTCAAAGTGTCACGGGTCGAGTTGTGCATCGGGGCGTGAAAATCTTAATTAAATTCCAGAGTAATTCAATTATAGTGTATTTATTCAATAAATCCGGGTTGCGTCCGTGTGTGAAGAAGACCCATCAATAAAGCGGCGTCCTCTGGAAACACTAAGAGACTAGTGGTCCAGTTAATGAACTTCAGCGCTGATCTGAATTAAAATAAAGCAATAATCCCCAAGAAGCCGTGGTTTACAGTGAACAGTTTACTTTGTTAGGTACGAGTTATAATATAAACCCCCTTAGCTGTTATAAATTCACTGTAAACCATGGCTTCACGGGGGTTATTGCTTTTATAAAACAGTTATTCCATATACGTAGTAAGGTTTCACAAAATAAAACAGAGCAAATAAAGTGTAATGATATTAATAAACACAGTGTTCTTCCACCAAACAATGTAGCGCCTCAGAAACAGTTGTGGTTGCTACAAAGTGGTTGCCGAGCAACACACAAACGTAAACAAAGCTGTGTGTTACTTTGTAGAGAACAGCTTCGAACGCGGCTCAGCCAATCAGAATCAAGCACCGGAACTCTCCGCTTTATAATATGAATTAAACTAGTTTAAATGAAGCCTTCAGAACAAGTACTGAACTTCGCAGAATTGAACAAGCGTGTGATTGGCTGTTTGGACACATGACGGTCACGTGATCTACGAGGAAACACACCGGTCTACACAGAACCTGTCGTCTCTCTACTTTACTCGATTCAGTAGTTCAGTACTTCTCATTTAATACATGAAGAATTCAGCGCATGCTCATCATGAGTGCATCACCGATCCCTCTTAGTCTTCGAAAGAATCCTCTAATCAGCTGAAGGAAGATGACTTGAACGCAATGATGATTTTCACCACACAACCACAGTTAAATAAAAGCACTTAGGTCTGTAATTATATGGCGTTCAATAGAAAGTAAAACTTACTCTGTCATCTTTTAAAATGGACACTCTGTTATTACTGAATCTGCGTCAGAAATACCACCAGCGCTGACGAAAACCACCAAACAACCAGTTAACCAACCAACCTCAGCACTACTGAAACCTTTATAACACAGACAGTTATCCTACGACACTTCTGAACTGAAAAACCTGAAATTATATAAGAATCGCACATTCGCAGACTTGTGTTTTTGAATTGCATCTAACATTTTCATCCATTTGGATGGAAGTAATAGACGTTTAGCATAAACTACGGTGACAGAGAAGTGCAGAACACATCACAACTCCGAAAACAAAATAACAAATTACAAACGCAAATGCAAGTCTAAAAAACTAAATAACAATTCAGAAAACATTATAACAAGTCAGAAAACACAAGGACAAGTCAGGCAAACCGGAAGAGGTAGGTATAGTTTGAGACAGCGCCATTGGTTTGGGATTACTCTCCGCTGATTGGACGAGACATCTGCCAATCACCGTATACAGAGAAGAACCAGCCGAAGAACAGCAGAGTCCTGGTAGAAAGTGCGGAGATGGTATTAAAGTAGCTCAGTTTAAATGTATTGTATGAATTGCTCTTACTCTGGAATAAAGAATACGGGGTGTCTATTTACATTTAGTTAAAAGTGGCTGTATATCATCAGCTCCAGTGGCGCAGACGGATAAGCGTGTGAAGTTGGCTTCTGGACGCGATCGACCCGGGTTCGGTCCCACCTTTTGCCGAACTTTGAAGCCAACTTCAGGCGCTTATCCATCTGCGCCACTGGAGCTGAGGATTTACAGCCACTTTTAACTAAATGTAAATAGACACCCTGTATTTTTTATTCCATAGTAAGGGCAACTCATACAACATATTTAAACTGAGCTACTTTAATAGCATCTCCGAACTTTTTACCACGACTCTGCTGCAATTCATACAATACATTTAAACTGAGCTACTTTAATACCATCTCCGCACTTTCTACCAGGACTCTGCTGTTCTTCGGCTGGTTCTTCTCTGTATACGGTGATTGGCAGATGTCTCGTCCAGTCAGCGGTGAGTAATCCCAAACCAATGGCGCTGTCTCAAACTATACCTACCTCTTCCGGTTTGTCTGATTTGTCGTTGTGTTTTCTGACTTGTTGTTGTGTTTTCTGAATTGTTATTTAGTTTTTTAGACTTGCATTTGCGTTTGTAATTTGTTATTTTGTTTTCAGAATTGTGATTTGTTTTGCACTTCTCTGTCACCGTAATAAACAGACTAGTAAACTTCATGTTATATAAATATGCAAGTCATACATTGAAAACAAATTGGTGTAGAAACAATTTTCACTCACAAATTGCTTGGAGATTACAAAGAAATGGCAAATAAGACATTAAAACTCTCATTAATCGGCATTGAAAGTAAATTAAACGAAGTAGAAAGACTGAAATATTATTTCACGTAAAACGAACTACAATTAGTTTACAATCGTTTTTAACAGTGTACATAAATAAAACAAGATATCTGCAATCAATAAATAAACACATCGTTAAATAATCTTATTTTTAAAATGCATTAATTCAAACGGCTTAGAATCAGCAAAAAAAATGGTTAAATTATGACTAGTTGTGGAACAAGTAGTTTAGAGATGAGATGATACATTTATAAACCTGGTTATTGTGTATTTAAAACACATTTAGTTTATTATTGACACATAAATCTGGCCTGTATATGACTGATAAATACGCATCTTTAGTATTAAGTTTATTAGTTTATGTTAAAACTGTGTAATCCAGTGAATGGGAATTTGATGCAAGGGCGCCACCTGCAGGAATCTCGCGAGAACTGCCTTCTGTTATTCCTCGTTTGTGCATTTGTGTGGAAAACGTTACAGATGAAAGAAAGAGATTAATGATGATGATAAAGACATTTATAATGTTACAAAAGATTTCTATATTTTAGATAAATGCTGTTCTTCTGAACTTTCTATTCATCAAAGAAACCTAAAAAACCTACTCAGCTGTATTCAACTTAATAATAATAATAATAAATGTGTCTCGCGCAGCAGATCAGCATATTATACTGATTGCTGAAGATCATGTGACACTGAAGACTGGAGGAATGATGCTGAAAATACAGCTGCGCATCACAGAAATACATTACAGTTTAACAGAGATTCACATAGAAAACAGTTATTTTAAATAGTAAAAATATTTCACAATGCTTTTGCTGTATTTCTGATCAAATAAATGCAGGCTTGGTGAGCAGAAGAGACTTCTTTAAAAAAAAAAACATTTAAAATCTTACTCTTCAGAAACTGTTGACTGCTAGTGTACATAAGACCCAAGTCATATGTGTTTGTTTGTTTGTTTTTTTATTGCAAGTATAAACACTTAACATTCAGCAATTAATGTAGCATTGGATGACATTATGAATACAGAAATTATATTGGAAGAAAAAATAAACAAGAATTCATAGATAAAACTAAAAATACAGAGGTAGTAAATCAAAAATGATGTAGCATTCAGCAGATCATTACAGTTTCACAAACTTGACACTTTTTTTGGTATTAATATTTTTTAGTGTTACAACTAAGTAGTTAAAGTCACAAAGAAAATTATGTAATTTTGGAGATGTTGAAGAAAATTTACATTTATGAATATAATATTTTCCCAAGAAAATTAACATATTTCCTATATATTCTATGTTATGTTTACAATGAGGAAAATAACAAAATATATCACACATAGTAACATCAATGTCTACATTAGATTTTGAAGAAAATTATTTTGCCAAAATTCCTTAACAAGAGGACATTTGAAAAAACGATATCAAGTCATATGTGTTGTTGTTTTTTATTTATGCAATAGAAGAACAACAAATACAATTACAAAGACAATAAGGGTTACAAACAATACTCCAAAGCATGCTATGTTAGCTTATAAGATTTACACCATGAAAGAGTCTTACATGCAACAGAATTATTAGAGTTTCTTAAAGAGTTTACATACACATCAAAATCTTTCCTGAAAATAAAAAAGTAGGTGGTTTTCTTTGAAAATGTACACTTATGAATGTAAAATGTAGCAAGATACAGCAATAGATCAATGATACATTTACACCGAGAAAGATCTCAATTCAAGGAGTAACCAAAAAAACACTATTTTTGGGGTTATACAAAAGTTTGGATATAAATATTTTTTAATAAAATTGGAAAAGTCAACCCAGAACACTTTAGAATAAGCACAGTGCCAAAAATAAATGATTTATTGTTTCTTCAGACTGAGCAATTGGGGGAAATACTATTGTTAAACTTAGCAAGTTTGTGATTTACCGGATAACAATTATGGATAATTTTGAAGAATTTTTGTCGAAGAAGCCAAAACTCTTCCCATACCAAGTCATATGTTTTTTTTTTATTAATGAAAATAGAACAAATAACAAACAGAGCATAGCACAAGACAGTCAGTGCTATACAACGTGTGATATTAATTAGTAACGGGCACTGAAAATAATGTCATAATATTTTAAACATGTTAATGACTTTCTGTTTTTTAACAATTTCAGAGAAGATATAAAACAATCAAATTCCACTAAAGATACCTTAAATGTTGGGGATGAATTTAAACATTTTTGTTTATGTATATACAATTTTGCCAGTAATATGAATAAATTAACAATGTATTCAAGACCTTTGTTAACATTGTTTTCATAGTACACAATAATATCCTTTAAAGAAAAACTGTATTTATCCTTTACTAGATCAAAAATAAATTCTGCCCATTCCTTCCAAAAATGTTGGGTAGTTTTACAATCAAACAATAAATGTGATAACACCTCTTTCTCATTTTTTACAAAAGGAGCATAAATCATCAATATCAGAGTATCTTGAAATTATTGATTTAAGAGGGTATGCAAAGTTTTAAAATGTATTTCTTTAGTTTTGTTATTGATACAATATTTAAAGGGGGTTAACCAAGCAGTCTTGCGATTAATATTATCAATAATAGAGTTCCAAAAGAATTTTCCTCTAGGTGTTATTTTATTTTGTTTTTGGAAAACAGTGCAAATATGTTTGGTATTGCATTTTTTTATCAATCAGTTCAAGACCGTTTAAAATGAGTTGTGGTTTTGTCGTTATTGTAGAGTTAAAGTACCAAGTCATATGTGTTGTCAAACAAAAGGTGTGGTCTGTGACGTAACGTAGGGGCGTGCGTGCGTGCGTGCGTGTGCTCTGCTCCAGCTCGCAGCATCTGCGGCGGATCCGGTGACCTCTCCGATCAGCTGTTGATCATCTGGATTGATTCCGTGTGTCCGATCATCCGCTGGAAGCTGCATGCGTCCGAGCACACCGATCATCCGAACCGAGTCATCATCATCACTGACTGAAGGCCGATTAAAGCGCGTTGATGACGGGAAGCTGAAGCTGCGTAATCATGGATGTGTTCGGCTTTCTCAACCTAAACGAACTCGCTCTGGGGCTGTCACACCTCTCCATGTTCCCCTGCTTCGACACGGCGCATTATATCATATCTGTGATGAGTCTGAGAGAGCAGCCGGGTAAGAGAATCCAGTCTTTGATCGTTTCCCAATCATTGTTTTATTCGTGCTTTGACAGGTTGCCAACACTTTTGACGTGAACATCTTTAGTGCAAGTCAGACACATAGTTGCAGTCATTTTCTGCATCAGTCATCAAAGTTAATGCATTCAAAATGTTTTATGAATATTCGTCATTCGTCATGCATTTGAGTTTTGGCGCGCGTGCAGGACAGTGGCTTTATAATAGTTAGATTGCAGTAGGTGCAACATGAGGGTCCTGTCCTCATTAGAACGCATTCATGTTTATGACTTGCTGCAGGTCAGTGTGCGTGTTTACATGAGTGTGAAAGCAGAAGTTACTTGAGCAAAGGCCAAAGAGAGGAGAAATGCATTGAATCATTAACTCTCTGTCAATACTCTCTCTCTGTTTTTCTCATAGAAGCATGCAGATGTGTGGTTAAACGTGCATGCAGGGTGGAGACACAAATCCTGTTTGCCAGGTCGTTTTGCATTAACCAAACAAGCATTGACACACATGCATTTGCATTTACAGTGCTGAGATCAGCCGTACAGACGTGCCCTTTGCTCTTGTACTGTGACCCATCAGAGCAGTAATGCATGCATGCTCTCTATTGTATTAGCTTCAGTAAATCGCAGGCTATTTCAGAGCCTCTTGTCAATGTTTAGAAGTCCTCTAGCATATGGATGTAAGACACTACAGGCAAAAACGTTTTGTGCATTGATCAATTTTGAGATTTTTGGCTGTTTGGCTCTTCGTAAGGGTTTTTTTTCTTCTTCTTTTCTCAGAATTGAGGAAAGAAAACATCCAAAAGACACATTTAAGTGTTGATTTTTTTTGCACTTTTTCCTATTTGCGTCTGTAAATTTAAATTACAATACATATCTTTAAAAGTTTTTTTCCACTTCAGCAGCACTTAAATGCACCAAAACGTAGTTTTATTGCTGTCTATATTCTGCAAGGTTTTACCGAGGGATTTGTTTGTACATCATTTGTGTGTTTTGTTTTTTCTCTACAACACTTTATTCCTAAAACATGGTGGAAATGTGTTTTTTGATAGTATTTTCTGATTTATGGAGTGATAAATAGAGAAATCCAATCCTTTCTGAACCTGGCTTTATTATAGTTTTCAGATTTCTGTTCTGGAACTTTATGCAAATTAGTGCATATTTAATTAGATATGTATGCATAACATAATGGAAAACTTGCAATAAAAAAAAAGTTTGCAACTCTGTTTAAAGTATGGTTGTATCTATTAGTTTGTTTTACCCTGTTCATCTCTTGCCTTAAAGATACCGGTCATGAACTAAAGCCGCAAAACTTTTTATTTCAGTATTTTTAAACTCAACCAGATGGACCCCTCGCATCTTTTGCTGCGTGTAAACCTGCATGAGTAACCAAATGTGTTCATTGCATTTCATGAAAGGATTGGTGTAACGGCAGACCAGTTCTCTGGCGCACTTCATTGTGTTCCGGTTTCCTAAGCAACTTTTATTCCACGATGAATGTGTTTAGCTTCCTAATAAAGCCTTCCTTCCTGTTTCCTGTTCTCCGCTCGGGGAGTTTTTCCCCGGAGCGCCGCGTGTCACTTCCTGTCTTCAGACTCATGCATGTTTAACGGGAACAGTGGTCTTCAGCTCACAGAATGCTCTTCTTCTCTCGTGCAGAAGCAAGAACGACTCTTCTGTTTTCTTTATACTCTTACAACAATGTTCTGTGGCAGTACTACGGTGCAGAAATGACCAAAAACATTTGAATATACTCTTTAAGAGTCACTTCAGTGAAATTTATCTCTAGTTCAGTGAGTGTTTAGAGCAGTTTCGAAGGTCTTGAGTAAGAATATGCATTATTTGATCAATTATATATAGTAACTAATAATGCGATTTTTAGTGATTTTGCCACTATTTCCATCCATGTCCATGCAAGTTTTGGGACTTTTTAAAATTTGTATTTTATATACAGTATTTATTTTGGGCACCATATTTAAATGTTCTGTATGCATAAAACAGCTGGGTGATCTACTATTACGTTTGCCTAAACAGATGTGATGTGTTGTAATGACTCTAATATTTTATCTATGTGAGTCTATTTTCTAAATGGGCTTATTGTGAATGATTTATCCATATTTCATTTTCAAAAAAAAATAGCGCTTGTAATTTGGAATCAAAATGTCGTAACTTGATGCTCTGAATCTGTCACTACTTCTGTTTCAGTGCAACTTTAAATCATTATCTGATCACACTCCCAAACATTAAAACATTTTTCTTAATATAATTGGATTTAAAATACAAAATACTGTATTTATTTCTGAGATGATGACAGGACGCCACTCACGGGATGTAACGAGGTCATGTGACAAACGTCATCAGAACAACAATGTAGCAAACCATTATTTGAAACATTCTTCTATTTTGTATCGTGCAATAGTTTCCGTTCACTTTGAACAGGAAGAAACTACTGACAACACGTAGCAACTGCATAGCAATGACTCGGAACACCTTAGTAACCACTTTAATCTTTGTGAAATTTTGTGAATGTTTTTCATTAAGGTCATGAATTATTGTAGATTTTATGACGTTTGTGTTGGGGTCAAATTGATCCCCTTTGGTTTCCATGCAGTTTGCCAAAAGATCAACACTTTGAAAAACAGAAACTCTTTATTGTAGCCTGTCAAACACTAAAATATGAAATACATGAGAACTTGTGAAATGTAAGGCTCAAAGTTTAAATTTGAGACTCAAAATTGAGACTGAATCAAGGAAATGTCGCTGTTTCTTTATCTAGTTGAGTTTCACAGTCAAAAGATGGTAATGGTTACACTCACAGGGGTTTGAGAAAAAACATGGCAATAAATACTACTTACACTTATATTAGATACAATTTCTACCTTTAATTTTCATGACAAAACATTTTCTTTTTTTTGTCTGTGCAGCTAATTTTGAATATATAAATATGTGGGTCAAATCGACCATTAGAAATAATGCTATTAAATTTAGCATTAGTCTCTGACCAGCTAAAAAGGATTTCTGTTTTTACAATGTTTTTCATAGTGTCCATTTTTGTTGAATTGCATGGAAACCAAACTGAGTTAAGACAAATGCACAGACTGTGTTGAATCAGTGCTGGCTGACTGTTTGTGTTCAGCTGTACATGAACGAACCCGTGTTGTAGTGCCGTCTGTAGTAATGCTCTGCTTGTGATGATGTTGCAGGCGTCTCTCTCTCTCTGTCTCTGTCTGCAGGTAGACAGGTACGTTTCTACACACACACACACACACACACACACACATCTCATCTCGTGTTGTTCTGCCTCATTGTGGTTTATCTGTAGATAAACGTCCATCGGTCGCAGGAGCCTTGCAACACACTGAGAGCATGACGAGTGTCTGCAAGCCTGTGTGTATGTGTGTGTGTGAGAGTGACTGTGGGTGTGTGTGTGTGTGTGAGTGAGAGTGAGAGTGAGAGTGACTGTGAGAGTGAGAGAGACTGTGTGTGTGAGAGTGTGTGTGTGTGTGTGTGTGAGAGTGACTGTGTGCGTGTGTGTGTGTGCGTGTGTGTGTGTGTCTGTGTGTGTGTGTGATTGTGTGTGTGTGTGTGTGCGCGTGTGACTGTGTGTGTGTGTGAGAGTGACTGTGTGCGTGTGTGTGTGTGCGTGTGTGTGTGTGTCTGTGTGTGTGTGTGATTGTGTGTGTGTGTGTGTGCGCGTGTGACTGTGTGTGTGTGTGAGAGTGACTGTGTGCGTGTGTGTGTGTGCGTGTGTGTGTGTGTCTGTGTGTGTGTGTGATTGTGTGTGTGTGTGTGTGCGCGTGTGACTGTGTGTGTGTGTGAGAGTGACTGTGTGCGTGTGTGTGTGTGCGTGTGTGTGTGTGTCTGTGTGTGTGTGTGATTGTGTGTGTGTGTGTGTGCGCGTGTGACTGTGTGTGTGTGTGAGAGTGACTGTGTGCGTGTGTGTGTGTGCGTGTGTGTGTGTGTCTGTGTGTGTGTGTGATTGTGTGTGTGTGTGTGTGCGCGTGTGACTGTGTGTGTGTGTGAGAGTGACTGTGTGCGTGTGTGTGTGTGCGTGTGTGTGTGTGTCTGTGTGTGTGTGTGATTGTGTGTGTGTGTGTGTGCGCGTGTGACTGTGTGTGTGTGTGAGAGTGACTGTGTGCGTGTGTGTGTGTGCGTGTGTGTGTGTGTCTGTGTGTGTGTGTGATTGTGTGTGTGTGTGTGTGCGCGTGTGACTGTGTGTGTGTGTGAGAGTGACTGTGTGCGTGTGTGTGTGTGCGTGTGTGTGTGTGTCTGTGTGTGTGTGTGATTGTGTGTGTGTGTGTGTGCGCGTGTGACTGTGTGTGTGTGTGAGAGTGACTGTGTGCGTGTGTGTGTGTGCGTGTGTGTGTGTGTCTGTGTGTGTGTGTGATTGTGTGTGTGTGTGTGTGCGCGTGTGACTGTGTGTGTGTGTGAGAGTGACTGTGTGCGTGTGTGTGTGTGCGTGTGTGTGTGTGTCTGTGTGTGTGTGTGATTGTGTGTGTGTGTGTGTGCGCGTGTGACTGTGTGTGTGTGTGAGAGTGACTGTGTGCGTGTGTGTGTGTGCGTGTGTGTGTGTGTGTGTGTGAGTGTGTGTGTGTGTGTGTGTGTGTGTTGTTGCATTAACTCATATCTGTGATGGCTCCGCTCTGCTTCAGTCTGGTTTCTCGATGTTCGTTCGGTGCTTTAGTGGCTGCATGCGGTTGCATCATGTGATCAGAGTGAATCCGACTGTCCCATGAACTCCGTGTTGATCGAGTGTGTCGTCATCCAGGATGCGGTTGCATCACATGACCTGATTAAATCCGTGAAGGGCCTCACATTTATCTGTGTTTGAGTGTTCAGCAGACGTCGCAGGTGTCAGAGATCAGAGTTACTGCAGATATCAGGCTTCTAGATATCAAGCAGTCGATTTCAAAACAGTCTTGAGCTTTTGTTCGTTTCATGATTATATTATATGACAAACTATTTCATCGTCCAGCTCAGATCTGCTAAATTGGACGAGATATCAGGGTTCATGTCCACGGGTTAAAGTGACCCCAATGATGGGATATTTAGCCAATTTAGCAAATTTTACCAGGGGAACCCTAACAATAACGTGTATTTTGTGTGTATTTACCCCCGGAATGCAATTGGGCTAGTTTTTAAATAAAATAAAATACTGGACATTTAATATGTTACAAATATTTGCGATTAATTGAAATAAAACTTGAATCAGAAAATCCCTTTCTGTCGAAAATAAAAGTTTGATGTTTTAATATTTCAAAAAGAAGAAATTAAGACAGCTATAAATATTAATATTGTAATTTTACAGTTGTAATGTAGAATTAAGTAGTTATTATTATTATTGTATTTTTAAAATACTTGGGGTAGATCATCCTCATTCACAGTCACGTGTTCTGGCTGATTGTCTCATGCTAATCTCACTCTAATCTCAGAGCAGTGACGCAGTCATGGTTCATCTGTTCGTCTCGGTGTGTCTGAGATATTCTGGAGTGTTTCTAAATGATGATGAATGACTGCTGTATTTAAAATAAATTTGAATTTGAATTAGAAGGTCATTTTAGGCCCAGTTGCACATGTTGACTCGGCTATCTAAATGGGGACATTGCATAGACTTCTGTTGTTTTTATATACAGCAAGTATATAACGGAAAACTTTATGCATTTTTGCAATAAAAAAAACAACTTTATTTTTATACCAATTTTACAAATCTCCAGGTTTATCTACAATTTCTATACAAATGTGTCCCCAAAATGTAATAAAAAGTAGATGCAAACACACAACGTAGTTTGTAAATGGTTTGATTTGTGTGATGGTTGTGTTTGTCTTTCTGAAGTGAATTTGCTGTAATGTTCATGAGTGGTGATGATGATGATGATGATGGTGTGTGTTGTTTTGCAGGAGCGCTAGAGGTTTCTCAGCGCAGTCCGTTCGCCTGTTGGTTCAGTTCGATGCTGTATTGTTTCGGTGGAGCTGTTCTCTCAGCGCTGATGATGGCAGACGCCCCGGTCGCTCCACTGTCCAACACCACCAACCTGCTGCTCGCCTCGCTCATGTGGTGAGACACACACACTCACACACACACACTCACACACACACACACTCACACACACACACAC
>JADLZM010029013.1:736971-758500 GCA_018148995.1 Sinocyclocheilus maitianheensis
TTCTCCCATCTCCCGACTGCATCTCTGGAGCTCAGTCACAGTGATCTTTGGGTTCTTCTTTACCTCTCTCACCAAGGCTCTTCTCCCCCGATAGCTCAGTTTGGCCGGACGGCCAGCTCTAGGAAGGGTTCTGGTCGTCCCAAACGTCTTCCATTTAAGGATTATGGAGGCCACTGTGCTCTTAGGAACCTTAAGTGCAGCAGACATTTTTTTGTAACCTTGGCCAGATCTGTGCCTTGCCACAATTCTGTCTCTGAGCTCTTCAGGCAGTTCCTTTGACCTCATGATTCTCATTTGCTCTGACATGCACTGTGAGCTGTAAGGTCTTATATAGACAGGTGTGTGGCTTTCCTAATCAAGTCCAATCAGTATAATCAAACACAGCTGGACTCAAATGAAGGTGTAGAACCATCTCAAGGATGATCAGAAGAAATGGACAGCACCTGAGTTAAATATATGAGTGTCACAGCAAAGGGTCTGAATACTTAGGACCATGTGATATTTCAGTTTTTCTTTTTTAATAAATTTGCAAAAATGTCAACAATTCTGTGTTTTTCTGTCAATATGGGGTGCTGTGTGTACATTAATGAGGAAAAAAAATTAACTTAAATGATTTTAGCAAATGGCTGCAATATAACAAAGAGTGAAAAATTTAAGGGGGTCTGAATACTTTCCGTACCCACTGTATATACACCTTGCTACGTGTACTGCGTTAGGCTAACCGAGACTTGTCATGTGCACTTATATATTGTTGCTCTTTTGTTAGTTTTGACTGCTTTTATTGTCCTCATTTGTACGTCGCTTTGGATAAAAGCGTCTGCTAAATGTAAATAATCTAGAACTTTCTGTTGAAGCAGTTACTGGTTTTGTGAACATTTCTGTTGTTCATGAAACCATTATATTTCATTATGAGTCGTCATCAAAAACCAGTAGGCTATAAATACTGTTGTTGAAAAGTTTGGGGTATTTTTTGTAACAAGTTAACACTTTTATAAATCACGGATGCATTAAAGACATTTATGAACGTTCTATTCTTTGCTGCTCAATAAATATTTCTGATTATTATCAGTGTTTCTGTGGAAACCAGTTGAGGTCGGAAAGATTAAAAGTAAAAAAGAATACTTTTATTCATCAAGGATGCATTAAGTGACTTTTATAATGTTACACTTTTTTTCTATTTCAAATAAATGCTGTTCTTTTGAACTTTCTATTCGTCAGTGAGGCGTCCTCGGGGAGCATCTGGTGCAGATCTGAGATCAGTGTTGCTGGTGTTTGAGGCTGATCTGGGATCTGTTCAGGAGGCTCTCTGAGGACGTCATTAGTATTCTGTCAGGCGCGTGCCGTCCAGGCGAGACATCTGAGCGCTGCAGCAGCCACAGATAAAGAAGAAGAAGCTATTAATCCCTGCAAGATTACCAGCGCTGATTCTCTGTCCCGCAGAAACACTCCAGCAGACCGCACGGACAGCTGGGATGCATCAGCACATGCACTGCGGCGGGATGTTACAGTATGCTCATATATTACGGTGTTTTAAATGCAGACGTATTGAACACATGATTGCTGAATCTCTCACAGGTCGCTATGTGTTTGCACCATCCGATGATCTGAATTCAGGCGGCACGCTGATCTGCGCTCACCGGTTGAGAAGAGACAGATGTCCAGCGATTTTGAACAAACCCCCCCCCCCCCACCGGCTCTGCACCGGCTCTGTCTCTCTCTCTCTCTCTCACACACACACACACACACACACACCCCAGCTGTCAGCTGCCCCTCTTTAAAACAGCACACTGTAAATTTGAATGTGTTTAGAATCGGTGCAGGAGAAACACACACGCACACACACACACACACAACAGTCTGGCTGCAAGAGTCAAGGTGAACGCTCTCCACCTGTTGTTTACCTGACAGAGAGCTGGACAGGTAAGACACAGAGGACAGGTGTTTACACACACACACACACACACACACATCACATTCAGCTGCAGAGAATCAACTCATACAGTACAGATGAAACCATCACTGCACCATAGTATGTTCTGTAAATGCTAATTACAGGAATAGATCACCCTCAATTAGTTTGTTTCTTCATCAGGTTTGTAGAAATGTAGCACTGCATCAGTGTCTCAGCAATGGATGCTCTGCAGTGAATGGGTGCCGTCAGAACGAGAGCAGATAAAAACATCACAATAATTCACAGCACTCCAGTCCATCAGTTAACATCTGGAGAAGACAAAAGCTGAAACACATCCAGCATTAAGACGCTTTTAACTAAAACACGAGTCCATATAATAGTCAATCACCAGTTGGATTCATCTGAAAGCAAAATAAAACAACACAATTCACAAGGTCATTGTTGAGCTGCTTGAGTTTAAAAACCAAACGCTTGTAATAAATAAACACTTTTATGAGGTGAGTAAACATGCAAAGAAAACATTTCTTTAGTATGTTGCTTTTATCTTTGTTCACACTTGTTATATGGAAAAGAGCAGCTTGGACATTCTGCTAAACATCTCATTCAGGTTTCACTTCTGAAAAACAAGGAATAATGATAATAAGGAAGAGCGAAACGTTGAGTTTGCATTGGATCAGTGCCGGCTCTGGTGTCGATGCTATCAGCAGTTCTCTGGAAGTTACAGGCATCACACAGAAGCTCAGATGCAAACTCTCGCTCTGTTCTCCTCACGCAGCTCTTTGTTTTTGAGATGAAGCTGAGAAACATCGCTGAAGTTTTATCAGCTCTGAATCGTCTGTCTCGGAGCGGCCAGCCTTGACCTTCAGTACGTAATGAAGTGTGCTAATATCTGGCTCAAACCTGAGGACAAATAAGGAAAATAAGCATGGCTGACTGCTTCCCTCGCTTTTCATAATATCGTCTTAAATGATGGTTGCCTTGAATGTGTCCGAGCGCAGCATCATAATCGTAACCCATGGGAGAGTTTGGACACATGTACACAAACAGCTCAGGAAAAGAGCTCGAGTTGGTTACTTCACTCCTTCAGATCCGAACACAAACCCTTCCTCGTCCATCAGAGCTGATTCAATCTGCTTCACACTGATGTAAAAGCTGCAGAATTTGCATGCAGGACTTGCTGAACCAATCAGAGAGCAATCACTCAACGTGTCGTATTTACCAGCAGAGAAAGACTTTCTGATAATAAAAGAATCGTGGCGTAAGGTAATGGTCTTAAATAATGTTTTGATGTGTGAACGAGATTGTTAATGGAGAAAAGTGATAAAGCTTGCATTTGGGCCCTTTGTGAGGTCACTACACTCCATTTCCCATCATCCTCTCTGGCAGATTGAAAATATAAAGCATCATGTACACACCTCATGCTCTTCATTCTGTTGCACTGTAATAACAAAAAGTTTAGTTAATTAAAAAAAAGCAACCACTTTTAAAATTTCGTTGCGTTTCCTTAACTTTATGACGTGTGTGACTGAAAACTGCTTTTTAGTAGTTACTTGAATTCTTTGAAATAATAGAACAAACCTAACCAAAAGGAACACAATGGTGATTCAAAATGCACATTAGCTGGACCAACCTGGAAAACACAGATTTAGACGCATTTGAGCTGAAGTCGTCACGTTTTTAGAAAGTTGACATTGAAACATGAGCTTGGCAAACAGTTCCCACAGTAGAGCAGATAAAGTTAGACATGCATTATTGTAGATAGATCACCATCAAATATATACAATGCTCCCATTTAAGACAGGAACCATGTGAGGTGAAATCACATGCCCTTCAAACAAGAGCCCATTTCCTTCCTGCTATTCTTCACCTGTCATTCTGAAGCGTCTGGAGCATTCAGCTGATCCAGACCCAGACAATCTGTCCTTCTGTGTCTTCAGCTCTATGACTACAGCTAATGTTCCTTCCTGTCTTACTGAGGAACCTCTGATAGCCTCTGATATGTTCACTAGGTTTTTACATTCATAAAGAAAATATCAATTACGCTTGAAAAAGCCACTACCGCTAATCTGGAGTGTTGTGGTTGCTGGGGTGTTTTTAGAATGTTACTATGCAGTTGCTAGGGTGTTGCGAGTATTTTAGGCTGTTGCTTTGCAGTTGCTAACATGTTCTGAATACTTTAGGCTGTTGCTATGCAGTTGCTATGGTGTTTTGCATGATTTAGGCAGTTGCTAGGGTTTCTAGGGTGTTGTGAGTATTTTAGGCTGTTGCTATGCAGTCGCTAACATGTTCTGAGTAATTTAGGCTGTTGCTATGCAGCTGCTATGGCGTTTTGCTTGATATAGGCAGCTGCGATGCAGTTTCTAGGGTTTCTAGGGTGTTCTGAGTGTTTTGGGCCATTGCTGGGCAGTTGCTAGGGTGTTCTGCGTGGTTTAGGCTGTTGCTATGCAGTTGCTAGGGTGTTCTGCATGATTTAGGCTGTTGAAATGCAGTTACTAGGGTGTTCTGAGTGTTTTGGGCCGTTGCTGTGCAATTGCTAGGGTGTTCTGAGTGTTTTAAGGCTGTTACTATGCAGTTGCTAGGGTGTTGTGAGTATTTTAGGCTGTTGTTATGCAGTTGCCAACGTGTTCTGAGTAATTTAGGCTGCTGCTATGCAGTTGCTATGGTGTTCTGCATGATTTAGGCTGTTGCGATGCAGTTGCTAGGGTGTCTAGGGTGTTCTGAATGTTTTGGGCCATTGCTGTGCAGTTGCGAGGGTGTTCTGAGTGTTTTATGCTGTTACTATGCAGTTGCTAGGGTGTTGTGAGTATTTTAGGCTGTTGCTATGCAGTTGCTAACGTGTTCGGAGTAATTTAGGCTGTTGCTATGCAGTTGCTTTGGTGTTCTGCATGATTTAGGCTGTTGCGATGCAGTTGCTAGGGGTTCTAGGGTGTTCTGCGTGTTTTTAGGCTGTTTCTATGCAGTTGCTAACATGTTCTGCTTGATTTAGCCTGTTGCAATGCAGTTACTAGGGTGTTCCGAGTGCTTAGGGTGTTGTTATGTGGTTGCTAGGGTGTTGTGGCTGGTTTCCAGGTGCAGTTTCGTGCCTCAGCTGATCTATTTTAACCACTGTGCTCAGATCAGGCAGGATGAAGATCAATCTCCTCACCATGGAGTCCATGAGGACTCTATAAACAGACTCATGCTCTTCCTGAAGGCCTGTATCCTGAAAAACGGCTCCAGAGGACCTTCAGCTCAAGGACATCCTGTTCCTTCAGCGTTCTTATCTTCCATCCACCTTTCAGGCTTCATACACACTTCCTGTTCCTCCAGCTCCTGTCCCTCACACACACACACACATTAGATCTGATCGAGCGGTTCTGTGTGAGAAGGCCGTGATGAATGATTCATCCTGAGGGAAAGAAAGCGCTGACTCACCACAGCATCTCAAAGCAGAAGCTAAATGGATTTCACCAGCGCAGCCTTCAATATCTGGACCAGGACATGAAGAGGACGTCTCCTGCTCTTCAGGGAAACACACACACGGGCTTCTTCTCAGAAAGACACTTCTGTGACTCCAGTGCACAGACAGCATTCAAAGCCATCACGGGTTCTCCAAACCAAAGATCCCACAGGCCTGTTCTGAGGAAAAACATGACAAATATAGTGAGGACAGTCAAATAAACAGACTTTTGAAAGGGAAGAGAACATGCTTCTCAGATCTTTAGTTGTTGATGTCATGAGTCATGAGTTATCGTTAAATAAAACTAAAATTAAGAGCATTAATAAACTTTCACTGATATATCGACAAACTCAAACATGTTTGATTTCAGCTAGTTCCCTAGGCAACATTTCCAATAAAATAACTAAATCTAAAATTAAAAACTATATAGACATATATAAATAATAAATAAATACAAATGACAAATGCAACAAAATTACTAAAATGAACATAGAATATAGAAAAATAAGAAAAATTATAAAAATTATAAAGACATTTAAAATAATAATAATAATAATAAATTATAAAAGCACTGCAAAATTACTAAAACTAACTAAAATAAAAATGACTAAAACTAACTAAAATAAAAATGCAAAATATAAAAATTTAAAATAATTCAAAATCTTCAAAGTTTATGAAATGAATAAAATGACAAATACACAGCAAAATACTAAAAATTTAAGTAAAGTTAAAAAGTTAATTTTATTTACTTAAAATTCAATTTAAAAAAATTAAAAATACAATAAAAATAGGAAAATTATGAAAATATAAAAATAAGTAATGCAAAATATTAATAAAAACTATATATTAAAAAATAATTATAATAATAATGCTAAAAATATGCCTACAAATTTACAACATAAAAGAAAATAGAAAAATTAAAAGCAATTTAAAATATGAATAAAAATTCCCATAGTATATTACATCAGGTTGCAGCTCAGATCAGGCAGGATGAAGATCAATCTCCTCACCATGGAGTCCATGAGGACTCTATAAACAGACTCATGCTCTTCCTGAAGGCCTGTATCCTGAAAAACGGCTCCAGAGGACCTTCAGCTCAAGGACATCCTGTTCCTTCAGCGTTCTTATCTTCCATCCACCTTTCAGGCTTCATACACACTTCCTGTTCCTCCAGCTCCTGTCCCTCACACACACACACACATTAGATCTGATCGAGCGGTTCTGTGTGAGAAGGCCGTGATGAATGATTCATCCTGAGGGAAAGAAAGCGCTGACTCACCACAGCATCTCAAAGCAGAAGCTAAATGGATTTCACCAGCGCAGCCTTCAATATCTGGACCAGGACATGAAGAGGACGTCTCCTGCTCTTCAGGGAAACACACACACGGGCTTCTTCTCAGAAAGACACTTCTGTGACTCCAGTGCACAGACAGCATTCAAAGCCATCACGGGTTCTCCAAACCAAAGATCCCACAGGCCTGTTCTGAGGAAAAACATGACAAATATAGTGAGGACAGTCAAATAAACAGACTTTTGAAAGGGAAGAGAACATGCTTCTCAGATCTTTAGTTGTTGATGTCATGAGTCATGAGTTATCGTTAAATAAAACTAAAATTAAGAGCATTAATAAACTTTCACTGATATATCGACAAACTCAAACATGTTTGATTTCAGCTAGTTCCCTAGGCAACATTTCCAATAAAATAACTAAATCTAAAATTAAAAACTATATAGACATATATAAATAATAAATAAATACAAATGACAAATGCAACAAAATTACTAAAATGAACATAGAATATAGAAAAATAAGAAAAATTATAAAAATTATAAAGACATTTAAAATAATAATAATAATAATAAATTATAAAAGCACTGCAAAATTACTAAAACTAACTAAAATAAAAATGACTAAAACTAACTAAAATAAAAATGCAAAATATAAAAATTTAAAATAATTCAAAATCTTCAAAGTTTATGAAATGAATAAAATGACAAATACACAGCAAAATACTAAAAATTTAAGTAAAGTTAAAAAGTTAATTTTATTTACTTAAAATTCAATTTAAAAAAATTAAAAATACAATAAAAATAGGAAAATTATGAAAATATAAAAATAAGTAATGCAAAATATTAATAAAAACTATATATTAAAAAATAATTATAATAATAATGCTAAAAATATGCCTACAAATTTACAACATAAAAGAAAATAGAAAAATTAAAAGCAATTTAAAATATGAATAAAAATTCCCATAGTATATTCCATCAGGTTGCATGACGCCCTCATCCTCAAAAACCATCAACAAATGACCAGTCTGTAATTACCTGCAGTGAATCCAAGCAAATTCAAGTGAAGTCAAAACACAATTACAAACCAAACCAATCCAATTTGTTCTCATTTATGATAAATAGTTCTATATATTTGTCCTCAAGCAAAAGCGCTGATTCTTTTGACCAAATCTCTCAATCATGTTGAAGACAATCCCAGAATGCATTGCAGAGAAGCGTCAATTAGCATGGTGTTGTGTTGAAATACACGCGTGTGCCCTTCATAGTGAACTTGAGTTATTAAACACGATTGAAATTCGGCGGCGGTGTGCGATTGAGCCGTGCTTACACGATATATAAATAATAAATAAATACAAATGACAAATGCAACAAAATTACTAAAATGAACATAGAATATAGAAAAATAAGAAAAATTATAAAAATTATAAAGACATTTAAAATAATAATAATAATAATAAATTATAAAAGCACTGCAAAATTACTAAAACTAACTAAAATAAAAATGACTAAAACTAACTAAAATAAAAATGCAAAATATAAAAATTTAAAATAATTCAAAATCTTCAAAGTTTATGAAATGAATAAAATGACAAATACACAGCAAAATACTAAAAATTTAAGTAAAGTTAAAAAGTTAATTTTATTTACTTAAAATTCAATTTAAAAAAATTAAAAATACAATAAAAATAGGAAAATTATGAAAATATAAAAATAAGTAATGCAAAATATTAATAAAAACTATACAGTGGGTACGGAAAGTATTCAGACCCCTTTAAATTTTTTACTCTTTGTTATATTGCAGCCAATAATAATAATGCTAAAAATATGCCTACAAATTTACAACATAAAAGAAAATAGAAAAATTAAAAGCAATTTAAAATATGAATAAAAATTCCCATAGTATATTCCATCAGGTTGCATGACGCCCTCATCCTCAAAAACCATCAACAAATGACCAGTCTGTAATTACCTGCAGTGAATCCAAGCAAATTCAAGTGAAGTCAAAACACAATTACAAACCAAACCAATCCAATTTGTTCTCATTTATGATAAATAGTTCTATATATTTGTCCTCAAGCAAAAGCGCTGATTCTTTTGACCAAATCTCTCAATCATGTTGAAGACAATCCCAGAATGCATTGCAGAGAAGCGTCAATTAGCATGGTGTTGTGTTGAAATACACGCGTGTGCCCTTCATAGTGAACTTGAGTTATTAAACACGATTGAAATTCGGCGGCGGTGTGCGATTGAGCCGGGATTACACGCGTGTCTCCGTTATTCTGCTCTTTCCTCAGCCTTAATGAGAACAGAAAGCTTTGTTGTGCTGAGATCCTCTATTCACCGGCAGCAGGCTCTAACCGCCGAGGAGGAATGACATCTAATACCTGAGGGCACTTCCTTATCTCCAACCTGTCAAAACCAGACACGCCGATCATTCAGAGCAGCTTTAGGCCGCAGAACGCAGCAGCCAATGGCAAACAGCGCTCCATATTTCCATTGTAAGAAGCTCAGTGGAATGCAGCTTCTTCCTCGTTCTCCGTGTTTTGAGGATGAGATGCTCCTGAAAGAGCCGAGACGGATGTGAGATGTGGTGATGTGCAGACGTCTAGATACAGTCAGTGTTTAAGTGAATTAATTAGTGCTGTTCACAAGTCAATCATCACTAGTGCTGAAAACTCTGAGCGTTCGCTTCAGACGTGAAGGATTCCTCAGATCATGTTTAGCTCATTCAGATCCATCTGAAAAATGCAGGACCCAAAATACTGATCTGAAGAATTTTATTGATGAACTTTAATGATGTGACTGAACTGTAGTGAACCCCACTGAACTGAATTGCATCACCATTGATCTGAATTGAGCTGAACGTGTTAAATATTTATAAAACACAGAAAGAAACATGCCGAGGCAGATCTGTGTTGTGATTCTGCAGCTGTTTTGATCACATCTATTGACGATCATTATCATTACCTGTCTGTCTGCGGCTCATTTCACCATCAGAGACTCTCTTCACTCATGCAGGATCTACAGCCATTAAACTAGATGCTCCTCGTGAAGATCTGACAGATTAAGAGGTCAAAACTAAAGCTCTATAGACTGAGGAGTGACGATTCTGAGTGAATGGGTGCCGTCAGAATGAGAGTCCAAACAGCTGATAAAAACATCACAATAATCCACAGCACTCCAGTCCATCAGTTAACATCTGGAGAAGACAAAAGCTGAAACTAATCCAGCATTAAGATGTTTTTAACTAAAATACCATAGAGTCCATAATCCATAATAACGCTTCCTCCAGTGAAAAAGTGCATCTGCTGTTGTCTCTCACATCAAAATCCAGCCACATATGTGTTTAGAGCTGTTTAAACGCTGCTTGATCTGTGCAGATTTCTCTCCTGATTCACACCAGAACACTGACTCACTGGAGGAAGAGTTATTATGGATTATGGACTAATTATTTTAGTTAAAAACGTCTTGATGCTGGATTAGTTTCAGCTTTTGTCTTCTCCAGATATTAACTGATGGACTGGAGTGCTGTGGATTATTGTGGTTTTTATCAGCTGTTTGGACTCTCATTCTGACGGCACCCATTCACTTGCTGAGACACTGATGCAATGCTACATTTCTCCAAATCTGATCAAGAAACAAACTCATCCTGATCTGGGATGAACTGAGGATGAGCACATTTTCAGCTATTTTTCATTTTTGGGTAATTTTTTTCTTTAAGAAATGCACAAAAATCTGACTGAAAATAAAATAAATGACTGTTTCTGCATGTAAACGACAACATGTACAAATCTATTTACAAGGTAGTAATTGCAAGAGTAATATATATATATATATATATATATATATATAATAGCTGGACAGGAGACAATATGCAAATAGTCTTTCACACGAGTGTAACGTTGTCAAGCAGCTGTAAAGTTTCTGATGATTTCTGTTATGTCTGTTATTTTGTTTCTGTTGTAACATCAGTCTGTGTTTAAATGACAGAGAGATGGATTTGATCCGTGAGTCGTGATCAGTTTATTCATGTTGTTCTGTTGTGGGTTGTTTGCAGTAAGGCAGTGATTTTTGTATTCAGCGCTGAGAATGAATCAGTCGGGTGTCTCAGAGCGGCTTTACCAGAATATTGACTGAAAGAAGCTCTTGATTGTCTCCAGGACAGACGCGTCTCTTCATGAAGGTCTCGCAGCTCCTCCACACACATCATATTCATAGAATAGAAATCACAGTATGAGGGATGACGGCTGATGAAATGATTATGGATCTGAATTTCCTCAGGATTTCACACATCAGGCAAATGAACCAGCAGTGCTACGAAAATACTGAAACATCACAATCATTCACTGAAGCATGAAGACAAAGCACTGCTCATTCACTATATGGATCTTCTTTGTATGTTTTAAAGGCAAATTATGGACAAGCTCAAATTCACAGCACGGGAATCAATGGATCTCATTCGACCCGATCTAACGGGAGGACAGAACTATTTTAATACTAATAAGAAGAATTTAATTTTATATAGCGCCTTTAAAACCGGCACCTTCTCAAAGTGCTTACAGAAGACAACAGCAAATAAATAAAACATCAATAAAAAACACAAAAGTTCAAAACAAAAGAGGTGATTTAACAATGTAGCAATGTCAGAACAACACTGCAACTGCCTAGCAACACCTTAGAAACCAGCCAAAACACCCTAGCAATGTCAGAACACCACAGCAACTGCCTAGCAACACCTTAGAAACCAGCCAAAACACCATAGCAACGACCTAGCAATGTCTGAACACCACAGCAACTACCTAGCAACGCCTTAGAAACCAGCCAAAACTCCCTAGCAATGTCAGAACACCCCAGCAACTGCCTAGCAACACCTTAGACACCAGCCAAAACACCATAGCAACGACCTAGCAATGTCTGAACACCACAGCAACTACCTAGCAACGCCTTAGAAACCAGCCAAAACTCCCTAGCAATGTCAGAACACCCCAGCAACTGCCTAGCAACACCTTAGAAACCAGCCAAAACACTCTAGCAACCACCTAGCTATGTCAGAACACCACAGCAACTGCCTAATCGTTCTTTAAAGGAAATTACTTTTCATTTGTCTTTAAATAATACTGAACATGAATGAATCTGAAAAAGACTGTCTGTATAACTAATGTTCAGTGATTTCAGCAGAAGCTCTTTGACTCATAAATTCAGTCTAGTCTTCAGACGTCTCCCTGCTAGTGTTTATATGCGTGTTAATTGTATTATATCTCTGTATATGTACAGTATGTGGTGTGTTTGTCAGTACTGTGTTGTGAAAGATGTCTGTCCTATGTTTGTTCTGCTTATTTCCTGATGTGACATTGGCATGAGATTCGCCTGAGAAGAAAGACTCGCGGTGGAGATCAGTAGAACAGGTGTTGAATGTTAACGTCGGTGCTGTGCCGTCAGTGTTGAGATTAACATTCAGGACGGCTGATGTTCTGCATTCAGACAAAGAGACGGTGAGTTGATTATTTTCCTCTTTATTCGTTCACTACAGCAGAGACGTCCAGACCTGGGGACTTTATTCATTTGGAGAGTGAGATATTGAGCTGGACATCAATTAGGACTCCTGTTTGACTTCAATCACAGCAGAAACACAGACACCGACCCACCATAAGTCTCTCCAAAAGACACCTGAGCAACTGCATAGCAACCAGTTAGAATGTCACAGCACTAGAGCAACTGCCTAGTAACACCTTAGAAACCAGCCAAAACACCCTAGCAACCACCTAGCAATATCAGAACACCATAACAGCTGCCTAGCGATGCCTTAGAATCTATCCAAAACACCCTAGCAACCAGCAACCAATGTTAGAACACCCAAGCGTCTGCCTAGCAACACCCTAGAAATCAGCCAGAAGCCCTAGAATACCAGATTAATGGCCTAGAAACACCCTAGCAACCAATGTTATAACACCCAAGTGACTGCCTAGCAACCCCCTAGCAACCACCTACCATCTAGCAATGTTACAACACCTCGGCAGCTTCCTAGAAACCAGCTAAATCACCTATAAATCACCTAGCAATGTCAGAACGCCACAACTGCCTAGCAACACCCTAGAAACCACCGGCCACCTAGCAATGTTGCTGAATTTTATAAGCATCTTTATTCTTCCAGCTGTTGAGTGCTGAATGATATAGGGCACCAATTTCTTGATGCGGTGGACTTTCCAAAACTTAATGAATGTGCCAGAGAGGAATTAGAGGAGCCATTCTCTCTCAGTGAAATTTTGGAGGCAATGAATTCCTTCTCTAATGTGAAAGCCACAGGCTCTGATGGGTTCAGTGTGGAATGTTATACGGCTAATGCAAATGCAATCGCTCCCTTGTTGCTTAGAATGGTAAATCATTTGACTGAGAAGGAAATATTTCCCGACTCTTTGTATGAAGCACATATATGCGTTCTGAAGAAGAAAAAATAGAGATATTACAGAGCCCTCCAGTTATAGGCTTATAAATCTTATCAGTTGTGATCAAAAAGTGATTGCTAAGATTTTGGCTACCCGTTTGAATAAACATGTGGCCTCGTTAATTCACTCAGACCAAACTGGCTTTGTCCCAGGAAGATTTTCATTTTTTAATTCACGTCGCCTGATGAATATTTTCTACTGTACTCAGAGTAAGAGTTCTAAGGCAGCTGTTCTTTCCTTACACGCTGAAAAGGACCGAATTGAATGGAGCTAAATGTTTTCTCAGTTTGACCATACTGAGGTCATGCGGTCTCTATATGCGGACGATCTGCGTTTATATTTGAGTGATCTTTCTTCTTCCTTGCCATTTTTAAATGGAATCGCTTGAGGTTTTTGGCTCTTTCTCTGGGTATTCTGTCAATTGCGAGTAAAGTGTATTCATGCCTTTGGGTGAAGGGCTGGATGCTCAGTTTCGGAGGTCATTACCTTTTAGAATCACAGAGGATCACTTTACTTGTATAGGGTTAGTCATTCCTAAACAAGTTAAACATTCACAGAAGCCATAATAAGTTAAAATTATCTATTGACAAATGGAGGGTTGGTCCATTATGTTTAATCGGTCGGGTCAATGCCATTAAAATGGTATTTTTCAGAATCTGCCTGTATATCTGCCACATTCTGTTTTTAAACAATTAGATTCTGTAATTTTGCCATTTATTTGGGGCTACAAAGCGCACAGAATTTCTAAGGCATGACATGTACAGTCTTTAGGGTCAACCTTCAATATTTTATTATTTCACTCCATTTTTAAGTTTGTTTCATTCTGATTAAGTATGACTTTGTTAAAGGTGTGTATCTTAGCAACCACCTACCAATGTTAGAACACCACAGCAACTACCTACCAATACCCTAGCAACCACCTGGCAATGTTGTAACACCACAGCAACTGCCTAGCAACACCTACCAATGTTAGTAGACTAGAGCAACTGCCTAGCAACACCCTAGCAACCTCCTACCAATGATAGAACGCCACAGAAACTGCCTAGCAACCATCCAGCAATGTTAGAATACCAGAGCAACCGCCTAGCAACACCCTAACAACCACCTACCAATGTTAGAACGCCACAGCAACTGCCTACCAACACCCTAGCAACCACCTGGAAATGTTGTAACACCAGAGCAACTGCCTAGCAACAACTTAGCAACATCTACCAATGTTAGTAGACTAGAGCAACTGCCTAGCAACACCCTAGCAACCACCTACCAATGTTAGAACGCCACAGCAACTGCTTAGCAACCATTCAGCAACGTTAGAACACCAGAGCAACTGCTTAGCAATGTCTACCAATGTTAGAACACCACAGCAACTGCCTAGCAACCATCCAGCAATGTTAGAACACTAGAGCAACACCCTAACAACCAGCTAGCAATGCCTGCAAACCTCAAATCACAACTCAGACTCCTAGGCCTTTTTGACTCTTTAAACTTTCTCTAAACTTTCTGATGATGGTTTAAATGAAGAGGGGAATATTCCAGTGATGACGTCTGTTTTTATCATTCAGTGTCCGTCCAGCGCCGCTCCTCTGGAACAATTACAGCATTTGGATGTCAGTCTGTGTTCTGTCTGTTAAACCTTTTCTTTCACTTCTCTATCCTCTCCATCACTTCAGAGGAGTCGCTGGCCGTCTGATGCTCTGATGTTAATCTCAGATGACACGCCGGCTGTAATTAGTGCCTCTAATTGGCAGAATGTCGTCACCTGTGAAGGGAACAGAAACGAGGGCCGAATCGAGAGGCTCCTCACATCTCACCTGTGATACGCTCTCAAAAAATCATTTCATCACACTGAAATTTGACAGGATTCTGCAGCTGTGTCATCTGATCTGATGGAAATATGAGGCAATCATTACCAGTGAACAGTGCTGCACATCCCTCTGATTAATTAAAACGCAATAATAAATTGGCAAAATGTAAGTGAAATCTCCAGTGCATCTCTTTTGAGATTATTTACTCCGTTATGTTGATTAGAGCTTGTACAAATTGCATCAGGACAGTCGTATATGTGGTTTGGCACTTCAGGGCGAATTCAGAAAGAAATACAAATGAATCCTCATTACACTTACACAAAGAACCAATTCCTCCGTGACTTGTTTAATATTGGTTGAGAAGCTGCTGCACCTCATACGCTAACATTCAAACCAGTGCTCAGCAAGGCTGCGTTTATTTGATCAAAAATGCAGTAAAAATAGTGAAATATTATTCTTATTTCAAACAGCTGATCTCTCTGTGAATCTGTGTTAAACTGTAATGTATTTCTGTGATGTGCAGCTGTATTTTCAGCATCATTCCTCCAGTCTTCAGTGTCACATGATCTTCAGAAATCACTCTAATATGCTGATCTGCTGCTCGAGAAACATTTCTGATTATTATCAATGTTGAAAACAGTCGTGCTGCACAATATTTTTGTGGAAAACGTGATGTTTAATTTTTCAGGATTCACAGATGAACAGAAAGTTCAAAAGAACAGCATTTATTTGAATCTTTTCTAACATTATACTGTAAATGTCTTTACTGTCACTTTTCATTGATTTAATGCATCTTTGATGAATAAAAGTATTAACTGCTTTAAAAAAAATCCTACTGAGCCCAAACTCTCAGAATCGACTCATTCTGTCATAGCGTGGTAAACAAAGCATTTGCATTTCTTAGGCATAACTTTTACATTGCCTTCATTCGATGATGCATTCCCTGGGAATTGAACCCTGACCTCAGTGTTGCGAGCGTAACAGGAATGGTTGATTTAGCTAACTCTCCAGTGTTTGTGGGAAGCCGTTCATCAGGTTGAGTTCTTTCTCTGAGAGTTGATTGGCGTCTGTGTCCTCAGCAGAAGTGCTGACATCAGCGTTCCTGCAGTGCATTCTGGGACAGACGCATTCTGCTGACACACAGTCCTTCCTCTCAAAACCTCATAGACGACAAACTTCTCCTCGTCTTCATTTTTCAGCTCAGTTTAATATTTTTCCAGCACTTGCTTGATGTTTGGCTTTCAGATACTTTGAGAACTGCAGACCAGGGTTACTATCATCAACTAAAACTAAAACCATAAAAAAATGTTGTTACTTGAAATAAAATAACATAATATAAAAAATAAAAAATATTGTATGGTCTTATTTAAGACTTAAAATAAATACTATTTACTTGAAATAAAAAAGAAAATGTTGTATAGTCTTAATTAAGACTTAAATATTATTTACTTTTATTATTTACTAATTAAATAAAATTATTTTATAGTATAAATTAAGACTTCAAATATTATAATTTTTTTTATTTTGTTTAATTTTATTTCAGCGAGTTGCCAAAACAATATTTCTAATTTTCTCTGAGTTTAACTTGATTTTAACTAAAATTACTAAAACTTAAATAAAAATGACTAAAAATATATATAGACATAAAAATAAAATAAAAAATAAAAAAGTAAAATAATAAAATTAATATATACTAAAACTTGAAACCAAAAAATATAAAACTAATTCATTCTAATAAAAACTATAATCTCAGTGATACTAAAACACTGCTGTAGACATTTGATGTAATTTAGTGATTTTTTATTCTGCTGATTTACCTTTTAAACATTTTATACACCTGCATGACTTTTGTTCCAAGAAAGATAAAAGACGAGTCTTTTAAAGACCCTCAGATTTAACATTGGTAATGAACTGTTGCTTTAAATTAATGAGTGAGTGAGTGAGTGAGTGAGTGAGTGAGTGAGTGAATGAGTGAGTGAATGAGTGAGTGAGTGAGTGAATGAGTGAGTGAGTGAGTGAGGGAGTGAGGGAGTGAGTGAATGCATGAAAAAGCACATGAACTGAATTGCGTTAGTTTGTGTTCTCTCATGATCAGCTGAAGCAGACCTAAAAGCTCAGCATCTTCTCCTGATGATCAGGATCCTTCACTGCGTCGGTCTTCATTATCGCGCAGCGACAGTGAATTAAACACTCTGAATGTGTCCTTGATCCTGATCTGCAATCATTCACTGGATGTTCATGAACGACCCTGATTTCCCATCATTCATCTTCCCTCTTCAGATTCACACCAGCACTCTTCTCTTTGCATTCCCGCAGTATTTATACTACGTACAGTGTGTGTATTAGTATAATACTATAATATTACTGTAGTGTGTAAACAGAGCGTACTGAATGCAGTGCACTCGCATTGATTTCCACTGGATGAATCAGAAATGACAATAACATATTTTTTTGACTAATAAGTGAATCTGACGGCCACAGATTGCCCAAATATATTTTTACACTAAACTGAATATGTAAAATAAACATATGTATTTTCTATATGATAGCTGGACTGGATTCATGAAACCATGACCTCATGGTTGCATACTGTTTCGCACACTATTTTGTTATAGTATGCCGTTTATAGTGTGCACTGTGCAGTAAACTAGTGTTTATGAGAACTGACTGGAGTTACTATTGTTAACTAAAATGATCAGAAACAGTTAGTTTTGTTAATTGAAATAAAGCTGAATTAAAATATAAACATTAGAAAATTATAAATGTTGTCTGGGCAACTAACTGAATTACTTTGTTTAATTTGAAGCACTAAAGTTACTAACTGGAAATAAATAAATAAAATTCTGTCATAATTTACTTGTCCTTAAACCTGTATGAATTTCTTTTTTTCTTCTTCTTCTTCTTTTTGAACATAAAAGAAGATATTTTGAAGACTTTTGGTGAACAAACGGTAGCCTTGACTTCCATAGTTATTTTTATGCCAATTCTATGGAAGTCAATTAAAATTTTTGGGTGATCCCATAAAATAAAGTTAAATAAAGTTAAATAAAATAAAGTTAAATAAAATAAAGTTAAATAAAATAAAGTTATAAAATTAACACAAAAAATATAAAATACAAATAAAATCTTGCAAAATATTAATAAAAGCTATGTAAGTATAAAATGACAGTTTCAGCAGCAGTTCTGCATGTATTGATTGAGTTGAATATGCAGTATTTCCAGTGTGTTTCTGTGCATCTGATGCAGTTTCTCAGCTCGTCATTAAATCAGTCATGTGATCAGAATATGTGATGAATCTGTTGACGGGTCTGATTCCTTCTGTGTTGTCAAAAGACCCGGTACTTCGGTACCAAGTCGGTACTAAAAAAATGAAAACGTTACGGTATCAGGTTTTTTTAAGTACCGGTGGTACCGAGTACCCGGTTCTTGATGCGCTCTCTTCATAAAAGCACGGAGACGTGGCGACATCAAAACGAGGAAACACACCAAACTAACAAAACACTTTAAAGACAGACACCCAGATCAAATGAAAGAGTTCAAGCAGGTAAGTTTCATTTTCCCATGCATTGATTTATTAGTGGCGCCCGCCACAATATTAAAACTCACCGCCACAAATAGATTTTAGTTGACTTAGTTGAATAAACATGAGCACTGCACGTGTCAAAGTCGAAACCGGTGCGGGTGTTTTTATATCACTGTATTTTTATAAAATTATGGATGTCATTTTCATTTCATCTTGCCTGTAATGCCTGATATAAACCAGCGTTTGTGAGCGCAGCGCTTATTTGATTACAGCGTTACCGGGGAAACCGCTATCTCTCCTGCTCTACAAGCGCCTCCTGCTGGCAGAGAATGAATTTGCATATATATGCCGCCACAAATAGAGTGCAAGTCTGTGAGAAACACTGCTTGTGTTATGAAAATGATTCAATATTTGAATTTGAATGTCGGATTGAAATGAACATCGCTGTTATTAGAGTAGTTAATCGTTAGCATAAGCGCGGCTAGCGCTAATATAATGAGCATTAGAATGAGGTTTCTTTATTAACTATGTAATGCTCCTATAACTTTTATTAGGGTAAAAAAACAGGAAGACATGATGATATTTACTATTTTTACACACCAGAGGCTTTTAAATGAATTGTGAATCTAAAATATAAGTGTTAGAGAATGTACAAATGGTTAACATTGTTTGTGTCAAATCAGTCAGAAAAGCAGTTCAGTTTTTAGCTAATTTAGTTGTTATTCTTGGCTGAATAACTCTAGGTTTTCAAAAGCCCTTTAAAATTAAATATGTACACAGTTTGGATTCAATGAAAGTATAGTCCAATTTTTTTAATTTGCATGTTTTTGTGTTTTGCTTTGGTACCGAAATTGGTACCGAGAACCGTGGATTTTCAGTTTGGTACCGAACACTGAAATGTTGGTGCCATGACAACACTAGTCTGATGTGTGGATTACTGCAGTAAATGAACGTCACGAAGGCTCTCGTCCACATTACTGTGTTTCTCTTTCTGCTGCTGGTTTTTCAGACTCCTGACAGTGAAATGGATTAAAGCGGGTTTGCTGACAGTGAATCAAATGTGCCGCGTCTCTCTCTCTCTCTTGATCACCTGCTTTGTCTGAAGTGAGTCACCTTGCAAATATATGAATAGTAAATGCAGGGAAAGTAATCTGCTTCCTGACGGCTACACGCCTGCATTTGCATAGCTGCCAGCCTCTGGAACCTGCGACCAGAATCCACAATCACACGCATACATTTCTCACGCCGTGCGCATCAGACGCCAGACGCTCCATATGTGTGTGTGTGTGTGTGTGTGTGTGAGAGGACAGCTACAGATAAAGCCACAATAAGACCACAGAGCTAAATTGTCAATCCAGCTTGATGGATGATGGTGTGATGAACATAAGCATTCTTGTGCACTCTGACCAATGAGAGGACAGGTTTACTCGCATGTGACTTGCCTAAACACATTTTGCTATGTCTTAATGCTGGATGTGTTTCAGCTTTTGTCTTCTCCAGATGTTAACTGATGGACTGGAGTGCTGTGGATTATTGTGATGTTTTTATCAGCTGTTTGGACTCTCATTCTGACGGCACCCATTCACTGCAGAGCATCCATTGCTGAGACACTGATGCAAAGCTACATTTCTCCAAACCTGATGAAGCAAACTCAGCTACATCTCGGATGGCCTGAGGATGAGCACATCTTGGTGAGGTTTTTATTTGATAGATTGTTTTCAGTGATCAGATGATGTCAGACGGCTGTAGTGTTATTGATGTCCAGTCGTGACACCGTTCTCTCTCTCGTGTGATGAATGTGGGACGATGTGGCTGTTTTTAATGGATTCTGCCATCCAGAGTCTCCTCAGATCTGTCTGAGCGCGTTTCATTGCTCTCTCGGCCCTCAGACGCTCCAGGCCGGTGAAGTTCAGCTTTATGAGCCGACAGCAGCGCAGAGGATCAATCCCATGATGCCGCGGTGCCTGAGGTCCGTTACCGCAGACATCTGAGAACATTGCAGCACATCCGCGCTTCTGATGAGACAAAAGAAAAACTTCAGAGAGAAGATCACGAGCAGCTTTAGGGAACAGAAGAAAAATCCCATCACAGCATAACAGTGTTTTATTGTACTGTATTATATTATTAATTAATATTCTGAATTTGCTTTTATTTTTTTATATTTTATATTGTAACACATTTTTTATGCATTTGTAACAAATGCATTTTTAACAACATTATATATATATATAATATTTTAATGCATATAATATTTTTATTTATTCTTTTCAATTTATTTATATTTTCAGTTTGATTTAATTTTTAGAAGTTTTCTCTCATGTGAATTGCTAAAATTGCTATATACAGTAAATCAAGTTTGCATCATTTTCAGTTTTGTTGATGTTGATTAAATCAAAAATAATAACTGTTAAATAATTCAAGGGAAATTTTGGATTTAAAAATGATTGGAACCAGTTCATTCATTCATGCAATTTGTTTGGAACAATTAAATTTTTTTTCACTTTGGATAAAAGCTCTGAAATGAATAAATGTAAATGTTAAAACAAGTGTTGGGTGTGATTTTAAAGAGGTTTGATTCTGTTAATGATGTTCTGCATGCTTTTTGTATTTTCTTATTTCTATATTCTCTCATATTGCAATAATTATTGTATCTCCTTCCATTTTTAATAAAGTCAAGTCAAGTCAAGTCACCTTTATTTATATAGCACTTTTAAAAATACAGATTGTGTCAAAGCAACTGAACAGCATTAATTAGGAAAATAGTGTGTCAATAATGCAAAATGACAATAGTAAACACAAATTTTTCAGTTAAAGACAGTTCATCATTGAATTCAGTGATGTCATCATCCAACTCAGTTCAGTTTAAATAGTATCTGTGCAATCATTTGCAATCAAGTCGACGATATCGCTGGAAATGAAGTGTCCCCAACCAAGCAAGCCAGAGGCGACAGCGGCAAGGAACCAAAACTCCATCGGTGACAGAATGGAGAAAAAACCTTGGGAGAAACCAGGCTCAGTCGGTGGTCAGTTCTCCTCTGACCAGACGAAACCAGCAGTTCAATTCCAGGCTGCAGCAAAGTCAGATTGTGCAGAGGACTCATCTGGTTCCTGTGG
>JADLZM010029013.1:763401-793732 GCA_018148995.1 Sinocyclocheilus maitianheensis
ATTGCAAAGATATTATTTAAACTGAGCTGGATGTTGACATCACTGAATTCAATGATGAACTGTCTTTAACTGAAAAATGAGTGTTTACTATTGTCACTTTGCATTATTGACACTATTTTCCTAATTAATGCTGTTCAGTTGCTTTGTCACAATCTGTATTGTTAAAAGCGCTATATAAATAAAGGTGACTTGACTTGACAAATACATGGCAGTCTGCAGTTAATTAAATCTGTTTATTTCTCTTTCATAAATCGCAGGACAATCTGTGAAGTGAAAGACATTCATTTTTAGTTTCAGACTCATTTTTGGTTGATATTTGAAAAATAAAGCAGAGAATCTTTTATAAATGACTCGAATTGACTTTCTTTGTAAAACAACAAATAAATCAAAACATTTGCATTCAACACACTATAACTACACTGTAATTTTTTTTTTTTGAAGTCATAAACAAAGATTATACGAGTCTGTTTTACATAAATATACTATTTCAATCTCCCTGCTTCAAAATTTCACATTTAATTCAATGTGTTACTTGCTGCTCCTTCGAGATATTTTACTCGCAATTTCTAAGTGAAATTTATTTCAGCTCCTTCCAGATGCTTCCACTTTCTGTCAAAATACATCAAAACGCCTCCAGCACAAAGTCATGGTTTTCATTGAAAAGATTTGAAATTGCATTCAAATTACACAGCGGGAGCCTCTTGTTGTGGGTTTTGTCATTTCTTTTTGATTTGTGTCTCACTGATTGTCAAAGCGCCAGTCGCTCTCCAAAATCACCTGTTGACAAAAGACCAAAACCGTCCCGAGGCTCGTCTAATCGTCCTGTAGATTCTTCATCATAAATCATTTTTTAAGAGACCATCACGGATCCTCCAGTAGCTCTTAAATACACCGTGACATTTGGATGAAATGCACAGTGTTTGTATCTTTTCATCAGTCAGAATTGACCATGAGAAGGACACCATCCAGACGCTTCCACACGGGTCAGTCATCTACAGTAAGCGGTGACGTCCATCAGTGTTAATAATTAAAGATCTGAAGTCTCATGATAACACCAAACTAAAATTCTAAATGCATCATATTTAGTGTGAAAGGGTGATTTTGAAGAGCAAAACAGACACTATTTTTAGGGTCATTGCCACAAAATGAGTATGAATACCCTGGTAACATAGAAACGGCCCTAGCAACCACCCTGGGTACCCTAGCAATCACATAGCCACACCCTAGCAACTATTACATTTACCCTAGCAACCATCCCAAGTACCTGAGCAACACCCTAGCAACTGCATAGCAACACCCTAGCTACCACCCCAGGTAACATAGCAACCACCCTAGGAACCACCACAAGTACCCTAGCAATCACATAGCAAGACCCTAGCAACTATCACATTTACCCTAGCAACCATCCCAAGTACCCGAGCAACACCATAGCAACCACATAGCAACACCCTAGCTACCACCCCAGGTAACCTAGCAACCACCCTAGGAACCACCACAAGTACCCTAGCAATCACATAGCCACACCCTAGCAACTATTACATTTACCCTAGCAACCATCCCAAGTACCTGAGCAACACCATAGCAACCGCATAGCAACACCCTAGCTACCACCCCAGGTAACCTAGCAACCACCCTAGGAACCACCACAAAGTACCCTAGCAACTGCATAGCAACACCCTAGTAACCACCCATAACACCTTAACAACGCCCTAGCAACTGCCCAGAACACCCTAACAACTGCCTAGCAGTACCCTGGAAACCACTCATGCCAACCTAGCAACTGAAACAGTCTCAAGCAACCAAGGGCCGAGTTTTGCCACGGCAAGCACCACTCACATTTTCTTCAGAAAATGTACATATCTAGTGTTACTATTCACCCGGACAAAATTTAATTAATTAATTCAATTCTGACATTTTTTCTTGCAATTTTTAGTTTATATCTCTTTATTTTGACGCTTTGCTTGTAATTCTGACTTTACTCTCGCGATTCTGGTTTGTATCTCGCGATTCTCTTTTTTTTTCTCGCAATTCTGAATTCCTTTTTTATTTTCATTCCACGGTGGAAGCAAAGAAATCAGAATCGCAAGATGTAAACTCAGAATTCTGAGAAAACAAAGTCAGAATTGTGTATTTTTTTTATTTTGTGGCAGAAACAAGCTTAGCACATAGCCACACCCTAGCAACTATTACATTTACCCTAGCAACCATCCCAAGTACCTGAGCAACACCCTAGCAACTGCATAGCAACACCAACAGTCTGTATTTCTTGTTGATTCGTCGCAGGTTCTGATTTTGGGGTTCTTTAAAGCTCCAGAACACATATGCTTTTCTAAAGAACCAGAGAATAAAACGTGTCTCTGCAGCACAAAAGCAGTGTTAAGTCGCTGGGGGATATTTGTAGCAGTAGCCAACAATACATTGTATGGGTCACAATTATACATTTCTCTTTTATGCCAAAAATCATTAGGATATTAAGTAAAGATCATGTTCCATGAAGATATTTTGTACATTTCCTACTGTAAATATATTAAAACTTAATGTTTGATTAGTAATATGCATTGCTAAGAACTTCATTTGGACAACTTTAAAGATGATTTTCTCAATATTTAGATTTTTTGCACCCTCAGATTCCAGATTTTCAAATATTGTCCTATCCTAACAAACCATACATCAATGGAAAGCTTATTTATTCAGCTTTCAGATGATGCATACATCTCAATTTCACTAAATTGACCCTTAAGACTGGTTTTGTGCTCCAGGGTCACAAATGTTCTGTGTGTGTGTTTGGTTCTTCATGTTTAAAGCTGCTTTTCTCCTGCGTTTGTCTGTGCTGTGTGAGCGTGATCTCCAGCGGATGCTGATGGATGAACTCTCCTCGCCTCTCTGTCGATTCAGCAGCTGGATTCAGCACTTTGCAGGAAAATTACCTCTTCTTCAGAACGGATGAAGCTCGGCTACACGAGCGGCTCTTCAGCAGGACCATCAATCCGTTATTAAAAGATGTTTAAATATGCAACCGGAAATCACGTTCGTGTGCTTTGATGGTTCACACCGTCACACAGGAAGAGACACTTCATATGTTCACACGTGCTAATTCTCATCAGTCGGACCTAATAATAACTCATGCAGAAACTCATCCGCAGAGGATGCTGGGATACGGTGTGTCTGCAGCTGATCTCTGGTCTGTGACAGGCGGATGTTCATCGATCTCTAGATATCTGTGTTTGTGTCGCTCTTTCACAATGCATGCCGCTTCAAAGCAGAAACCATTGACTGTTACTCTAACCAGTCAATCTCCGTCAACATGCAGCAGAAGATTCTTCAAGAAATGCTTCAATTAATATAAAAATATAATAATAACAACCATACATGTTTAATAAAATCATGATTTCTTCTTTAGACCAGTGGTTTTGTTCCAGCAAACTGCCTGGGTCACCATAGGATCAACTATTAAATTAATATACGTGACCCTGGAGCACAAAACCAGTCGTAAGGGTCCATTTTTGGAAGTGGAGATGTATGCATCATCTGAAAGCTGAATAAATAAGCTCTCCATTGATGTATGGTTTGTTAGGATCGGACAATATTTGAAAATCTGGAATCTGAGGGTGCAAAAAAGTCTAAATATTGAGAAAATCATCTTTAAAGTTGTTCAAATGAAGTTCTTAGCAATGCATATTACTAATCAAACATTAAGTTTTGATATATTTACGGTAGGACATTTACTAAATATCTTCATGGAACATGATCTTTACTTAATATCCTAATGATTTTTGACATAAAAGACTTAAGCGACTTAAGACTGGTTTTCTGGTCCAGGGTCACATATTAAAAAAGAATTAATGTTATTATTATTATCAACACATTAAAATGATCTAACTTAATTACAGTGCCAAAAAACAGAAAACTGCAACATATCAAGATGCAGTTACTAATTTTAGGTAATGTATTCTGACTACTTTTAGACAACTTTTGTTTTTACCCAACTTGTTTTAACTTACCAATAAATGCACCACACTGAAGAAAATATATTTTTGATTCTTTGATATCAACATTATAAAATGCATTAAACATTAAGCTTTTCAAAGCTAAACGGTGTGACACACAGTAAGATTTTTAGAAAGGAAATTTTAAAAGAGAAAATTCTTTAGAATTAGGGAAAATCAATAAATTATGCATGAATTGCCGCCATTGTGTGAAGAACATGTAATCATGCAATCCATAAAAAAGCAACTGAGCATTTTAAAATGCAATATCATCTAATTATGAGTACTTCATTTTTGGAATGTATCCAGATTACATGTAACCCAGCACTGTATATATGGAATTAAAAAATGAATTATACAGTAATTTACCTATATTAATACTCCAAGTTTCTGTAATAACAATATATTTTCCATATTAGTAACATTAACAACAATGGTTGCCACATATAATTATCATTCTAGACAGTGCATAATGACCTGAAGATGTTTGTTTGTGGTGTTTTGCTGTTATTTTCTATTTCTCTGTGATGGTATTTTAATCAAATAAGATGAAAGGCTGTTTTAGGCTTTAGGCTTCCTCCAGATCTCTCCGGCTGAGACTGCAGGCCTCGCTCGTGACGGAGCTCGTTTGAGTATATTTGGATCCTCGTGCTGTGTTTTGTCTTGTTGAGACCCGCAGACCCGTCCCCAGCAGGACCATCTGAGGGTCTGACGTCTGTTTGTCTGTTTTTAGCCGCTCTGGAGGAGAACCTGGCTGGGTTTTCCCGGTGCAGTCTGTCCTGGTCCTCCCAAATTAATCAGATTTACCGCGCCGGCCATATGTCGAGACAGCGTGAACCTGCCCACCCTGATCCCAGATCAGCCTCCTCTGAACACGAGAAACCCTCTCAGCTCAGCACAGAACAAATGCTGAGGGATCCAGTTATTCAGATGCTGTCGGTTCTTCACTGGGTTTCATGAATAAAGGTTCTTCAGAGGTTCTTGTCTATGATTCTTCATAGATTTAAAGTTAATCGCTCATTTTGGCACGTGCGATCATGCATTTCCTTATTAAATCATGTCTAAAAGCAGTCCAGACATCTAAAAACTTTAGCTTTTTTTTTTTTGGATGAAATCTTGGATTTCTGGTAAAGGAGGAGTTCAGCCAGGCTTTCCGAGATCAGGATGAGTTTGTTTCTTCATCAGGTTTGTTGAAATGTAGCATTGCATCAGTGTCTCAGTAAGTGAATGGGTGCCGTCAGAATGAGAGTCCAAACAGCTGATAAAAACATCACAATAATCCACAGCACTCCAGTCCATCAGTTAACATCTGGAGAAGACAAAAGCTGAAACACATCCAGCATTAAGACGTTTTTAACTAAAATACCATAGAGTCCATAATCCATAATAACGCTTCCTCCAGTGAAAAAGTGCATCTGCTGTTGTCTCTCACATCAAAATCCAGCCACATATGTGTTTAGAGCTGTTTAAACGCTGCTTGATCTGTGCAGATTTCTCTCCTGATTCACACCAGAACACGTTCTCACTGGAGGATGCGTTATTATGGAGTATTTTATTCTGACGGCACCCATTCACTGCAGAGGATCCACTGGTGAACCATATTGTAAATGTGGCTTCATGCATCTATCTGTTTATTTGACTCTCCTCGGGCGTTTAGGCCAGTAACGACTGCGCTGCACTTCTAAGACGTCGATAAACGTGTCAAACGCATTTAATGAGGTGCAACTGTGAGTCCTGAGGGGAAATACTTCGGTAAGTCATCACCTCGCAAGGCCTCTGTCTATTACACCTGCCTTTGTGTCCAAATATTTACCTGAAACATGATGCGGGGAAGTCGAGCAGCTAATGAAGATTTAGAGCTCACCTGAGACTAAACAGAGAAGCATCTTCTGTTCACTTTCATCAATATAAGTTGGTTTTATTTGGATGTTTCTCTCAAGGGCTGTGCTCAGAATAGAACACCAGCGCACTGCATACTGCACAGTGTTCACTGGACACGGTCTGCTGTTCATTTTAATAGTATTTTGCAGTAACTGATGTTTCAGACAGTAGTATGATGCATTTTTGTCACTTTTTGATCTCAACGTGATGCATGAGTGTCATGCATTAAATACAGACATTTTGCATTTTTAATCTAATTTTGTCTGCAAACGTTGTAACTTTTTCAGTGTGATTAAATAATTGCATTGTGGGATATTCAATGCAGTGTGTTCTGTTGCATTTTGGCAACAGATACAAAATATGCATGCTATATACTTTAAAAATATGAGTGTGCTATTCAGAACTTAAGCAAGTCTTTGCCTTCTGGAGCGTCTGGTGCATTTACATTTAGACAGATGCTTTTATCCAGAAGTCAGTTCATGCATTCCTTAGGAATCGAACCCATGACCATTTGAAAGTTGAATGTCATTCAAAGCAAAAATGGAAAACACCACAAGGAACGCTTCCCATGTCACTGATTTATGATTCTGTCATGCTTTATTGGTGTTCTGTGTCAGTCAGGCTCATTGAGTTGTGATTTCTGAATTAGTGCTTAAGAGCAGCTAAAAATCTAATTAACTCTTCTAGGAAGTTTTCTTGATGTGTTAGAACGTTGTTTAAAGGTTACAAAAACGTTTCTTACAGCATTTTTTTTCTCACTCAGAGTAAAGCATTATTTGAACATTTAATATTCTAAGAACATTAAAATGTCTAGCTTTCTTGTTGTTATAAGAACGTTTTTAAAGGTTCCTTAGAGGTCGACTAATTTAATTTTTACCCCAAAATTTTGTATAACATTTTTCTTCTCCATTAAGAGAACGCTCAAGTACAAATAACATCACGAGGACGTTCTGAGAACATTGTTACAATGTTACAATGAATGTTACAATGTTATGTTACAATGTTACAATGAATGTTACAATGTTATGTTACAATGTTACAATGAATGTTACAATAAAGCTCCGTAAACTTAAAAAATAAATCTAAGATAATAGATGCTAGATGGAGATAATATCAGAATGAACGGTGCACGCCAGGCTCAGATGAAATCAACAATATCCAAACAAACACGAGATTCATGCAATGCAATTTATTTGGAATCAGTGACGCTGAAATGGCATCACGTGACTGTGGTGTTTACACTGTGCTGGACAATGAGCTTCACACACTTGAAACCCAATAAAAAGGTTCCTGACGCGGTGCTGGAGAACATAAGAAACGCGCGGTGGAGAGATTAGGAATATCGAGCAAACGCGCGTCTCTGTGCCAGCTGACGCGAGCGCGGTCTATAATGACGCGTCCTCATCATATGGCTCATCATAACGCATCATAAGCGCCGTGAGGGGCTCCATGTTTGGGCTCCATTGCTGCTGGAGTCATGAGAGGCTCTGTGGACCTTCCTCCTGTCTCACTGTCTCATCGCAAACTCTTGTGCACCCTCTGGTGCTTGCTAGACTCCAAAACTTCTTTGTGTTGCCTGCTTAGCAGATTGTCTTCCTTGTCTCTGAGGCTGCTCATTATTCAGAGACAGCCGGAGCTCAGGTCATCTGCAGCTGCCGTTCTGAAGAAGAAGAAGAAGAAGAAGAAGGAGAAGGAGGAGACGCGAGAGGGAAGATGGCGAACATCCTGCAGCTCTAGACCGGGAACAAGTTCGCAGAAGATCCAGGATCCAGCCGTGAGTATTCGGTTTCACAATCGTCCTCATCTCGCCTCGCTCGTGACGCTCCATGATAGCGCGCTGGAGCTCGGGATCCGTGGAGAGGCGCTTTGGGAATGACCTGGAAAAGCGCTTTTCATGCTTCCCAGACCCGAGAGGAGCCCGAACCGAGCGGATCCTCCAAGAAAAAGAAAAAAACCCCGGGCCCCTCGGAGCTCGTCAAGTGACGCGTTGCTGGAGCGTGTTTTCCTGCACTGGAAGGAGCGTCGCGGGATCGGCGCGCCGGCGGTGAGCGCATTCGAGGGACGGAATGCGAAATGTTCGCCGCGCTGGAAGCCATTGCGCGGATTCGGAGCTCCGCGTCCATTAGTCGGACGCGACGCGTGACGCGGCCGGAGCCTTTCAATGTGGCGGCGTGAAAATAGCTTTGTTGTTGTTGTTTTGCGCGACGGGCTCCAGGTGTTTGTCGCCGCAGGTGTAGAATGACACCGAGGGCTCCTCCAGACAAAAATGGAGTCTCGCTGGAGTCTAGAGAACAAAGGTTGACTTTCTCCTGCTGCCTCTGGCCACTGCACGGAGCTGGACGCGCGTCTGGTGACACATTTCATGCTCGTTTGCACTCCCCCCCACCCCAACTTGAGTCTGCGTGAAGTTCCCCTGCGGTGTTTTTAATAACATGCATGCTTTGGGGTTTAGTGCTGCTGTTTTTGAACTACATTGTGCGCGCGCTGGTCTGTGATGTTCTACAGTGGCCTACAGAAGAAGATCTCAGAGCCTCAGATATAAAGTGTAGTTTAGTTCTAGTGCAGGTGGAGTATTGTGGATGTGCAAGCTGCTGGTGTTCTCTGAACTTCAAATGCTGAACTATTCTTCCCTTTATGCACCTGTGTGTCGTTTGGGAGCAGATCTGAAGCTTCTGCTTGGAAGTGAAAGTGAATATCCGTGCACTGGTCTGGCTGTAGTTGCATGTGTGTTTGTGACATGTTTAGTGTTGCACACCATCAAAGCTTTTTGGTGAAAGGCGGTTGTTTCTCCATTGGCTCTGTGTGTGTGCTTCTGTGATCGCTCTGGCCACTGTGAAATCCCGCTGACAAAGACAGCGCACCACACACACACACACACACACACACTCTCTCAATGCGACAGACGCAGGCCAGAGGAACTCAAAATGGTGGCACGTCTCCCATGTCAGGGCAAACAGGTTCTCTCACATGAAGGTTACTGGCTGTTTTTAAGGGCCTGCTGCTGTCTGCTGTTTCTAAGCAGCTTCTCTGAGGTTTATTGAAGCTGTGAGATCATTCTTTGTGCTGTTTTCGCTGCTGATTGAATGCAACAAAAAGCATGGATTTGTGTGCGTGTGTGATGCTTAGTTTGTCTTCATGCAAGTTCTTCCACCTCCAAATCATTCTTCGATGTGTTTTCTGCACGTGTGTAGTTTCACAGGATTGACTTTGATCTGGTCGAGCATCTGACCTGGAAAAGCTAAAAGCCGTCTTATGCAACTGTTGAGCACGCAGCGATGGCTCACGGTTCAAGCTCACCGCTGACCCACTTTTCATGAAGGTCCAGCCTGTTCAGCTTGCTGGAGAAGCAGACTGTGGGTTCGTTTTCAGTGAAATAGTCCACGAGAGAACATTTACTGTCTCTCTGCTGAACAGTGACTGGTGTTGTTCTAGTATTTTTGGCCATAGATGCGCAGAAGTTTGGATTATACATGTCAAATCTGTTTATTATGGCTCTCAGCGAAGCTCATTGCACGTCCTTTATTGTCTCTTTGTCATGTTGAACACAGAAAACCAATGAATGGACACACATGCATCATCTATTTTTAATGATAAACCAATGAGGGTGAAGTTAACCGAGTAAACACGAGCTCGACAGCATTTTGAGACTGAAAAATAGCTTTTGAGATTTAATGCGTCTAGTGTTTAATGTCTATTCAGTTCCTCAATTAAAGAAGAAACATGGAGTTAGTAATGATCTTGACTATGGATGGAGTGCTTTATTGCTTTACTAATGTTTAAGTCAAGCTAGTTTGCAGTAGCTGACTTTTTAGACGTTTCTCCAATCGCGCTGCAACTAACCGGTGATTATTTATTCTTAACTGATTTTCTTTTCTTCCAATGAGAAAAAGTTCCACAAACACGTCATCCAAACAATCTAGTGAATGTATCTGTGTAAACTTTGCTTTACATTATAAGCAACTTTATATTTAAATCTAAGCAATACATTCCATAACTTTAACTAATCACGAATAACTTCAGACGAATCTTTCTAGTGCACACTTATAATATTTAAACGGAGTATAGTTTCAAAAACCCAAAGTTTACGCATTACTGTTATTTCGGCACAAAAGTCGTGTTTACGACGAGTCGCTGAGTTATTTTATTACTGACTGTGGACTAGTCTTCAATAGGCTCGAGTAATACTAGTTTTTGCCGTGATGTTGTGAAATTTCACTGGTGTATAAAATTGTTTAATCATTTTGGTTGTTGATTATTTTCGTTACTGATTTTATGGTTGCATGATTTGGGGGGAAATCGAATTGCGATTTATTTTTTCTGAATTTTTTTTTGTGTACGTGCGATTTATAATTATGTGGCTATAAAATAACAATAATAAATTATGAGGATGATCATTGTTATTATTAGTGGTTATATTATTTGTAAAAAAATAATATATAAAAATTTATATTTTTAAAAATAATTAAAAAATATATATATTAAATTGTAAATGGGAGTTTTCAAGAAAAATAATAATACTAAAACTACTAATAATTTTATATTACATTACAGCTGTAAAACGTCTACTGCAACTAATATTAATGATTGTTTTAATTTCTTCTTTTCACTGAGTTTTTATATTAGTGGAAAACTGCTGGTTTTGTTGACAGCAGTGTGATTTCAGTTAATGGTGCGGCTCTAATCGTTGATATGCTGTATATCTGAAATGCGAGTCAGATAAAGCAGACGTATGAGGTTGATCTTACGGAGGTTTACCAGGCCGCGGATGTTTGTGTGCACGGAGTAATGTGGTGATTTCATCTGAATAGTTTTGCATGTCAAAGGCTGCTTGTGTTATTAATAAGGTGGGCGATGTGGAGAAGCGTTCTGCTTTCTTCAGGTCATTTTAATGACTCTCATTGCCTTCGTCCCTCCTAAAATCCACATTGAGGTCTTTGACTGATTGCAGGCTTTAGTCAGGAGTCGCACGTCATTCCAGTGCTTTCCAACAGCAGAAGATCGCTGCGGTTCAGATTGTTTTTAAGGACGCTGCTCGTTCCAGGCAGCTGAAGGGCTTCCATTTTGATGGTCGAGTGATCTGAGATACAAAATGGACCGGACGAGGCCGCTGAAGGAGGCAGAAACTCACTGGACTTTAGAGCTGTTCCTCAGGCAGCCTGACACAGAGCGAGATGCGAGACACACAAAAGCCAATTGAAATGGTCCAGTGGACGCTTTCTTGACGTGATGCATTGGTTTCTGGAGTCTCACACACACATTCACTCTTATCTAAAGAAGCCATAGGTTATATAACCTTCTGGTGGACAGTAGAAACAGAGTGACTGTGTGCTGTGTTTATTTACATAACCTGGTTTGGGTCATGATTAGTTGTGCTGCATGCTGTGTGTGTTTTAATGGAAATTCCAGTACACTGTAAAAAAATTACCGTGAATTTAACGGTAAAAGACTGTAAAAATGCTACAGTAAAATCCTGTTAATTGGTTAACGGTAAATTCCCCTACTAAATACGGTGAAAAACTGTATTGGACATTACATGTAATTTTACGGTAGTATACCGTTTTTGGAAGTGGAAAAAGACTTAAACCGTAAATTGACATTCCCTGCATTACATTTCAAATTTGATGTTTTTTTGTTGAAATAACAGTTTCTTCTTAGTTTGTATATTAGGGTTGTATGTTACACCTAATGTTGTTAAATGAATGTTTATTGCATTATTTCAGTTTCATGTGTGTTACCGTGATGGTGTTTGGTGTCTGTGCACCTTCTATATATGTTATTATTTAAAAGCTGCTTGTGATGGGCTTTGGTTCATCGTGTGACTCTCTCATCACCTCCTGCATTTGGTGGTTATCAGTGTATTACAAACATACAAAACAGATTTCAGTACTTCAGTAGGTTGGTATATTAACATTATATCAGTTAATGAAATTATGGTATTTAACTGTAAATTTAAGTTAAAACCGTAAAACCTTAAACGTTGCTACTGTATTTTTTTACAGTAAAATTCCGACAACCACAGCTGCCGGTTTTTTTACCGTACATTTTTTTTTTTCAGTGCAGTCTAACAGCTTAAAGCTCAATATTTCAAACAAACACTTGTCTGATTATCTTCATGTCCATTAGTGCTATGCAATATAATGGTGGTAAACCGTTATGAATTACGCACATGGTATCAATTTTTAAAAAACTGGCAAACTGGTACAAGTGGCTAAGCCATGTAGACAGCGTCGAAAGAAAATCCTAAACATTGAATTGTTGGTGGGATTTATATGAATGGTTTAGATTTTAGATGGTTTATTTTCTTTTCATCTTGCCTCCATATAATGCATATTAATGTAGCATTTTAAAGGTAACCAAGGAAACGCAGTATCACTGCTGTTCCATAAGCGCCACCTGCTGTCAGAGAGTGAATCTGCGTCTCATTCAGAGCTTCTGCTGTTTAGGTTTCCTGCAGATATGTTTTATGTAGCATAATTTGTTAATAAAATGTTGAAATTATACAATCTAATTCACATTAAAAAGCTGCTCACGCTGCATGCAGCATGTTAGTTTGAATCATGATTAAAATGCAGTGGTTTCATGCATTCCGCTTCATATAAAGCACAGTCGGGGAAAAAACGTGATAAACTGTTAAAAATAAACGATTTTTTAAAAATCATTTTCAAACGTTAAACCGTTGAACATTTTTCCAGTCGTCTTCGGGCTCATCCACAGTGTTTTGCTCATTCATTTCACACTTTTCTAGCTCAGATTTTTCTAGTAGACCCCAAAGTCTGTAAAGTACTTGTGTGTCATGCTTTTAATTAGATTCTCTTTATGTGCTTCAGATCGGATCACACTGTAGCTCCAGTATTTCGTCGCACGAGTGTTTTCAGTCCTCGATGTGAGTTTGTCCTTTATTTGTGTCTCAAACACGTCTCTCATTGACGCCGCTTCTCTCCTCGGCGGTGATAGAGCGGATCTGGCATGATTTAAGAGTCTGTGAGAAACTTATAAACCTGCTCATCCAGACACGGTTCCTGTTCTAGTTTTGGTGTCATCGTGACGTTGTTTTGAAGAAAAGAGTCTTATATGACAGTGAGAGGAGTTTTATTACAAAGGTTCTCAGCTAGACATCCACATGATTAACATTTTAATATCTAAATATATATATATATATATACACATTTAATGTATGTAAATGTAATTTATGTAAGATAAAAGAAACAGTTGTGCTGCCCAGTATTTTTGTGGAAACCGTGATACAAATGTTTGGGGTAAGTTTGAATTTTTAAAAAAAAATGTAAATAAATGATTACTTTTGTTCATGAAGTATGCATTAAACTGATCAAACGTAACAGTAAAGACATTTTTAATGTTACAAAATATCAAATAAATGCTGTTCTTTTGAACTTTCTGTTCATCTGTGAATCCTGTCAAATAAAATGTATCACCGTTTCCTCAGAAATATGAAGCTGTTTTCAACACTGATAATAATCAGAAATGCTTCAAATCTGCATATTAGAATGATTTCTGTTCAGATAACATTATATGATATATATATATATATATATGGTGGGCCTTGAAGTCAAAAGGGTTGAGAATCACTGTTTTCGATCATGATATGGATGTTTGCAGAGAGTTGTGTTCTCTCTTCGTGTCTGATGATCCAGCAGTATCTCTGTGCTTCTGCAGATGTGTCTGGAAACATTCAGCCTTCTGTAGACGGCTCTGTTCCTATAGAAGCCGAGCGCAGAGGCAGGACAAGGCGTCCTTTGAGAGCGAACAGCGGCGGTGTTGTCGCAGGAGGTGCCAGTGTCCAAGTCTGATTAAATATTGAAAGGCGTTGGAAGGAAGAAAGCTCTCGTCGGTGAGTTAATATTAATGGATCGCTCGTCTTTCTGACGTGTGACTACAAGAGATTTTGGTTTGGCCCAACTGAGAGGGACGCAGGACTTTGCATGTTGCGTTGCTATTTATAGATGTGAGTCTGTCTGTTCGAGATCCTTCAGCTACACGCTCCTGGTTCATGTTCTGATTCTGGTTTCTCTTTGCATGAACGTTCATAGTATTATTCAGCTTCTCTTACTCTTGGGTTTTCATGCATCTTCTGCACGTTTTAGAGGAGAAGCTTCATAATCAGATCACACACAAAATATGACAGAAGATGGGTAGAACTTTATGAATGATGCTTGTTCCTAAGAAACTGTAGATATTGGCCAATGATTGGCTTGATCTGATCGTGCAAACACTGGCCTGGTCAATTTATTATCCACAAGTATTTTTAGTGCAGTGTGTGAAATAAGCCTCAGAAATGTCATGTACATCTTAGTACCGGTTTAATTTGCTCTGCTCATTTATTTGTAATAGAACTCTTTTGTAACATTAAAAACGGTCACTTTTGAGCAATTTAATGCATCCTTGCTAAATAAAACTATTTTAAAAATCATACGAAAAAAAACAAACTTTTGAACTGTAGTGTATATCATAACATTTATTGTATTAAACTGCTTTTTTACATTTTCAATTATGCATATGAAGGTTTTCAACTGGCGCTTAAAAGTATTAAATAGTCCTGATAACATAAGTACCATTCAAATAAGTTTTTGAAATAGTTTTTCTCCCCAAAATATTGGCTAGAAAGGGTTTTAGATCAGAGCAGCACACTGAAACATGATGTAAAGAAACGGGTGCAAATTTACACTAAGATTTGTGGCTGTTATTTATGGCTGTTAAAAGCTTCATGATATGTGAACTGATGTTTATTTGCTTTAAACATTTGTTTCAAGACGAACTGAACGTGAACGTTTCTCAGACGTGTTCTTGTCTTTGTGATGATTCTGGTGACACATTCAGGTCTTCTGCCGTCATGCAGTACGGCTGGTTAAGATGATGCTGTGCTGCAGATGACTCAAAGCTCAAGCACAGATGGAAGTGGACATTTCAGACGAGCTTGTTTCTTCAGTAAACACTTGATTTTTAGTCAAATCAGTATTTGCTCTGGATCCTCCCAGGCTCTTGTTGTCCTCCAGCGGGGAAAAGTCCTTCATTAGGAGATCCAAACGGAGGAACATCTCTTGTCTTTGGTCGAGCGTGTCTCTCTTCACGCTTTGATGTTCTATGTGGTTTGATGGTAACTCTCATTGGCTTGAGAAAACGGCCCGAATCAGGCCAAAGACAGAAAGAGAGCAGTGGAATTAGAACTGAATGTTTCCTGAGGGAAAACGCTTCCTGGTTATTTTGCAGTGTTTTGGTCCCGAGCGTTTCATTCTTTTCCTCTTAGAGTCGCTCCCAAAGCTCTGATGGCCTCATTGGATGCTGAAGCGTGAACATTTGTATAGTAACTTTGTTTAATGACACTGTTTGTAGCATCTTGCCCACTTGACCCTCAGAGTTTGTATAGTGCAGTAGTATAGTGTAGTGTGGTGCAGTGAAGTATAGTACAGTGCAGAGTAGTGTAGTATAGTGCAGTATAGTATTGTGTTGTATAGTTTAGTGTGGTGTAGATTAGTGTAATATAGTGCATTGTAGTATTGTGTAGTGTGGTGCACTGTAGTATAGTGCAGTATAATTTAGTGTGGTGCTGTGAAATATAGTATAGTGCAGAGTAGTATTGTCTAGTATAAAGTGTACTACTAGTGTAGTATAGTGCAATGCAGTGTAGTTTAGTGCAGTATAGTTTAGTATAGTGCAATGCCGTGTAGTATAGTTTGGTATAGGGCAATGCAGTGTAGTAAAGTATAGTATAGTGTAGTGTAGTATAGTGCAGTATAGTGTAGTATAGTGCAGTGTAGTAAAGTGTAGTATAGTGCAATGCAGTGTAGTAAAGTATAGTGTAGTATCGTTTAGTATAGTGCAATGCAGTGTAGTATAGTAAAGTGTAGTATAGTGCAATGCAGTGTAGTATAGTGCAATGCAGTGTAGTAAAGTGTAATATAGTGCAATGCAGTGTAGTAAAGTGTAGTATAGTGCAATACAGTGTAGTAAAGTGTAGTATAGTGCAATGCAGTGTAGTAAAGTATAGTGTAGTATCGTTTAGTATAGTGCAATGCAGTGTAGTAAAGTGTAGTATAGTGCAATGCAGTGTAGTAAAGTATAGTATAGTGCAGTATAGTGCAATGCAGTGTAGTAAAGTATAGTATAGTGTAGTATAGTGCGATGCAGTATAATTCTGTGTAGTGAAGTATAGCATAATGCAGTTCAGAGTAATGAAATGCAGTGTAGTGTAGTATAGTGTAGTGTCATTTACAACGTGGAGACCAGTTGTTCAGGTTCTGTTTTCTGTGAAAACATTTCTGTTTTGTTCTGATTTTCTGTGAAATTGAAAGCTAAAATTAGACATAAAAAAACCTAATTCAAAATATTAAATAAATAAAAACTATAATAGTGTATAAAGGATGCTGAAATAACTCTAGTTGGAAGTTGTATTTTCAAACTTGAAAGTATTGCTAATATAACTCAGTGTGTAGACGTTTACATTTCGAGAACATTTTCTTTAATTGGTCTTAAAAAGGTCTTAAATTTACCTGCAGAAACTCTGGTGATTGTTGAGCCAAAAATGATCATTCTGTCTTCATTTATTTTCCCTCGTGTTGTTCAAACCTGTATGATTTACTTTCTCCAGTGGAACACAAAAGAAGATATTTTCAAAAGTGTTTTTTTGTTATTATTTCCAAAGTCAGTGTTGTTTTGGACCCCATTGACTTTCATTGCATGATCAAAAACAATTGAAATATTCTTCAAAATATCTTCTTTTTGTGCTCCACTGAAAAAAGAAGCTCATAAAGGTTTGAAAGTCTCCTCCATGACGGCTCTCCAATCTCATGTGTTTTTGATGTGAAAGACACATTGTGCTTGATGTCAAATGATGCAACGTGCCATTGGTAGATGTGTTTCTGGTAACCGATCACGACGCTGTGAGCTTTAAGATGCAGAAATGAGATTTGAGTGCTTGGCTTTGACATGGGGCTGAGTAAATGATGATAGTATTTTGGGGTGCAGATTGCAGAATATACATTGCACAAATGAAATATCTTGACGATTTTGGTGATCAGATGGGTGTTAAAGTGCCCTTGTGACCTTGTTAAATGTAGGATCTCCAAGAGTTTCATCCATCATCATTAGATAAAACGTTCCCACGCCTGAGGCCGGCAATTACTGAAGCTCAGTGGGGATGAAATATATCATGTGTTCTCATATGTTTGTTTGGTTTTTGTAAAAGACATTTTATTAAATTGTTTTGATCTGTTTGCTGTTTGGTTACTATTTACTATTTTTAATTGTATTAAAACCAGTTAGTTTGACCCGCAAACATCATGATAATAATTATTAATTATAATAATATGTGGAACCCACAACAACTACAAAACAAAAACATCCAAAAATATATGATCTCTTTTTGTTATTATTCATAGATAATAACAATTGAGATTTCAATGATATTTTGACTTTTGAGCTGTGACCCCAGAAATCTGGTGAACCTTATGCTGGAAACCTTACAGTTTTAGAAGAAATAAAATCAGTAAAGAAGTTTTTATGACCCTATGAAACCAAACTTTTTTAATTAATCGATTCTTGAGGCGCTTTTTTTAGACTCAGCGTTACGTAGAACGCTGTTCTAGAGTTGTGTTTCCTAAAAGCAGTTCCTTTATTTGAAATAGAAAAACTAGATTTATTTTCTGTATTGTGAAAAGAATAGCAGTGGATTTGATGATGTTTGCTCTTCTTGATGAGTTGAGCGCTGTCGAGTGGTTTCTGTCGCAACTACTGTACAGACGCGAGTGATCTTCACCAGATTACAGCGGATCTCACGCAAACAAACTCAGTAATGGTGTGAAAGACGAACACCAGCATGTGCAGCGCCGTTTAGCAGTTCTGAAGTCATATTCAGCGGTAGAGTTGCTTATTTGAGCTGAAGAACCCTTTAAGATGAAATGTTAAGACTTCATGTTGCCGTGTTAGTTCACGTTTAGCAGACTTCCTCAAAAACATCGTCAGCTAAGTTGATCGTAGAGACCATTTGTTGCAGTGGCTTTTGGGAAACGCAGCCCTGGATGATAAAATGTCACAATAGTGCTCATAAATTGAACTTCGTTTGCTCAAATCATTCTAAAAAACAATATTTTGATGTTAGTCAAGTTAATGAAGCGACTGGTTGTTTTGTTCTCTTCGTTCTTACAGAGACGAGAGCATTCCTGTGCTCGTCTCCTGCTTATATTGATGCATATATATTTTTATGGTTTATTGAAGTTTGACTGTTTTATGTGCATCTTATTCGCCATTGTGAAATTTTATCATATATAGAAATGTGCAAAAAATGGTTCAGCAAGTCTTTCTGCAGGTCACATTGTTACGTCAGTGACTCTTTGAATCTTTCAGTCATTCAAAACACTGATTCATTCAGCAATAAACAAGTGAGACTCTTTGAGTGAGTCATTCATTCAAATGATTTGTTCAACGTCACTGATTCTTTCAAAAGAGAAACAAGTGACTGTCTTTACGAGTGAGTCATTGAATCAGTTATTCAAACAATCCGTTCACTGGGATTCTTTCAGAAAAGAAACATTTGGCTATATATATATATATATATATATAAGTCATTGAATCATCCAATAAATCGATTTGTTCAGACCACTGATTCATTCAGAGAAATGAAAATTGTTGAATGACTCATTAAAATGATTTGTTTGGCACTGATTCTTTCAGAAAAGAAACAAGCAGCTGTCTTTGAGTCTCTGAATCATTCATTTAATCGATTTGTTCAAAACACTGATTCATTCAGAAAATAAAACGAGTGACTCATCATGAGTGAAACATTTATTCATATGATTCAGCAACACTGATTCATAGAGAAGTGAGACAAAGTAACTCAATAACGTGGCTAAAATGTAAGTTACTCCAGAGCTGTTGTATAAAAGCAGTATCATAATTTAGGTGTTTTCTGTTTCTTGCGTGATATTGCTGATATATCAATATGTTTTATAAAGGATAGCGTCTCAGAGGAGGTTCATTGTCTCTCTCATGGCCGGTTAAGAACAGAGCGAGTGGAGAATAACGCTAGTGTTTTTGCAGAAGGGGTTAGCGGGTCTTAAAGCGACTCTTGGGAAGGGCTTGTGTTGGATGCGTCTCAGAAGCTTCATGTTGGTTTGTTAATGGCTGACCTATTTCTGCTGCCATATGCTTCCTGGAAGGGATTTGCTTTGAAACATGAAAGCCAGTGATTTGGATGGAGGAAGAAGATTATGAGCACATCACTCCAGAAGATCTCGCATCTGTTGATATGAATGTCGGGAAAAGTCGACGTGATGTGAAGCGCTCGTGTTGATTCGTGTTTGGATGTTTGTGATCGTTTAATCACTTTTACAGAAAGTGTCTGTGTGTCATATTAGGTTCTTTGCGTCTGTTTTAAAACACTGATTTTTTTGTGTTATCTGTGTGTTTGGACAGATTTGTATGTCTCTTCTGCTCATCAAGGCTGCCTTTATTTGTTCAAAATTACAGTAAAAATTGTGAAATATTATTAGAATGTAAAACAGCTGTTTTCTGTGTGAATCTCTGTTAAACTGTAATGTATTTCTGTGATGCGCAGCTGTATTTGCAGCATCATTCCTCCAGTCTTCAGTGTCACACGATCTTCAGAAATCAGTATAATATGCTGATCTGCTGCTCGAGAAACATTTCTGATTATTATCAATGTTGAAAATAAGCTTAATCTTTAATATTACTCGTCACTTTTGTAGTTTATCACTACAAAAGTTTATGATAAACATGTGTTATCATATTATACTGCATTTCTTTCATTAAAAATGATTTTTCCTATTTCCGATAAAAAAATATTATTTTAAGACCCTACGAAGCCAAGCTCTTTAAATTCATAGATTCCTAAAGGCTCTTTTCTAGACGTGATGTTGCACACGGATGGAGTCGTTGTTATGCGTTACTCGTAGCATGTTTTCAATCCGGTTTATCAGGAAACTCCAGTGAGAACGGGAACTGGTTTTGTCGGAGCGGTTCACGTCTGTTTGTGTGTCTGATCTCGTCTGGCAGATCTTTGGCGCGGACCGAGCTTTATCACGAGAATCATCTGAGACTTCCTCATTTGAGGGATGGCACATGACCGAGCGCTTTGAGGAACTGGAGGTTTGCAGAGCTCGGTTTCTCCTGCTGTAATGGAGAACATGAGAAGTTTTGGCTGGTTTTGCTCGGCGTGAAACCGAACGTCTCGCTGCGTTTCCTCTTCTTCTCTGGCCTCTCGTGATCGAAGGAACTGACGAGCGTTCTCAATGATCAGATGATTTTAAGGGCTCATATCTTAGTATGTTCAAGCCTTTAGATGATATTTAATGCATGTTGATTTTAAAGGGACAGTTCACCCAAAAATGAACATTCGGTCATCACTTGTTCACTCTCAAACATGTTTTTATTTTCTGTGGAACATAAAACAAGATATTTCGAAGAGACAAACAACACTGGACGCCTTTGGCTTTCATTTTATGGACGAAAAACACCATAAAACATCCATAAAATTAAAGTCAAAGGGTCCAGTGTTGTTTGGTTCTTTGAAATATCTTGTTTTATGTTCCATAGAAGACAGAAAGTCTCTTGGATCAAGTGCAAATCAGACTCCAGGATCATATAAGTGTATTAATAACATGCTGTTGAACCAGGGTTATTTTAGTTGACTAAAACTGAGAGGAAAGCCATTAACAAAACGCGTTACTTGAAGTGTTAACTAAAGCAAAATATAAAAAACTTAGTTCAGCTAGTTGCAGAGGAATAATGTCTCATTTTAATTTACTTTAACTTGATGTACTAAATTAACTAGAACTTTATATATTTAGGCTATGTATATTTTAAAAAACGGCTAAAAGGGACAAAAACACCCACAAAAATTGTATTGAACCAACTTCAAGTTATGTATTAATAAAAATAAAGCAAATTAAATCAAACTGCTGATTTTCTGCTCTTCCTCATTTTATTGTGTTTACCAACAAAAAAGTGCGTGTGAGATGGGGGAAAGGAGAAATATATTTAACAAAACTAATAACTTCATAAATTAACAAAGTATTTTTGACACCTAATGGAACTCCGTACATACCCGGGTTAAAAATGAACATGAAACCTGACTTTTTTGTTTTGGTGATATCTCTTTAAAAAAATAATAGTAAAAATCTGAAAAAAATAAACGATGTGCATTTTGAGGGTCTTAAAGCATTTGCAAAGTTTTGTTCCTTTTATACATGTATATGGGTCAAAGACGTTAAGATGTCGCATCAAAATACATTGAATAAAGTGATTTTATGGCCATAGAAAGCACATTAAATGTTAGTAAAGTGTCTACTTGTAAGGTTTCTACTTTAAAAGTTTTTGGAGAATAAAATGTCAAAATTTGGTTGAAATAATGTTACATTGTCATTCAGTGTAACGCAATACTTATATAAAAATTTATAAAAACATGCTTATTCTGATGTGTGCATATTAAAATATATAAAAGAATAAGGGAGCATATTAAATTTTATTGTGTTTTAAATGAGTAAAAACTTCTTACTGACCAATGGGCAAAACCTAGGATCGTGGCACATTTTAAAAATGTAAAATTACAGCTGATTAGTATTTGGGGTGAACGTAATTAGTCTTTTAATATGTCATAAATTGATTTTTGTTGTAAATATGCCTGACAGGATTGTTACACTGAATGACATTTTAGTGAGTCTCTTCTGTAAATCAGAGGAAAATGTATCATATTTATTTTTTGCTCGGGAAAACAAAAACAAAATTGCAATTAAATTAAACAGAAAACTTTTTACTTTTTTTGGGAACAACAACAACAATTTAAAGCAGTATTACACTTATTGTTTTTATGCTTAAACCCTTTTTCTTCTTTGACCCATTTATATATATATATATATATATATATATTTTACTAATTTTTAAATTTGGGTTAAAACCTCATGCGTTATGAGGGTTAAACTCTTTTGATATTTGTGTTTTAGTTTATCCAGAGGAATCATCTGAGACAAACACGCTACTTCAGTGAAGTGTAACTGAGATTTGCCTGAGCTCTGAGTGATTAAATATTCATCATTAAAAACTCAGAACGCACAGTCTCTGTTTGTAATAATCAGGGTAAATATTAATACTAGTTTCTGGCTGTTGGGTTTTACCGTGTGTAATTGTTCCTCAACCCTTAATTAAATGGCTGAAAATGTCGTTAATCAGTGCGTCATTATTCGTTCATGAGAGCTGATTAGATGTTTCTGGTCAAACAGAATGAAGAATGTTAATGTTTAGCCGGAGAGTTTCTCTGTCTCGGTGTTGTGTGAGATGGTGGACCAACGGTTAAAGACAAAACCTCTACTTCTAATCAGCTTAATGTTGCTTATTCAGAGAGTGTCTTTGAGAGGGGTATAAACGAGGCTGTTAAGGCAGGTTGGTGATTAACAAGCATCAGTAGACTTTGGAATCTGGTGGCACTGGGATAGAAAACCGCCGTTCGCTGCTTCCAGTTTTTCCCATCGCTCTCGTCTTCCTCATTCTTAGCCCAGGGCTGCAGATGTTTTGTGAGCTCTGAAAGAGGGAAGTCCAGGCATGCTTTGCATTTTTAGACCCCCTCGTGAAGCTTTAGTTCCTCTAAGCTCGTTTTGAGGACGTGAGAGGCTCTTGACTCTGTCCTGTCAGCGTGCATGGACAAAATCAACTAGTCCGCGGTCAACCAGCTAAGACTAGTCAGTGTTGAGGAGGCCTGGTGCAGTTAGGCTGGTTTAGGATCATGTTGACTAAAAGTCTTTAAATTTGGTGTTGACAGCAGTGAAATGAAGACATTAATGTAAGTGGCCGTTCACGTAAAAACAAAAGATGAGGGAAGTGGAATACTAAAAAAAATTTAACCTAATTTAACTTTAAAGCAGCAACTGAACTCAAGTTTTTATTTGGCTGTGCAGGTCATTTCAACTCATCTTGTCTAGTTGAATCTTGTATAACGTAAAAAATGAAGTTGAAATTGGTTCAGTTGTTTTGAGTTGACATATTGGAAAAACATATGCTGCCATGACTCATTTTTACAGTAAATGGGGAGAATTTTTTTTACTTATTTGTGTCCCTGCAGCACAAAAGCAGTGTTAAGTCGCTGGGGGATATTTGTAGCAATAGCCAACAATACACTGTATGGGTCACAATTATACATTTCTCTTTTATGCCAAAAATCATTAGGATATTAAGTAAAGATCATGTTCCATGAAGATATTTAGTAAATCTCCTACCGTAAATATATCAAAACTTAATGTTTGATTAGTAATATGCATTGCTAAGAACTTCATCTGAACAACTTTAAAGATGATTTTCTCAATATTTAGATTTTTTTGCACCCCCAGATTCCAGATTTTCAAATATTGTCCGATCCTAACAAACCATGCATCAATGGAAAGATTATTATTCAGCTTTCAGATGATGCATAAATCTCAATTTTGAAAAATTGACACTTATGACTGGTTTTGTGCTCCAAGGTCACATTTTAACATAAACATCTTAAACATGAGAAAAAGATGTCAGTCTAGTGCATGTTTAACATAGGAAAAAAGCAGCACTGTGGAACGCAAAAACATGTTTTATGTCACGCTGAAATGCACAGCGCTGTATAGATCTAGCAACATCAAGATCATGGGTTCAATTGTTATTCACACGCAGTACTGCGCAAGTCTTTGGCACATTAGATGCTTGTCAAAAACATTGGTTTTAAGACAGTTCTTTGTTTTTCACAATGTGAAACTTCTTCTAGATGCTTAGAACAACCAACCTGCAGGGTACGGTACTGTGAGAAGTTTTAGCCACTGCTTGTAAGGGTTATTTATCTATCACGTCGATATTTGGTGCGTCCACCCTTTGCTTTGTCCCTAGGTACTCCTGTGCACCATTTACAAGAAAGTTTGCAGGAAGGTTGTTCTAACGTCTTGGAGAAGATTGCACGGTCACCGCGTTAAACCAAGTGATTTTCTGAAGCGTCTAATGTGCCAGAGTCTTTAGCACAGCACTGTGCGAGCTCCACTTGCACACCTTTGGATGCTCTGTATATCGCTTCGGGTGAAAGCTTCTGCAGAATGTAAAATTTGATACGTTTTTTTAAAAACCCAAGATGTTGAAAATATGACAGGCTGAGCTCAGGCTGGCACGCCAGAAGGTTTTTTCCCTGTGTTTCTGCTGAGCTGTGCAGGCTGAAGGTTTTGGGTGCGTTACATCTGCTAGATAGATTTCTGTCAGCTGCTCTCCAGTGGCAGCGAGAGGATCAGATCTGTGAGTCCATGTTACGCTCTGCCTGAACACCTCAGCACACATTGCTGCTCTTAAAATGGCTGCCCTTGAAGCTCAAAGGATCTGTGGCGCTCAGTGGCTGTCCGAGCTGCGCCAAGCACATGAAAGCTTTACAAATTTCACCCCATTAGCCTGGAAGTATCTGACGCTCCGGCAGATGGACTGCTAGGTGCAATTTTGTGTTGTTCAATGCCTCCTAGTTTTGCATTTGTGTTTTCCTCCTCTACCAGACTTCATGGTTTGTCCAGATATGGCTGTCGAGATGAGTGTAAGTTTGCTCTGAGTTCCTCTCGAGTGCTGGAACACATCAGGGCCGAGCTGAAACTCGACCTCGAGAGACAATCCGCGAACCTGCCTTGGGACACACTGGCAGTGTTGTTGAGAATGAAGGTTGAAACCAGTGTCTGCTTTTACAGTTTGAGGCCACAGGTGATAAGCCATAGGTGTGAGAGCTCGGATATCTTTATTCTCGACAAGAGAGATCTTCTCATCTTGCAAGAATTTCAGCCATGAAACCTGTTTTCAGTCTAGTGTCTGTTGCATGTACTAATTTGATGGGTGTTTTTAATCATTAGGTATTAAACCCTTAAGCATTGATGCATAGCTCCTCCTGCACCACTTGTGCGACAGACATGATGTGATATTGCTGTCATTCTAGTATTTTCATTAGGTGGGTGAAGCAACAATAATGTAGGATGGGATTTAATTTGGTAACACTTTGGTTGACTAGAAGTAACTTTGCAACTACTAACAGTCATTAGAGTAGACTGTCTGCTTAATATCTGCTACTAACTCTAACTTAACAGTCTGCTAATACTGTAATGACTGCTAGTTAACATGTAGTTGCAAAGTTACTTAAGTGGACTATCAAAATAAAGTGTAACTCTTAATTGTATCTAATAGGATTTGATTGCAGCATGTAAAGATAATATTGATCAATATTATTATTACCCAACCGCATTGCCTTGGTTACATCAAAAGAAAGGTTTTTATTAGCTTTTGATGAAAGTAAACAATATTTTTTTGGAATTGCAAGTAATGCAGTGAATAGGAACAGTGAAATTTACTAAAGTAAATAGTGGATTTTGCATGTACTAATTTGATGGGTGTTTTTAATCATTAGGTATTAAACCCTTAAGCATTGATGCATAGCTCCTCCTGCACCACTTGTGCGACAGACATGATGTGATATTGCTGTCATTCTAGTATTTTCATTAGGTGGGTGAAGCAACAATAATGTAGGATGGGATTTAATTTGGTAACACTTTGGTTGACTAGAAGTAACTTTGCAACTACTAACAGTCATTAGAGTAGACTGTCTGCTTAATATCTGCTACTAACTCTAACTTAACAGTCTGCTAATACTGTAATGACTGCTAGTTAACATGTAGTTGCAAAGTTACTTAAGTGGACTATCAAAATAAAGTGTAACTCTTAATTGTATCTAATAGGATTTGATTGCAGCATGTAAAGATAATATTGATCAATATTATTATTACCCAACCGCATTGCCTTGGTTACATCAAAAGAAAGGTTTTTATTAGCTTTTGATGAAAGTAAACAATATTTTTTTGGAATTGCAAGTAATGCAGTGAATAGGAACAGTGAAATTTACTAAAGTAAATAGTGGATTTTGATTTCACATCATCTTTAAGGCGCTGATGTTGTATGATAACTGTATTTGCGTCTCTTGTTTTAATAACAATTGCATGTCCTTGATAGTATTTTGGTCCCTTTTCTTGGCGAATTAAGAGTCTCTTCACTGATTTGATCTCAGTTTGTCCTCACAACCGGTAAAAATGGTTCATTGTGCCTTTAGAATGAATAAGATCCAAGTAGAATCTATTTTGTTTGTTTTTACAGCATTCAAGGCCTCCTCTAATGTGTAGCGTTGCACTAAACCCATATAACACTGGCCTTGACATTGAGGCCTTTTCTTGCAGAAATCACCTGCAGAATGTGTTCTGGTGCGTGAGCCAGCCAAGGCTGAAGGTTTACTCTGGTTTGTGTTGATGGCTTTCAGATCTGCAGCGCTGGTACCGTGCTGTATGACTGCTAAATGCATTCCTGTTGTTGAGTTCATTCTAATATTCATGTCCTTGCCACACAGATCACATTGAGAATGACCCTTGATGAAAGAAAAACATGCTCGCTGTCTCTGTACATGGCCTTTTACCGGAAAAACTACTTGGTATTATAGAGAAAAGCGGCAGTTGTGGTTGTATATGTATTTTTGGACTTAAGGTTTACGTGAGGTTAGTGGTGAATTATTTTGATTCAAATCATATGTTCCAAACATACTCAACCAATTTTAGATTTTAATTTTATTGGTTTATGAACATTTTCAGTGCAATCTAATGAAATATTGCAATATTCCCAAATACAGCAGGGATTTCTGCACAGACAAGCATGTGTATGTGCTGAATTTGGCAGCTGTGCGAGTGTTAATGAAAAAGTATTGATCAGGGAAGGAATCATACTTTGTTTCAGCTCATTGATTGATGCGGTTGCCGGGTGCTCTTAGGTCACGGGGCATAATAATGCCACCTCCAAGTGACGGCCCGCCCCATAATCCTTTGTGTTTGTACTGCATCTCTAAAGCCCTGAGCGTTCCTCATCCCTCAGCGGATTCACTCAATCTTATTTCTTGATGCAATCTGATGGAACATGCTGATGTAAATACCAAGGCCCACTGGTGTGCTCCAGCTGAGGCTTATCCCTGGGTAATAAAAAATGGAACAAATCAGCCCATAATCCCTCCTCAGCTATTGTTCTTGGAGCACACTGACCCCTCGCCAAAAAAATAAAGATTCTTCTGTTGAATTCTGCCTTGTCAGAATTTCAAAATGCTTTCGTCTTGCTGTGAAATGCAATGCTGTGAAATTTCCTTTCCAAGTGTTGGTTTATGGCCTGAGTTTCTATTCTCTTACCCCTTTCTTTCTGTCTCTAACCAGGTTTCCCTGATTTTCCAGGGAGTCCTAAGCGATGGAAGTGCTGCAGTGCGATGGCTGTGATTTCCGTGCAGAGTCGAACGATGAGCTCAAGGCGCACATACAAGACGTCCACACGGCCTTCCTGCAGCCCACAGAAGTGGGAGAAGGTGACGAGTCACCCAGACAGTCCAGGTCAAACTCGTTAAACTCCCTCAGCCAAACAGAGGACGAGGAAGACTTGAGCAATCACAATTACGACTCGTTAAAAAAAGAAACCGGTATAATGACCCATAAGTATTAGACCTCTAGAGTGAAAGAAACTACATCAGAAGAGTTGTTCTGCCATTTGAAATGTTTTTCTTTCTCTGTTCATGTTTCAGGCATCCAATCCATTAACAAAGACCTTGGGCACTTCTCTGGTTCAAAGCAAGCGAAATGCAACCAGACAGCAAAACCTTCGAACAAAACGTCAACTCCATTTTTCCAGTGCAAGTTCTGTGTGCGGTACTTCAGATCCAGCTCTCTTCTCAGTGAACACACCAGGAAGGTCCATGGAGAAGCAAGCGATGAGAGATCCCTCAAAACTTCCAAGAAGGCCAGCTGCAGCGCTACGACTTACGATGGTGTAGGAACGGTCTTTTCCTGCCAGTATTGCACTTATAAATCCCCACACAGAGCACGGATTCTGAAACACCAGAAAATGTATCACAAAGAAGGTCTACCAGGCCACTCGGCTCCTCCTGTTGGAGCAGAGGTTTTGGATTTGAACTCTGACGCCTCCTCTGTTGAAGAACAATGTGAAGAGTCGCCAGGGGATGTAGAACGTAATGTGCTGGAATCTATGATCACGCCCCAGTCAAGAGGAGGCTTTGACTGTGAGTGGTGTGGGTTTCAGACTTCGCAAAGGCAGCAGTTAGCCGATCACATGATGAAGAAACACCGTAACATGGTGAAGATCATGGTGTCCTTGCAACAGCCCAAAATGCAGGACAGACGTGCAGGGTCCAGCAAGTCTGATTCTGCTTCATCCAGGAGAAGCACTCCAACCTCCAATTTGAACCTGAACGATCTAGCGTGCAATGAAGGTTCCTCCGCAAATGCCTCGTCAATCAAAGGATCCTCTGGCAATGCATCACTCAAGGCCACTTCAGGGATATCAAGTTTTCAGTACTCACAGCTCACAGCAAAAATACCCAACAGCACCGGATCTTCCATACTGTCAGAGAGATCGACTTTCACCATGTCAGATATGTCTAGGTCTGGCATGGATCTAGATGCCAGCATGCTGAATGATTCCAGAAGCAGTTCAGATGATGAACTCTGTGACTTGGATGATCCCAGCTACACGGAGTCAGCTGAGGATTCTACTAAGCTGCTTCTGTCAGAAGAGGATAATGACCTGCTGGAAACTAAAGGAGTTCCATTCAAAAGACACATGAACAGGTTCCAGTGCCCTTTCTGCTCCTTCTTGACCATGCACCGGCGTAGTATTTCTCGTCACATAGAGAACATACACTTATCTGGCAAAGCTACGGTGTATAAATGTGACAAGTGCCCCTTTCTTTGCACCAACCCTCTAAAACTTGACACGCACAAACAATGTCACGGTGGGTCTTCTGAATGGAACACTATGGACTTAACCAGCGAAAGTGTAGATGGTCCGGCTGAACGCTCCGTGCCAGTGAACGGAGGAAATGGCAGCTCTAAAATCAACGGGAAAAAATCCAGCACAGTCGAGGAACAGCAGGGTCCTCATCGGTGCTCACTGTGTAACTTTTCCACCATCACACTGAAAGGTCTACGTGTCCACCAGCAACACAAACACTCATACTGTGATGGAACACAAGTCACAGGTCAAGAGGGCTCGTCCAATGAGCAACAAGATTCTGAATCCGAATCCTACAGCTCCTCGAGCTTCGTTCAGAAAACTCAGACCTCAATCCTTGGATTTTCAACCAAGAAGCATCTTATTGGCAAGACAGCAAGAAAGTCCATCAACGATTTACCCTTGGATCTCTCTCCTGTCAAAAAACGGACGAGGATTGATGAAATTGCAAACAATCTCCAGAGCAAGATTAGTCAAAGCCAACAGCACGAAGATGTGATTAACCTTGAGGAGATGGACGACGATGTGGAGGAGAATGGGAATCACATCGATTTAGAAACAAGCAAAGAGAGAGAATCCTCTGATGCTCGAAGTCAGCACTACACCTTCAACACTCAGCACCTTCATGTTAGAAATTCTGGAAGTGTTCAGACAGAGCGTGGTGTTGGGAAAAGAAAACGCAATCTGCAGTCCAAACTTGGATCAAGAAACATTCCTGTTCAAGTAACCATTTCTGATGATGAAGACAATTACAGTGCCTCCTTGGAATCTAAAGATGCCCAAGATCAAAGCAGTCAAGATAGCAGAGAGACATATCAAGACAACCCTGAATACAATACTGAAGAACCTGGGAACCTGTTCTACTGCAAACATTGCGAGTACCAAAACAAGTCTGCTCGCAGTGTCAGCACACACTACCAGAGAATGCACCCTTATATCAAGTTTAGCTTCAGATACATCCTGGACCCAGAGGATCAGAGCGCAGTCTTCCGTTGTCTCGAGTGCTTCATCGAATATAACAACTTTAATGATCTGCACCAGCACTATATGACACACCATCCAGAAGCAAGCAACGTTTTGAACTTTAACCAGCCAGATCTGGTGTACATGTGCCGTTTCTGTTCCTACACAAGTCCAAATGTGCGGAGCCTGATGCCCCATTATCAAAGAATGCACCCTTCAGTGAAGATCAACAATGCCATGATCTTCTCCAGCTACATGGTCGATCAGCCTCATAAGAGTGCTGCTGAGTCCCAAACACTGAGGGAAATCTTGAATTCTGGGCCCAAGAGTTTCAGATCCTCCTCATCTGGGTCCAAATCATCATCCAGTCCAGCTATCAAAAGCGTCTGCAAAACGCCAGAAGCAAACACTGAGGCTAAAGCTTTTCGAGAAAGTCTGGGTGGTAATGTGGTGGTTTACGACTGTGATGTCTGTTCTTTCTCAAGTCCCAACATGCACTCAGTATTGGTCCACTATCAGAAAAAACACCCTGAGCAAAAGGCCTCCTACTTCCGCATACAGAAGACCATGCGGGTCATATCTGTTGACCAAGCACAGTTGTCAAACAATTCAACCTACAGCCTGACGAGCACCCCCAAGTCTTCAAATGTCATCTTGCCTGTGGCTCTGGATGAAGATGT
>JADLZM010029013.1:803549-821049 GCA_018148995.1 Sinocyclocheilus maitianheensis
ATAACTAAATTCATATTTAATTACTATAATACTGATTTCTCGCTAGAAATAACATCAAAAGTGCAAAAAGTTAGTCAGAAATATACATTTACACACAAACTGACCACCAAACGGAACTTTCAGACGCCGTCTTTATTTGTTTAGCTGAACCGTCACGGAATGGAACGCACAGGATTGTGGGATATCAAAGGCAGCGAAGGATACATCTGTGCTGCCTTCAGAATCAGATCAGAAGAAGGTACCTCCGGAGAGCATTCGGACACAGCCTATGAAGCTGTTTTACTCAAGATGCCTTCAAAGTAGATACAAAGATGATCAGCCTGTTACAGTGGGACTAAAACAACATGCGCCGTTGAGAAAGAAACCCTAAATGAGTCTGAAACTGCTCTCTCAGCATTGATTTTTCTCGTATGCTTACGAGTCTCCACAGCCTCTTTCAGCTTCTGAAGCTCTTTCTCTCTTCTCTGCTGGACATTTCTCTGTGTGTCTTCCAACTGTTTCTGGTGAGCAAATGAGGATTACTAAATATGTATGTGACCCTGGAGGCAGTGTTAAGTCGCTGGGGGATATTTGTAGCAATAGCCAACAATACACTGTATGGGTCACAATTATACATTTCTCTTTTATGCCAAAAATCATTAGGATATTAAGTAAAGATCATGTTCCATGAAGATATTTAGTAAATCTCCTACCGTAAATATATCAAAACTTAATGTTTGATTAGTAATATGCATTGCTAAGAACTTCATCTGAACAACTTTAAAGATGATTTTCTCAATATTTAGATTTTTTTGCACCCCCAGATTCCAGATTTTCAAATATTGTCCGATCCTAACAAACCATGCATCAATGGAAAGATTATTATTCAGCTTTCAGATGATGCATAAATCTCAATTTTGAAAAATTGACACTTATGACTGGTTTTGTGCTCCAAGGTCACATTTTAACATAAACATCTTAAACATGAGAAAAAGATGTCAGTCTAGTGCATGTTTAACATAGGAAAAAAGCAGCACTGTGGAACGCAAAAACATGTTTTATGTCACGCTGAAATGCACAGCGCTGTATAGATCTAGCAACATCAAGATCATGGGTTCAATTGTTATTCACACGCAGTACTGCGCAAGTCTTTGGCACATTAGATGCTTGTCAAAAACATTGGTTTTAAGACAGTTCTTTGTTTTTCACAATGTGAAACTTCTTCTAGATGCTTAGAACAACCAACCTGCAGGGTACGGTACTGTGAGAAGTTTTAGCCACTGCTTGTAAGGGTTATTTATCTATCACGTCGATATTTGGTGCGTCCACCCTTTGCTTTGTCCCTAGGTACTCCTGTGCACCATTTACAAGAAAGTTTGCAGGAAGGTTGTTCTAACGTCTTGGAGAAGATTGCACGGTCACCGCGTTAAACCAAGTGATTTTCTGAAGCGTCTAATGTGCCAGAGTCTTTAGCACAGCACTGTGCGAGCTCCACTTGCACACCTTTGGATGCTCTGTATATCGCTTCGGGTGAAAGCTTCTGCAGAATGTAAAATTTGATACGTTTTTTTAAAAACCCAAGATGTTGAAAATATGACAGGCTGAGCTCAGGCTGGCACGCCAGAAGGTTTTTTCCCTGTGTTTCTGCTGAGCTGTGCAGGCTGAAGGTTTTGGGTGCGTTACATCTGCTAGATAGATTTCTGTCAGCTGCTCTCCAGTGGCAGCGAGAGGATCAGATCTGTGAGTCCATGTTACGCTCTGCCTGAACACCTCAGCACACATTGCTGCTCTTAAAATGGCTGCCCTTGAAGCTCAAAGGATCTGTGGCGCTCAGTGGCTGTCCGAGCCGCGCCAAGCACATGAAAGCTTTACAAATTTCACCCCATTAGCCTGGAAGTATCTGACGCTCCGGCAGATGGACTGCTAGGTGCAATTTTGTGTTGTTCAATGCCTCCTAGTTTTGCATTTGTGTTTTCCTCCTCTACCAGACTTCATGGTTTGTCCAGATATGGCTGTCGAGATGAGTGTAAGTTTGCTCTGAGTTCCTCTCGAGTGCTGGAACACATCAGGGCCGAGCTGAAACTCGACCTCGAGAGACAATCCGCGAACCTGCCTTGGGACACACTGGCAGTGTTGTTGAGAATGAAGGTTGAAACCAGTGTCTGCTTTTACAGTTTGAGGCCACAGGTGATAAGCCATAGGTGTGAGAGCTCGGATATCTTTATTCTCGACAAGAGAGATCTTCTCATCTTGCAAGAATTTCAGCCATGAAACCTGTTTTCAGTCTAGTGTCTGTTGCATGTACTAATTTGATGGGTGTTTTTAATCATTAGGTATTAAACCCTTAAGCATTGATGCATAGCTCCTCCTGCACCACTTGTGCGACAGACATGATGTGATATTGCTGTCATTCTAGTATTTTCATTAGGTGGGTGAAGCAACAATAATGTAGGATGGGATTTAATTTGGTAACACTTTGGTTGACTAGAAGTAACTTTGCAACTACTAACAGTCATTAGAGTAGACTGTCTGCTTAATATCTGCTACTAACTCTAACTTAACAGTCTGCTAATACTGTAATGACTGCTAGTTAACATGTAGTTGCAAAGTTACTTAAGTGGACTATCAAAATAAAGTGTAACTCTTAATTGTATCTAATAGGATTTGATTGCAGCATGTAAAGATAATATTGATCAATATTATTATTACCCAACCGCATTGCCTTGGTTACATCAAAAGAAAGGTTTTTATTAGCTTTTGATGAAAGTAAACAATATTTTTTTGGAATTGCAAGTAATGCAGTGAATAGGAACAGTGAAATTTACTAAAGTAAATAGTGGATTTTGATTTCACATCATCTTTAAGGCGCTGATGTTGTATGATAACTGTATTTGCGTCTCTTGTTTTAATAACAATTGCATGTCCTTGATAGTATTTTGGTCCCTTTTCTTGGCGAATTAAGAGTCTCTTCACTGATTTGATCTCAGTTTGTCCTCACAACCGGTAAAAATGGTTCATTGTGCCTTTAGAATGAATAAGATCCAAGTAGAATCTATTTTGTTTGTTTTTACAGCATTCAAGGCCTCCTCTAATGTGTAGCGTTGCACTAAACCCATATAACACTGGCCTTGACATTGAGGCCTTTTCTTGCAGAAATCACCTGCAGAATGTGTTCTGGTGCGTGAGCCAGCCAAGGCTGAAGGTTTACTCTGGTTTGTGTTGATGGCTTTCAGATCTGCAGCGCTGGTACCGTGCTGTATGACTGCTAAATGCATTCCTGTTGTTGAGTTCATTCTAATATTCATGTCCTTGCCACACAGATCACATTGAGAATGACCCTTGATGAAAGAAAAACATGCTCGCTGTCTCTGTACATGGCCTTTTACCGGAAAAACTACTTGGTATTATAGAGAAAAGCGGCAGTTGTGGTTGTATATGTATTTTTGGACTTAAGGTTTACGTGAGGTTAGTGGTGAATTATTTTGATTCAAATCATGTTCCAAACATACTCAACCAATTTTAGATTTTAATTTTATTGGTTTATGAACATTTTCAGTGCAATCTAATGAAATATTGCAATATTCCCAAATACAGCAGGGATTTCTGCACAGACAAGCATGTGTATGTGCTGAATTTGGCAGCTGTGCGAGTGTTAATGAAAAAGTATTGATCAGGGAAGGAATCATACTTTGTTTCAGCTCATTGATTGATGCGGTTGCCGGGTGCTCTTAGGTCACGGGGCATAATAATGCCACCTCCAAGTGACGGCCCGCCCCATAATCCTTTGTGTTTGTACTGCATCTCTAAAGCCCTGAGCGTTCCTCATCCCTCAGCGGATTCACTCAATCTTATTTCTTGATGCAATCTGATGGAACATGCTGATGTAAATACCAAGGCCCACTGGTGTGCTCCAGCTGAGGCTTATCCCTGGGTAATAAAAAATGGAACAAATCAGCCCATAATCCCTCCTCAGCTATTGTTCTTGGAGCACACTGACCCCTCGCCAAAAAAATAAAGATTCTTCTGTTGAATTCTGCCTTGTCAGAATTTCAAAATGCTTTCGTCTTGCTGTGAAATGCAATGCTGTGAAATTTCCTTTCCAAGTGTTGGTTTATGGCCTGAGTTTCTATTCTCTTACCCCTTTCTTTCTGTCTCTAACCAGGTTTCCCTGATTTTCCAGGGAGTCCTAAGCGATGGAAGTGCTGCAGTGCGATGGCTGTGATTTCCGTGCAGAGTCGAATGATGAGCTCAAGGCGCACATACAAGACGTCCACACGGCCTTCCTGCAGCCCACAGAAGTGGGAGAAGGTGACGATTCACCCAGACGGTCCAGGTCAAACTCGTTAAACTCCCTCAGCCAAACAGAGGACGAGGAAGACTTGAGCAATCACAATTACGACTCGTTAAAAAAAGAAACCGGTATAATGACCCATAAGTATTAGACCTCTAGAGTGAAAGAAACTACATCAGAAGAGTTGTTCTGCCATTTGAAATGTTTTTCTTTCTCTGTTCATGTTTCAGGCATCCAATCCATTAACAAAGACCTTGGGCACTTCTCTGGTTCAAAGCAAGCGAAATGCAACCAGACAGCAAAACCTTCGAACAAAACGTCAACTCCATTTTTCCAGTGCAAGTTCTGTGTGCGGTACTTCAGATCCAGCTCTCTTCTCAGTGAACACACCAGGAAGGTCCATGGAGAAGCAAGCGATGAGAGATCCCTCAAAACTTCCAAGCAGGCCAGCTGCAGCGCTACAACTTACGATGGTGTAGGAACGGTCTTTTCCTGCCAGTATTGCACTTATAAATCCCCACACAGAGCACGGATTCTGAAACACCAGAAAATGTATCACAAAGAAGGTCTACCAGGCCACTCGGCTCCTCCTGTTGGAGCAGAGGTTTTGGATTTGAACTCTGACGCCTCCTCTGTTGAAGAACAATGTGAAGAGTCGCCAGGGGATGTAGAACGTAATGTGCTGGAATCTATGATCACGCCCCAGTCAAGAGGAGGCTTTGACTGTGAGTGGTGTGGGTTTCAGACTTCGCAAAGGCAGCAGTTAGCCGATCACATGATGAAGAAACACCGTAACATGGTGAAGATCATGGTGTCCTTGCAACAGCCCAAAATGCAGGACAGACGTGCAGGGTCCAGCAAGTCTGATTCTGCTTCATCCAGGAGAAGCACTCCAACCTCCAATTTGAACCTGAACGATCTAGCGTGCAATGAAGGTTCCTCCGCAAATGCCTCGTCAATCAAAGGATCCTCTGGCAATGCATCACTCAAGGCCACTTCAGGGATATCAAGTTTTCAGTACTCACAGCTCACAGCAAAAATACCCAACAGCACCGGATCTTCCATACTGTCAGAGAGATCGACTTTCACCATGTCAGATATGTCAAGGTCTGGCATGGATCTAGATGCCAGCATGCTGAATGATTCCAGAAGCAGTTCAGATGATGAACTCTGTGACTTGGATGATCCCAGCTACACGGAGTCAGCTGAGGATTCTACTAAGCTGCTTCTGTCAGAAGAGGATAATGACCTGCTGGAAACTAAAGGAGTTCCATTCAAAAGACACATGAACAGGTTCCAGTGCCCTTTCTGCTCCTTCTTGACCATGCACCGGCGTAGTATTTCTCGTCACATAGAGAACATACACTTATCTGGCAAAGCTACGGTGTATAAATGTGACAAGTGCCCCTTTCTTTGCACCAACCCACTTAAACTTGACGCGCACAAACAATGTCACGGTGGGTCTTCCGAATGGGACACTATGGACCTAACCAGTGAAAGTGTAGATGGTCCGGCTGAACGCTCCGAGCCGGTGAACAGGGGAAACGGCAGCTCTAAAATCAACGGGAAAAAATCCAGCACAGTCGAGGAACAGCAGGGTCCTCATCGGTGCTCACTGTGTAACTTTTCCACCATCACACTGAAAGGTCTACGTGTCCACCAGCAACACAAACACTCATACTGTGATGGAACACAAGTCACAAGTCAAGAGGGCTCGTCCAATGAGCAGCAAGATTCGGAGTCCGAGTCCTACAGCTCCTTGAGCTTCGTTCAGAAAACTCAGACCTCAATCCTTGGAATTTCAACCAAGAAGCATCTTATTGGGAAGACGGCAAGAAAGTCCATCAATGATTTGCCCTTGGATCTCTCTCCTGTCAAAAAACGGACGAGGATTGATGAAATTGCAAACAATCTCCAGAGCAAGATTAGTCAAAGCCAACAGCACGAAGATGTGATTAACCTTGAGGAGATGGATGATGGCATGGAGGAGAATGGGAATCACATCGATTTAGAAACAAGCAAAGAGAGAGAATCCTCTGATGCTCGAAGTCAGCACTACACCTTCAACACTCAGCACCTTCATGTTAGAAATTCTGGAAGTGTTCAGACAGAGCGTGGTGTTGGGAAAAGAAAACGCAATCTGCAGTCCAAACTTGGATCAAGAAACATTCCTGTTCAAGTAACCATTTCTGATGATGAAGACAATTACAGTGCCTCCTTGGAATCTAAAGATGCCCAAGATCAAAGCAGCCAAGATAGCAGAGAGATATATCAAGACAACACTGAATACAATACTGAAGAACCTGGGAACCTGTTCTACTGCAAACATTGCGAGTACCAAAACAAGTCTGCTCGCAGTGTCAGCACACACTACCAGAGAATGCACCCTTATATCAAGTTTAGCTTCAGATACATCCTGGACCCAGAGGATCAGAGCGCAGTCTTCCGTTGTCTCGAGTGCTTCATCGAATATAACAACTTTAATGATCTGCACCAGCACTATATGACACACCATCCAGAAGCAAGCAACGTTTTGAACTTTAACCAGCCAGATCTGGTGTACATGTGCCGTTTCTGTTCCTACACAAGTCCAAATGTGCGGAGCCTGATGCCCCATTATCAAAGAATGCACCCTTCAGTGAAGATCAACAATGCCATGATTTTCTCCAGCTACATGGTCGATCAGCCTCATAAGGGTGCTGCTGAATCCCAAACACTGAGGGAAATCTTGAATTCTGGGCCCAAGAGTTTCAGATCCTCCTCATCTGGGTCCAAATCATCATCCAGTCCAGCTATCAAAAGCGTCTGCAAAACGCCAGAAGCAAACACTGAGGCTAAAGCTTTTCGAGAAAGTCTGGGTGGTAATGTGGTGGTTTACGACTGTGATGTCTGTTCTTTCTCAAGTCCCAACATGCACTCCGTATTGGTCCATTATCAGAAAAAACACCCCGAGCAAAAGGCCTCCTACTTCCGCATACAGAAGACCATGCGGGTCATATCTGTTGACCAAGCACAGTTGTCAAACAATTCAACCTACAGCCTGACGAGCACCCCCAAGTCTTCAAATGTCATCTTGCCTGTGGCTCTGGATGAAGATGTTTACTACTGCAAACACTGTGTCTACAACAACCGCTCCGTAGTGGGCGTTCTGGTCCACTATCAAAAACGACATCCGGAGATTAAGGTGACAGCAAAGTACATAAAACAAGCACCCCCAACTCCGGGACTGCTGAAACTCATGGATGAGTTACAGATCGCACCTCCTAAACAGTTTCTGAAGCAATTCAACAACAACGGTATTGAAGGATCAAGTAATTCCAACACTAAAGGAGCATCCGACAAAGGGGAACCTGAAATGCTGTTCTTCTGCCAACACTGCGACTATGGGAACCGCACTGTGAAGGGGGTCTTGATTCACTACCAGAAGAAGCACAGGGACGTGAAAGCCAATGCCGACCTCGTCCGTAGACACACGGCTGTGGTCAGGAGTCAGAGAGAACGAGCGCAGATGATCCAAGCGGGAAGTTCCACGTCCACTGCAACTGTAGCTACTGAAGCAGAAAAATCCAGGGCGTTACGATCTTTGAAGTGTAGACACTGTGTGTACACATCTCCTTATGTGTATGCCTTGAAGAAGCATTTGAAGAAGGATCATCCTACTGTGAAGGCCACGGCCATGACGATCTTACACTGGGCTTATCAGGACGGTGTGTTGGAGGCTGGTTATCACTGTGAGTGGTGCATATATTCTCACGCTGAACCAAGCGGGCTGCTCATGCATTACCAAAGACGCCATCCTGAGCACAACGTCGACTACACTTACATGGCCAGCAAACTGTGGGCTGGTCCTGATACTTCCGCCAGCAGACAAGCTGGGAACTCTGAAGCGAAGCATTACCAATGCAGAGATTGTGCCTTTGAGGCGTGCTCCATCTGGGACATTACTAACCATTACCAAGCAGTACACCCTTGGGCCGTCAAAGGTGACGAGTCTGTCCTGCTCGACATTATCAAGGGAAACCAAGCACCTGATAAGCTGCTCCCAAAACTGCCCAAAGGACACGTTTCAATGTACAGTCCGTTCAACAGCAACCAGCAGGAAGAGACTGCAGTTGAAGTCAGTCGCCGAACACATGAGCGACAACCTAATCTCTCTCTGTCTGTCGCGTCGTCTATCTCAAACAACCCTTACCAGTGCACCGTGTGCTTGTCTGAGTACAACAGTCTTCATGGACTTCTGACCCACTATGGCAAAAAACACCCGGGCATGAAAGTGAAAGCTGCTGACTTCGCTCAGGATGCAGACATCAACCCTAGCTCTGTTTACAAGTGCAGACAATGTCCGTACGTGAACTCGCGCATCCATGGAGTACTCACACACTACCAGAAACGACATCCTTCCATCAAAGTCACGGCTGAAGACTTTGCCAATGATGTCGAGCAGGTAAACGAGTTGGTTAACGAGGGGGATGAGCGATCTAAAACCCAGAGGCAGGGCTACGGTGCTTACCGCTGCAAGATGTGCCCTTACACACATGGCACTTTAGAGAAACTCAAGATACACTATGAGAAATATCATAACCAGTCTGCCGCAAACATTTTCAGAACAGCTGCCATGCAGTCACCAACCAGAAGAGACGATTTGGTTGCTGAATGCAGTAGCAGCAGTGTGACCAAAGTCTCTGAGGTCTGTGACTTTGACCTCGCAATTCCCGAAGTCGCAAAGAGTGACAATAATGCGGTGTTTACATGTCAGCTGTGCAAATACTTCTGCTCCACCCGGAAAGGTATTGCTCGTCACTACCGTATCAAGCATAACAATGTCAGAGCGCAGCCCGAAGGGAAGAACAATGTCTTTAAATGTGCCCTCTGTTCCTACACCAACCCCATCCGCAAAGGCCTTGCAGCACACTACCAGAAACGGCACGACATTGATGCCTACTACACGCATTGCTTGGCAGCATCCAAGACGGTGGGGGAGAAACCGAACAAGGTGATGGTGCCCTTGGCGTCAGATGCAGAGGCTCCAGCGATGAGCGAAGAGCTAAGGCTTGCGGTGGACCGAAGGAAATGTTCGCTCTGCTCCTTCCAGGCTTTCAGCAGAAAGAGTATAGTTTCTCATTACATAAAGCGTCACCCAGGAGTCTTTCCCAAGAAGCAGCCCTCCAGCAAACTAGGCCGTTACTTCACTGTGATCTATTCCAAGGAGGCCGAGAAACCTCCATCTACGGAGGAGGTGGAAATCGTTGAAGTTAAGGATGAGGTGGAACCAGAAGGTGACGTGGACTGGCTCCCCTTTAAATGCCTGAAATGCTTCAAGCTGTCGTTCAGCTCGGCGGAGCTGCTGGTGATGCATTACAATGACTGTCACGACAAGGAGCTCAAGCGGGATTTCGTCAACATTCCGAGCCCAGCAGAAGATGGGACGGAGCTCTACCAGTGCACCCACTGTGAAATCAAGTTCTTGACTCTTCCAGAACTCAGCGTCCATCTGATAAACCACAATGAGGATTTCCAGAAAAGAGCCATGAGGCTAGAAAGAAGAAAACAGCTTCAAAGCAAGCAGAGGACGACGGAGCCACCAGAAGCCAAACCAGAGAATAAGGTGAGCTTAAACACCTTGTAATGGGTTATAAGTGGTTATATTAGTTGATTTGATTGTCAAAATGAGTTGAAGTTTGGGCTGGTTACCTTGACTAACTTTCCAAACTAGATTGCATCTAATGGTTTTCTGTTGTCATTGTCTCTTCCTATAGGTGGAGAGCACACCCGATAATACTCCCATCGGCTACAGGTGCAACTTCTGCGTGGAGGTCCACTCCACCCTCCGGGCCATCTGCAACCACCTGAGAAAGCATGTGCAGTACGGGGAGGCCAAGGAGGGACACGTGAAGGTACGAACATCCAAAGTTACTTCATGCTTCATCAAGGGCTTTTAGAAAGCATGACTGTATGCTAAATCTTCTGTGATCAGATTTATACAGTTGCATTAGTTTTCTCATCTATTAAAGGGGTCATATGATGTTGCTAAAAAGAACATTATTTTGTGTATTTGGTGTAATGAAATGTTTATGCAGTTTAAGGTCCAAAAAACAAATTTTTTTCCACATACTGTACATTATTGTTTCTCCTCTATGCCCCGCCTTTCTGAAACGCGTCAATTTTTACAAAGCTCATTGGTCTGAAAAGCGAGGTGTGCTCTGATTGGCCAGCTATCCAGTGCGTTGTGATTGGCCGAATACCTCAAGCGTGTGACGGAAATGTTACGCCCCTCACCATACTGTGATGATGCCCTGTCCGGCCGGAGCGACGAGACAAAAACATAAAAACCCATTATAAACCAGGCATTCGTTGCATCCAGTGGGGACTTAATTATGGATTATAATGACTTATACTGTCTTTTTACGTGTTGCGTTGCATCTNTTGCGTGAACATTTGGGTGGCGTTATGCAAATCTTCCCACATAGTGACGTAGACATGTGGCGGCGTGTTAGAACGAGCCGTTTTAGGTAGACTCCTAACTTTTATAAAGAATATCTCTTTGGATTTGAGACTTTAGTCTTTGCAACTTTACAGATCTTCTTTATGCACCAAGAGCTTGTAAGACTCCAAAGAGAAAGGAACATTTTAAATCGCATCATATGACCCCTTTAACATTTTCAGTTTTAGGCATCTTATCAGATTTGTGCGCATTGCCTATATTCAGAGCTTTTTGTCCTGAGGTGGCCTGTCTTCTTCTGCTCTATTCTAATAGCAACTGCATTCACAAGCCGTTTGGACGCGTTTTTCTTTCCACTCAAGTGTCTTGTTCACTTGTTTGGATTGTTAAACCACTACAATTCAGCTTCACATTCAATGAAATGGACAAATAGAGCAAATCCTTGAGTGTTGCAGAAGAAACAGGGTAAATGGACGAGTGCGGTGTTATGACATTTCCTTAAAGTCAAGCATTTTATTTCCTTGTGTGGGCATTCATGAAAAAAGCCTTGAGCGTGTCATAAAGTTGGTCATGTAATTAAATCTAGTAGCCTTGTGTTCCACGTTTTGCATACAGAGAATGAAAGATTTTTTCTTATTTCTAAAGCTCTTTTCTGAATGTGATGCTGCCTTAGAGTGTGGACTAAATTTGGTTTTTAGAAGCCAGCAATGTTGCTACCAACTTTTTTGAACAGCCTTTCTGTCAGGAGTTCTGTCTATGATGCCTCAAAAGGCTTTCTAGGGAGGGTAGTTGACACAAAATATGTCAATGGACTTCAAAAGATATTAGGAAAACATTTGTATTAATGTAGAAGGGAAAGTGCATTTCTTAGATCCACATTTAATCAACTTTTATCTTGAATAGTTGATTTAAAGTGGTCCTGCAGTGTGACAAATACATTTTTAAAAGTGCATAAGTGCATAATTAAACAATGAATTAGCAAAATGCTGCTTAAAGGGCATAAATTTAGTTTCAATTAGTTAATGCATGGTTGCAATATCTGTATTATAGAAGTAATGTATGCCGTTTTGTACAGTGTGATGGTTTTCATGATGATTAACAGTAGTGTTTAAGGTGGTTTGTTTCTGCAGAGAGCTGCATTTAAACATGGCAGAGTCCAGTTTGTTTATCACAGCAGAATCCTGAGACTCTCCATGCAGCCCTTCCGTCTCTCTGAAGAGAAAGCCAGTTAGGTCATCTTGACGGGGTAGTGTGTAGAGAGGCGTGTAAGCGCCTTAGTGTTAGTATTCCACTGAGAGCGCCAGTGCTGGCAGGGAGGCCCGGGCCTAAGGGTTTGAACAGAAGCCCAGTGAGGATCAGCAGACGGGATGGGTCGCACCGGGCACTAGGGGGCAGCACTCTCAGGCACAGATCACATACTCTGAGCAGAGACACATGGGCAGGGATTCCCAAAGTTTTTCATCAACTGAAGCCCTTTGTTACTTCAACCATCTATTTAAAATTTAAAAACCCGTTTGCATGCATGTTGGTTAATATTCACGCCATCATGAAGTTTTTTTAAGTCTCAAGTCTCAATTTATTTATAAAGCACAATTAAAAACAACTACAGTTGACCAGTGTGGTGTACAATGTTGTAAAAGACTTATAAAAACATGTATACAAACCAAGCAAACATCAGACAACAAACAACATCACAAGTCATAGGCAATAGTGAAGAGATACATTTTTAACTTTGATCTAAAAATATGTAATGTTGGTGCAGTTCTAATATGGATCGGTAACGTGTTCCAAAGTTTAGGTGCGGCTATGGCAAAAGCTTGATCACCCCTAGATTAAAATTTTTGACTTTGGAACAGTTATCTCTGGTTGGCAGACCGAGGAGTTCTTTCCGGATGTTATTCACACAACAGGTCGGAGAGGTAAGGGGGAGCGAGGCCATTTAAACATTTAAAAACAAGCAAAAGCACTTTAAAATCAATTCTAAAGCGTACTGGGAGGCAATGTAAAGACATTAACACAGGAGCAATATGTTCGTATTTACGAACACCGGTTAAAAGACGTGCAGCCGCATTTTGGACCATTTGTAATGCACTTCAGCACTGCGTGCTTGAACCCCTAAAAAGCATGAATTGCAGTTTCAAAGTGCTTAAAAGAAAGGAAGGTCTTCACTTTAGCCAACGTTCTTAATTGGTCTTAATTGGCAAATAAAGTTGAGTATCGTCTGCATAGCAGTGATAGAACAAGCCATGCTTTTTAAAAATAGTGGCTAAAGGAAGCATATATAAAGAGAACAATAAAGGGGCCAAAATAGAGCCTTGGGGGACCCCACAAGTCAGGGGGACCGCCCCAGAAAAATATAGTTGTTTTTAGTTGTTTTATGTTTTTAGTAAGTGTTCAGTTTGATTGATTTGTTTATTATTTTATTTTTTTCCATTCAAGAGGAAAAATGCATACATTGACCAAAACGGGTATAATTTTTATAATTAAACAAAAACATTCATGTTAATATGGATGCAGAATGATTACCAGGTATGCATGCCATCAGTCCTAGAAACAAAATTCTCAAATTTTACAGAGATTTTCTATAATAAGAATGTTTATGATTTATTTAATTAATAGTTTTTCATCAGTTTGAATTACAGTTTGGGAAACCTTGTACTACTGAATAGAATATTGGAATAATGTGCTGTATACGGCGTACTATTTATTTTGTCATATTTTCAAATCAGTATGCAATGTTAAATTTTTAAAATAGTAATATGACCTCACTGTTGTGGCATCTAGTTATCATGGATATGGTGTGTATTTTTAATCTTTGTAATCACTTTGTGTTAAATATCAGTTTGATCGATATAATGATTCAAGAATGGGCTGTTAAGATAATAGTTGGTATCACTTTTTAAAGGTCAAATCTGTTACTCTATCATCACAGTGTTGTGTTTTACACAGACAAACTCTCAATTTTTTCAGAAAATGTCCAAATGTATTTCTCTGGTTGTGTTTGTGTGTCTGATTGGCTGATGGTGCAGGAGTGTCCTCTTTACATCCGTCTGAAGTGCAGGGTCAGTTCTCTCTCTCTCTGAGATGCTGAATTTCCTCTGGCTGTATAGCAGCAGATGTCTCAGAAACACACAGGAACCTTGCAGCCATTTCTAAATTAAGAAAAAGGGATGTCCCTCAGATAGCTTTAATGGCCGTAAATCAAACACGGATCATCTGTGCTTCAGTCCAGAGCTGATGATCACCTCCAAACCCAGAGAGAAATATCATATCAGTGTGATTATTAAAGGTCAGGAACCTTAAATATGTCAAGAACATGTTTCACCACAAAATGAAGAATGTATGTAAACTATATACTGTAAAGATGTGAATGAATGAGGCATTTATATAGTGCTTTATTGTGTATTGCTGTACACCCAAAGTGCTTTACAATCATACAACGCTCACCACACACTAGCTACAGGTGGAGAGGAGAGTGAGTGATGGAGCCAATTCAGTGGATGGGGATTATTGTTTTTAAAAGAAGTCTGTTCTGCTCACCAAGGCTGCATTTATTTGATCAAAAATACTGTGAAATTGTGAAATATTATTAAAATATAAATAGCTGTTTTATATGTGAATACATTGCAAAATGTAATTTATTTCTGTGATTTTCAGCTGGATTTTCAGCATCATTACTCCAGTATTCAGTGTCACATGATCGTTCAGAAATCATTCTAATATGCTGTAGTTTATGTATATTACAGTAATGAGAATTAGCGGTGGAATGTGTTTAATTGTCATGAAAACAATGTCACAATGCAAAGCATCTTGCAGATTTTGTCCTTTATGTCCTGTATGAGTAATATCAGTCATTTTCTCTGACAGCAGGAAGCAGCGGAGATGCCTGTTGCTGTTCCCATGGTCGGAATCACCAACGGTGATGTGGAGGATGTGGTTGCCATGGACGCTGACCCATTGGAGACTACTGGTGCATCACCGCCTGACGTCACCATGGAGACCATGGAGCCGGTGGCTGTGGAAACTGAGCCGATGGTTGGGCCGCTGGAGCCGGAGAAGGAGCGTGTGGTTCCTGGGCATCCGTGCAGTATGTGCAATCGTATGTTCATGTCCATGCAGGGCCTGCGCTCTCACGAGAGGAGCCACTCAGCTGTAGCGCTCGTCAACAGAAACGACAAATACAGCTGCCAGTACTGTCAGTTTGCCTCGCCGTTCAGACACAAGTGAGTGAGACTTCACATCAGTTAGTTCAGCTTCAGATTCCTTTTATTTTTCATTTTTCATGCTTCACTTAAAAATGGGATTACGTTTGACACATCCACATCTCAGTAATTCAGTGCAAAAGTATAAAATGGCTAATAAATGAGAATACTAAATAAATAAACTAAAATACACTAAAATAGATTTTTAAAAAAGTGCAGGTCCCATTCTCAGATTAAGCATTCTGATAGCTGTAGGGTAAACGCTGTTTAACAGCCTAGTATCATTGATCTGATACTTCTGTATCTTTTACCAGACTGTATCTGTATCTTTAACTGTTTCTGTAGAAAGAAACTAATTTTGAGAAAACACCCTAAAAACTAGAGACTTAAATAGATTAAGTGCAATAGAAAAACAGGCTAATGACATATGAACAAACCCCTCAGTAAAACTCTTCAGAATAGTATTAGGAATAAAACTGTAAAGTTTGGTGTATGTAAGTGCTGCTGAAGTGGAGAAAGAAACTCACAACCTTTAAAAATATGCATTTACTGCATGTTTTTTGGAATAAAATGTTGTCAAAATCTGTGTGAATGATATATGAACAAAGCCTTCAGTAAAAACCTTCAGAATAAAGATAGGAATAAAACTGTAAAGTCTGGTGTATGGAAGTGCTGCTGAAGTGAAGAAACAAACTCAGGGCCTTTAAAAATATGCATTTTCACCATATTTTTAGGAATAAGATGTCCTATGAATCAGCGTGAATGATATATAAACAAACCCCTCAGTAAAAATCTTCAGAATATTAATAGGAATAAAACTGTAAAGTTTGGTGTATGTAAGTGCTGCTGAAGTGGAGAAACAAACAAATTTTGAGAAAACGGCATAAAATCTACAGACTTAGATAAAGTGCAATAAAGAATCAAGTGAATGACATATGAACAAACCCCTCAGTAAAAACCTTCAGAATATAGATAGTAATAAAACTGTAAGTCTTAGTGTGTGCAGGTGTTGCTAAAGTGGAGGCAAAAAACTTTAAAAATGCGTGTTGGAATTAAAATCTACTGACGCAAATAGATAAAGTGCAATAAAATAAACGCTTAAATTTACACTAGTCCACTAAAAACACATTATGAAAAACAAAAAGCCCAAAATTTCAAAATAGACCAATGCATGATTTTGTCTTGTAGTGTCTCGGCTTCAAGCACTAAAATAATAAACATTCTTAGTATCTTACATCAAACAAAGAGAGCAGGAGATGAATAGATAAATACAAAAAAAACTCCTGAGGGAAAACATACACTACCGGTCAAAAGTTTGGGATCAGTAAGACTTACTGTTAAAAAAACGTAATGTTTTTTTAAAGAAGACTCCTCTGCTCGTCAAGGCTGCATTTATTTGATCAAAAATACAGGAAAAAATTTTATATTGTGAAATATTATTATGACGTAAAATAAGGTTTTTCTATTTTAATGTACATTAAACTGTAATTTATTTCTGTGATTTTCAGCTGGATTTTCAGCATCATTACTCCAGTATTCAGTGTCACATGATCGTTCAGAAATCATTCTAATATGCTGATTTATTATTATTATTATTAATGTTGTGCTGCCAAATATGTTTTTGGAAACTGCGATACTTTTTCAGGATTCTTTAATGAATAAAAAGTTAAAAAGAACAGCATTTATTCAAAATATAAATATTTTCTAACAATATAAATCTTTGCTATCACTTCTTATCAATTTAACACATCCTTGCTGAATAAAAGTTTTAATTTCTTTCTGAGCCCAAACTTTTGAACTGTAGTGTATATTGTTAGAAAAGATTTCTATTTTAAATAAATGCTCTTCTTTTTAACTTTTTATTCATCAAAGAATCCTGAAAAAAGCATCACGGTTTCCAAAAACAATATGAAGCATCACAGTTTCCAGCTCTGATAATAAATCAGCATATTAGAGTGATTTCTGAAGATGATGAGACACTGAAGATGCTGAAAATACAGCTGTGCATCACAGAAATAAATTACAGTTTAATGTACATTAAAATAGAAAAACCTTATTTTACGTCATAATAATATTTCACAATATAAAATTTTTTCCTGTATTTTTGATCAAATAAATGCAGCCTTGATGAGCAGAAGACACTCCTGTAAAAACATTAAAAATCATTCTGATCCCAAACTTTTGAACAGTAGTGTGTGTGAGATGTAGATTGTGCACGCGCTGGAGTGTCACATCTCCTCATTGGCTTTCTGTGAGAATGGCAGATATTTTGACAGAGCTGTTCGTCTCGTCTGAAGCGCAGGACCTTTGTTTGGTTCCCTGGAGTAAATCCTCCTTCACTGGATGTTCTGTGACCCAGAAAGCTGCCGCATTCATGTGCCACACGGGAAGCACGGATAAAAACCACTGATTCCCCAGATCCCTGTCGGAGACGGCTGTTTTGTCAGAGTCTCAGCGCTAAAGCAGGCATCTTCTGCCGAGAGGTGCTCCTTTCACAGATCTTTAGGGTTATCATTAGACGCATCCTGGTCAATTCACTTATTCTGCCTGTCCTTGTGGAATCATATAGACGTTCTGAATCTTCCTGAA
>JADLZM010029013.1:826049-828540 GCA_018148995.1 Sinocyclocheilus maitianheensis
AACGTGTGACTGAAACACGCACAAGTGCACATGTGTCGGTATGAGCCGAGGCAGATGTTAATAGCAGGTGTAAGCGCCTTCTAGACGCTGATGTCTTTGTCTCGCTGCTGTCGTCTCAGAGTCTGCGGGATATCTGGAGCCAGCAGATGTTCAGCAGCAGTTGAGTCACTTCCAGCTGGCGTCTCGGGTCCAGGCCGATGTTTCCTCCAGTCCGCCACCGCCACTCGAGAGTCCCGTTCCTCAGGCCCGGCCCGACTCCATCCTCACCTGTGAGTTCTGCGAGTTCAGCTCCGGCTACATGCAGAGTCTGCGCAGACATTACCGCGACCGGCACGGAGGAAAGAAGCTCTTCAAATGCAAGGACTGCTCCTTCTTCACCTGCTACAAGTAAGAACAGCGTGAGCCGCCGGAGAATCACATATCAGACTATATCAGCCAGTATCATCTTTATTTATTTACATTCAGGCATTTGGCAGACACTTTTATTCAGAGCGACTTGCATTGCATTCAAGCTATACATATGATTAGTTCATGCTTTCCCTGGGAATTGAACCCATGACCCTGCTGGTGCGAGCACAATACTGTTTCAGCTACAGGTGTTTATCATGAGCCGTCTGGTTAGGCTGTTAAAAGAGTAAGATCAGGGCTTATTTACTCCAGCAACCAGTTTACTAAATACTAAACAGTCATCCACCTTCTGCTACACCTTATCATGTTTTAAATACAGTATGCCAAATACTAGAGGTCTAGATCAGTGATTCACAGAGTTTTTCATCTGCCGAACAACTTTGGACTGAAATGTTTACTTAAGATAATATTAATTTAACAACACATTCACATGTTCACGGTTCTCTGATGTCAGTTAATAGTCGCATGACACAGGAAAACTATTTTTAATGTAATGTTTTTATTTTATTTTTTATTTAAATATTTTATTTATTTGGTTAGATTTTCATCAGCTCATTTTGAAAAAATAAAATTTTTATTTTACATTATATTACATTATAAAATTATTTTTAGTGTTTTGTTTTATTTTTATTCTAAGTGTTTTTTCTGATTGCATTACAATATTTACATTTTGATTTGATTATTTGCTTTTAAATCAACTCATTTTAATTTAATTTGAAATTTATTTGAGTTTTACATTTTTTTTATCATTTACCTTTTCATCAACCCATTTTAATTTGTTTTTATTTTGACATTCATTTTAATTTATATTTTTATTTAAATAATTGTTAGCTTTTCATCTGCTCTTTTTGATTTGTTTGACATTATTTTAAATTTACAATTTTATGATTTAATTAATTGTTCGCTTTTCATCAACCCATGAACCCCACTTTCGGAAACATTAGTCTAGAGTTTGGTAGTTCTAGATTGGACACTTAACAGGCAAAACAAAATAGATTTGTTATATTAGAAGTTATATCGGTTATCAGCCTCCGCAAAACAAAATCTATATAATATAGTTATGAAAATCCATGTGGCTGAATCTCTAGGCTTACATGTCAGAGTAGTTATCATGTGAGTGAATGTGTTTTTTGTTGTGTGTTGCTCAGGTCCACGTTCACGCTGCATGTGGAGGGCGGTCACACCAGCGGCCCCGAGGAGACTCCCAAAGATCTGCGCTGCCCCTTCTGTCTGTACCACACCAAACACAAGAGCAGCATGATCGACCACATCGTCCTGCACAGAGGTCAGTTACTGAGAAAAACTGACCAGAACAAAATCTTGACTTGTTTTTAAAGATTTATTGGACACAAGTATGGAGGAGGCAAGTCTGATCATAAGATATTTCTTCTCTTTATCTTCCTTGTTTCAACTTCCTCAATCGAATGCTTGCAGTTTTTCTTTTTGTAGCACATGCTATTGGTGGAATGTAAGTATCCACCTTATTTTTCAATGCAGAAGTAGGCTATTTCCTGTGAATGTGCGATACTTTTGATTCATTAGTTGCTATTGGTAAATGCTGTAATACCATTTGAGCAACAAACACGTGTGGTTATGATTACGATAATAAAGTAAAATAATATAATGCCAAATATCAGTTTGTAACACCAAGCAGCATAACGGACTGGTTTTGTACAGCTACAATAATTGGAAGCAAATGACACTGGAAATTTTGCACGTTCAGTTTAAAAACTGTGCTCGCTACTATGTTAAGAATAAGGTGGATATTTGGTGTGTAGTTTTTAAGTTTCATTATTTTTAGGCTTAAGACTTCAGAAGATGTGGGTCAGTTGGAGGCCATACTCCAAAAACTCATTAATGTGATATGAATCAGAGTCTGATGATATTGGAAAAACATTTTCACCGTGTTCTGAGGAATAAAATGTTGTATAAATCAATGTGAATGATGTATGAACAAACCCCTCAGTAAAAATCTTCAGAATATAGATAGGAATAAAACTGTAAAGGTTGGTGTATGTAAGTGCTGCTGAAGTGGAGAAACAAACTTTTAAAGTATGTATTATAATTGAAATCTACAGACGCA
>JADLZM010029013.1:841219-857076 GCA_018148995.1 Sinocyclocheilus maitianheensis
GTGTGTGTGTGTGAGAGAGAGAGAGAGTGTGTGTGTGTGAGAGAGAGAGAGAGTGTGTGTGTGTGTGAGAGAGAGAGAGAAAGTGTGTGTGTGTGTGAGAGAGAGAGAGAGAGAGTGTGTGTGAGAGAGACTTGAGTGAGTGAGCGAGCGAGTGTGTGTGTGAGTGTGTACAGACAGTGATGCTTGAAAGTTTGTGAACCCTTCAGAGTTTTCTATATTTCTGCATAAATATGACCCAAAAGATCTTCAGATTTTAACATAAGTCCTGAAAGTAGACAAAGAGAATCCAATCAAACAAAGGAGACAAAAATATATACTTTGTCATTTAGTTATTTTGGAAAATGATCCAATATTAGCAAAAGTATGTGAATCTCTAGGATTAGTAGATAATTTGAAGGTGAAGTGCGAGTCCATCTCTGAGATGACTATCAGGTGTCAGTGTGTGCCCTGTTTTATTTAAAGAACATGGATCTATGAAAGTCTGATCGTGTTTGTGGAAGTGAATCAAAGGAGATCTCTGAGAACCTCAGAAAAAGAGTTGTTGTTCCTCATCAGGCTGGAAAAAGGTTACAAAACCATCTCTAAAGAGTTTGGACTCCGCAAATCCACAGTCAGACAGATTGTGTAGAAATGGAGGAAATTCAAGACCACTGTTACCCTCCCCAGAAGCGGTCGACCAACAAAGATCACTCCAAAAACAAGACTTGTAATGGTGTGCGAGGTTGCAAAGGAACCCAGGGTAACTTCTAAGCAACGAAAGGTCTTTCTCACATCGGCTGATGTTAAAGTTCATGAGTCCACCATCAGGAGAACACTGAATAACCAGAGAGCTGCAAGGAGAAAGAAAGAAAAGCCACTGCTCTCCAAAAATAGCATCGCTGCATGTCTGCAGTTTGCTGAAGATCATGTGGACAAACCAAAGAGACCATGAGATCAAAATAGAACTTTTTGGTTTAAATGAGAAGCGTTGTGTTTGGAGAAAAAGGAGAAAAACACTGCATTCCAGCATAAGAACCTCATCCCATCTGTGAAACATGCTGGTGCTATATCATGGTTTGGACCTGTTTTTGCTGCATCTGGTCCAGGATGGCTTGCCATCATTGATGGAACAATGAATTTTGAATTATACCAGCAAATTCTAAAGGAAAATGTCAGGACATCTGTCCGAGAACTGAATCTCAAGAGAAAGTGGGTCATGCAGCAAGACAACGACCCCAAGCACACAAGTCCTTCTACCAAAGAACAGTTAAAGAAGAACAAAGTTAATGTTTTGCCATGACTGAGTCAAAGTCTAGACCTCAATCCAACTGAAATGTTGTGGAAGGAGCTGAAGCAAGCAGTTCATGTGAGGAAACCCACCAACAGCACAGAGCTGAAGTAGTTCTGTACTGAGGAACGGGCTAAAAGTCCCACAAGCCGCTGTGCAGGACTGTTATAAGAAACATTGCCTGCAGTTATTGCTGCAAAAGAAAGTCAGACCAGATACTGAACGCACAGATTCACATACTTTTGCACCACACAGATATATAACACTGGATCATTTTTCTTAATAAATAAATGACAAAGTATATATGTTTGTCTCATTTGTTTGATTGGGTTCTCTTTGTCAACTTTCATGACTTGTGTGAAAACACACACACACACACATACTCACACACACACACTCTCACTCTCACACTCACACTCACACACACACACAGGTTTGTTTTTATGGTTTATGGGGACTCTCCATAGGCGTAATGGTTGTTATACTGTACAGACCGTATTTTCTATTGCCCTACACCAACCCTACCCCTAAACCTACCCCTCACAGGAGACTTTCTGCATTTTTAGATTTTCAAAAAAACTCATTCTGAATTATAAGTATTTTGAATTAAGGGGACACTGAATTAAGTCACACACACTCTCTCACACACACACTCGCACACACACACACACTCGCACACACACACACACTCTCTCACACACACACACACACACACACTCTCACACACTACCTCACACACACACACACACATACTGTATATACAGTGGGTACGGAAAGTATTCAGACCCCCTTAAATTTTTCACTCTTTGTTATATTGCAGCCATTTGCTAAAATCATTTAAGTTAATTTTTTTCCCTCATTAATGTACACACAGCACCCCATATTGACAGAAAAACACAGAATTGTTGACATTTTTGCAGATTTATTAAAAAAGAAAAACTGAAATATCACATGGTCCTAAGTATTCAGACCCTTTGCTCAGTATTTAGTAGAAGCACCCTTTTGATCTAATACAGCCATGAGTCTTTTTGGGAAAGATGCAACAAGTTTTTCACACCTGGATTTGGGGATCCTCTGCCATTCCTCCTTGCAGATCCTCTCCAGTTCTGTCAGGTTGGATGGTAAACGTTGGTGGACAGCCATTTTTAGGTCTCTCCAGAGATGCTCAATTGGGTTTAAGTCAGGGCTCTGGCTGGGCCATTCAAGAACAGTCACAGAGTTGTTGTGAAGCCACTCCTTCGTTATTTTAGCTGTGTGCTTAGGGTCATTGTCTTGTTGGAAGGTAAACCTTCGGCCCAGTCTGAGGTCCTGAGCACTCTGGAGAAGGTTTTCGTCCAGGATATCCCTGTACTTGGCCGCATTCATCTTTCCCTCGATTGCAACCAGTCGTCCTGTCCCTGCAGCTGAAAAACACCCCCACAGCATGATGCTGCCACCACCATGCTTCACTGTTGGGACTGTATTGGACAGGTGATGAGCAGTGCCTGGTTTTCTCCACACATACCGCTTAGAATTAAGGGCAAAAAGTTCTATCTTGGTCTCATCAGACCAGAGAATCTTATTTCTCACCATCTTGGAGTCCTTCAGGTGTTTTTTAGCATACTCCATGCGGGCTTTCATGTGTCTTGCACTGAGGAGAGGCTTCCGTCGGGCCACTCTGCCATAAAGCCCCGACTGGTGGAGGGCTGCAGTGATGGTTGACTTTCTACAACTTTCTCCCATCTCCCGACTGCATCTCTGGAGCTCAGCCACAGTGATCTTTGGGTTCTTCTTTACCTCTCTCACCAAGGCTCTTCTCCCCCGATAGCTCAGTTTGGCCGGACGGCCAGCTCTAGGAAGGGTTCTGGTCGTCCCAAACGTCTTCCATTTAAGGATTATGGAGGCCACTGTGCTCTTAGGAACCTTAAGTGCAGCAGAAATTTTTTTGTAACCTTGGCCAGATCTGTGCCTTGCCACAATTCTGTCTCTGAGCTCTTCAGGCAGTTCCTTTGACCTCATGATTCTCATTTGCTCTGACATGCACTGTGAGCTGTAAGGTCTTATATAGACAGGTGTGTGGCTTTCCTAATCAAGTCCAATCAGTATAATCAAACACAGCTGGACTCAAATGAAGGTGTAGAACCATCTCAAGGATGATCAGAAGAAATGGACAGCACCTGAGTTAAATATATGAGTGTCACAGCAAAGGGTCTGAATACTTAGGACCATGTGATATTTCAGTTTTTCTTTTTTAATAAATCTGCAAAAATGTCAACAATTCTGTGTTTTTCTGTCAATATGGGGTGCTGTGTGTACATTAATGAGGAAAAAAAATTAACTTAAATGATTTTAGCAAATGGCTGCAATATAACAAAGAGTGAAAAATTTAAGGGGGTCTGAATACTTTCCGTACCCACTGTATATATATTCAGAATTATATATAACTATATATTCAGTATTTACATTTATATATTCAGAATTAAAACAATATATTCTGATTTATTTTTGGAAAAGAAAAACATAAAACAGGAAAATCTTTCAGATTGTTAAATGGTTACAATATTTAATTATTAAATCTAAAATCTATTCATTAAATATAATGCATCTATTATATATTTATGATTCACGTTCATGATGTTTTAAAAAAATATATCTTTTTTTTTTTGAAGTTTTTTTATTAGTCTTTTTTTTTTTGCATTTCGCCTTTATATTTATGCATTTGAAGCTTTTATATACAGCATATATATATATTTATATATATATATTTTTTTTTAATCAAAAACAAACCAACATGAATAGATTTACATGGGCTAGATCTTGGCGAATACGTTTAAACTAGATTTTTGAAAAAAAATTTCCACAGTTCAAAACCCAAAGATTTAAGCCATATTTTCATTGGGTTCTACATTTGACATTCATCTTGTGGAGGTTTATCTCGAAAGCCCTGAGGAGTTTTCTTACTGTTATTATAATGCGTTTCACGACAGTAAAGTCATGAGCTGTTTGGTAAGCGAAGCTCCAGGGAGAAAATAAACGCTTGTGTTCAAGAACAGAGTGTGATGAGCTGAAAATAGTGTGGAAATACCAGAGAGTTTGAACGAATGCATTTCCATGAGCAGCGTCTGTATGAGGTCAGAGGAATAAACCCTGATAAACCGCAGAAATCTCAGGCCGCACTCGAGCGCAGCGTCTTAAATGAATGTTTCTTCAGAGTTGCACTTCAGGGTCATGGAGGACAAAGCCAGCAGCTGCTGTGGACAGAAACATCATTTCCCTGCAGTCCATCAGTCTGAAGGGGATGACAAGCTTTCAGATGTTAAAGGCATCGCTTGCCTGATTTCAGAAACGCATCTGACCTTCAGGGTATCAGTAGGAGCAGTTTTTAATGGATCTTCCACTTCATGGACGTATGAAAACATCATGAAATGCTTCAGTATTTCTTAGTATTTCTCAGACCCTCCAGGACACTTAAGTCATGAAGATAATGCATCGATTAAAGAATGTTATTATTGATATTATAATTTATTAATAATAATAATAACCCAATGTGTTTTGACCTAATTTGTTTATATAATCAAATCAAACTTATGTCAGAGCACATAGAACATTTCATTTTCTTAGGCCATTTTCTCACATCATTGGCAGTATTACATTTGACCAGTGCATTATATGTATGTGTGTGTGTGTGTGTGTGTGTGTGTGAGAGAGAGAGAGAGCGAGAGAGAGAGAGAGAGAGAGAGAGAGCGAGGGTGTGTGGAGAGTGTGTGTGTGTGTGTGTGTGTGTGAGAGAGAGAGAGAGCGAGAGAGAGAGAGAGAGAGAGAGAGAGCGAGGGTGTGTGGAGAGTGTGTGTGTGTGTGTGTGTGTGTGAGAGAGAGAGAGAGCGAGAGAGAGAGAGAGAGAGAGAGAGAGCGAGGGTGTGTGGAGAGTGTGTGTGTGTGTGTGTGTGTGTGAGAGAGAGTGTGTGTGTGTGTGTGTGTGTGTGTTACCAACACGGTCTGTTTGAGCAGTTGGTAATAAAGAGGTCACGTCTGAAACCCAACAGAAAAGTTGATGTGTTTCGGAGCTTGATTTCACAGCTATAACATCATCTTTTAAAAATATCTGCGAGACATGAGGGCTCAGCGGATCAGAACTTCACACAGTGTTTCTGCAGGAGGAGACCCACCAGAGACTAAAAGAGTTCGGCTTTAAACAGCAAAGAAACGTCTGATGAGAGACGGACGCACGGACGCTTTAACACCACGCTTGAACACAGCAGAACATGGCTTGACGTGTCACAGCCTCAGAGCCGGACTTATTTACACAATATAAAACAAATACAATAAAACAAGAAAAGTTTTTAAGTTTCCTGTTTTATTGTTGTGTTTTTGATGTGCTTTTATGTAAAGCACTTTGAACTACCATTGTGTATGAAATGTGCTATATACAGTAAATAAACTTGCCTTGTCTAATATTAGTGTAGATGCCGTTCTATGAGTATGTTTGACTGTTTCAGTCGAGGATGAGAGACTTCTGCTGACCGCAGGACTGTCATGTAAAGAGCAACCTCATTAATAATCACCAACATCATACAGACCATTCTGTCTTCATTTACTCTCCTTCACGTCCTTTCAAACCTCCATGACCTTCTTTCTTTCTTCTGTCAAACACAAAGGTAGATGTTGTAGATGCTCGTGTCACACATATGCTCTTCACAGGCTCTCGGTGAACATGAAGTCAAGCGAATGAATGATGACAGAATGAGCTCTGGCTGATAATGAAGCGATGAGAAGAGCAGAAGTCTCTGTTCCTCTGGGTCTTCTGAAGGTTAAAGACCGGGTCACATCCTCCGGGCCAAACCACTTCATATTTCATTAAACCGTGTGACGAATCTCCCTGCTGTATAATTAATTGTTCTCAGACTCTGTGGACTTTCTGAAAACGTGCATCCTGTGCATTATTATCAGTCCACTCTCTGCTGAAAGTGATACACTTAATAGCACTTAATGCAGCTTCACAGCAAATATGAAACAAATGCAAATTCTGCTCTAAAGAGATAATAATGTCATTATTCAGATCAAGCCTGGTTATGATGCAATGCATATTGATTATTAATCTAAACTACAACACATTCGACAAAAATATATATTTTCAAATACACAAAACAACTGTCAAAAACTAAAATATGTTTCAAAATATATTTACGTAAATATATTTATATTTTTGGAAATACATATCTTTAAAAGTATTTAGCCCTCCTTTTATTTCAATCCAAGAAAATACATTCACGTGCGTCACATTTGAAGAAAACTTTGACACATTTGAACAAAAATCAGCAAAAGAACATTCTTCACGTTCTTACAAAAATGTTACAATATATAAAAGAAATGAAACATGAAATGGTTATAATCTAGATGAAGCCGGTCCGTGACAAACACCAGATCAGTCATGGTTTATTTGTAGTTAAAGTCAGAGCAGTGCTTGAAGCCGAAACACAGGAGAGTTGGGACGTCAGGTTAATGTTTATTCCAATGATACCAAACACGTTTCAAAATAAAGCTTGCAAATGATGTTTTATCGCAGTGAGACCATAGAAGATCCATTTTTGGTTCCCTGAAGAAAAATACACTTTCTTAGCGTGAAGAACATTTTTCCACTATAAAGAAGGAAAGATTCAATAAAGAACCCTTCATTTTAAGAGTGTACTTGCTGTGTAATTTCAACTTTCTACTACATATGATTCATTTTCTAAATACCCCACATCATAAAGCACATATCAAACCGCCAACAAATCATATTTTTTCCATCTCAGACCTTTTATTATTTTCAGGGTCTTTTTTTTCCAGATTTAGACACCTTTTATTCTCAACCCTGTAATGGACACGATGGGATTCGTTTAAAAAGTGAAAAAGATTTTACACAGAACTTGTTACATCTGCCTAATGCTCATCAGTTTAATGAGAACAAATGTAACATTTATCATCATTTTCACATTTTTATTGGACAGGAGTTAAAAATAGACAAATTGTGTGTCGATGGTCTCTTTATTTTCGTAAAAAAAAGCACAAATGTATTTAGATGTTTAACTAAAACCGCATGTCCTTAACGTGTCAGATGATAATCAGCAAGAACTGCTTTCATTCTTAACGGTCTTCCCTGTTTTTATTTTATATTATATCAAATATTCTATTAATATGCAAAAAATATTAAAAGTATATATTTACTGAAACCATGACTTTTTTTTTTTATTTTATTGAAATTATTAATAAATTTAGTAAATAACTCAACTCTTTGAGTTGTGTTTCATGTAGTGTAGAAGAATAAACCGTATATGGCAGCAATAAAATAAGAACATTTTTATACTTTTGGATTAAAATAAAATGTTGAAAAATAATATGTTTCCATCTTAATTTTATGTGACGGGGTTGAGTCGTTAAGAGTTGTAATAAATGATCTTGAATTTAATTTTTTCTCAGAAAAATATTTTTCACAAGAAAAGAACATAAATGTTTACATTATTGCCCGAAACGATAGACACTGTGCACATTTTGTTAATAATTTTCTCAGAGACGAGACAAAATGCTTGGTGCAAGATAGAAATTAGACATTATTTTATGATAAAACGCATTTAAATGCAATCATTGTTTTTATTCATTATAATGGGCGTACAAAAGTAAAAAAGCGTTTAACTCTTCATTTTAGTGAACCAACACTTTAAAAAGTCTGGGGGACTGAAATATTACTGAATCAATATTACTACCAATTGTGTTTGTTCCAGAAAAATGCCATTTAAAGGCATGAACAAAGAAAACTGTATTTCTGTATACCTGTGCTTTACACATTTCTAAATTTCTAATTTCCATGCTTTACCAAATCACTAAAACAATTTGCTTTTGAACTGTGTATTTAGTCAGGTTAGACGCCATATTGAATTATGATGAGAACGAGGCTGCGAGGGATCGACTAACAGTTCTTATAATGGCACGCAGTGCAAGAAGGCCCACGATCACATCATTTCAACAACTCACAACTTTCAAAACTTTTTGATGGAGTTTTTGTCTACTGTTTCAGTCCCTCACAGGCTCACATTCCCGTCAAAAAATTATTATGGTGTACTGACAAATATTGTTGTAGTATCTTTTATGATAACTGTGTGTGTGTGTGTGTGCGCGAATATGTTGTCATAAAAGCTTCTGCAGATGTCGTTTTCAAGGAAACGCAACAAAAACACCATTTCCCATCAGCCCTCTCGCTCACGCTTGCAGTGACGCAAACACGTTGGTGCGCGGGTGTGACTGTCTGTGCGTGTGTGTGTGTGAGACCGTGTGTGTGTGTGTGCGCGAATATGTTGTCATAAAAGCTTCTGCAGATGTCGTTTTCAAGGAAACGCAACAAAAACACCATTTCCCATCAGCCCTCTCGCTCACGCTTGCAGTGACGCAAACACGTTGGTGCGCGGGTGTGACTGTCTGTGCGTGTGTGTGTGTGAGACCGTGTGTGTGTGTGTGCGCGAATATGTTGTCATAAAAGCTTCTGCAGATGTCGTTTTCAAGGAAACGCAACAAAAACACCATTTCCCATCAGCCCTCTCGCTCACGCTTGCAGTGACGCAAACACGTTGGTGCGCGGGTGTGACTGTCTGTGCGTGTGTGTGTGTGAGACCGTGTGTGTGTGTGTGCGCGAATATGTTGTCATAAAAGCTTCTGCAGATGTCGTTTTCAAGGAAACGCAACAAAAACACCATTTCCCATCAGCCCTCTCGCTCACGCTTGCAGTGACGCAAACACGTTGGTGCGCGGGTGTGACTGTCTGTGCGTGTGTGTGTGTGAGACCGTGTGTGTGTGTGTGCGCGAATATGTTGTCATAAAAGCTTCTGCAGATGTCGTTTTCAAGGAAACGCAACAAAAACACCATTTCCCATCAGCCCTCTCGCTCACGCTTGCAGTGACGCAAACACGTTGGTGCGCGGGTGTGACTGTCTGTGCGTGTGTGTGTGTGAGACCGTGTGTGTGTGTGTGCGCGAATATGTTGTCATAAAAGCTTCTGCAGATGTCGTTTTCAAGGAAACGCAACAAAAACACCATTTCCCATCAGCCCTCTCGCTCACGCTTGCAGTGACGCAAACACGTTGGTGCGCGGGTGTGACTGTCTGTGCGTGTGTGTGTGTGAGACCGTGTGTGTGTGTGTGCGCGAATATGTTGTCATAAAAGCTTCTGCAGATGTCGTTTTCAAGGAAACGCAACAAAAACACCATTTCCCATCAGCCCTCTCGCTCACGCTTGCAGTGACGCAAACACGTTGGTGCGCGGGTGTGACTGTCTGTGCGTGTGTGTGTGTGAGACCGTGTGTGTGTGTGTGCGCGAATATGTTGTCATAAAAGCTTCTGCAGATGTCGTTTTCAAGGAAACGCAACAAAAACACCATTTCCCATCAGCCCTCTCGCTCACGCTTGCAGTGACGCAAACACGTTGGTGCGCGGGTGTGACTGTCTGTGCGTGTGTGTGTGTGAGACCGTGTGTGTGTGTGTGCGCGAATATGTTGTCATAAAAGCTTCTGCAGATGTCGTTTTCAAGGAAACGCAACAAAAACACCATTTCCCATCAGCCCTCTCGCTCACGCTTGCAGTGACGCAAACACGTTGGTGCGCGGGTGTGACTGTCTGTGCGTGTGTGTGTGTGAGACCGTGTGTGTGTGTGTGCGCGAATATGTTGTCATAAAAGCTTCTGCAGATGTCGTTTTCAAGGAAACGCAACAAAAACACCATTTCCCATCAGCCCTCTCGCTCACGCTTGCAGTGACGCAAACACGTTGGTGCGCGGGTGTGACTGTCTGTGCGTGTGTGTGTGTGAGACCGTGTGTGTGTGTGTGCGCGAATATGTTGTCATAAAAGCTTCTGCAGATGTCGTTTTCAAGGAAACGCAACAAAAACACCATTTCCCATCAGCCCTCTCGCTCACGCTTGCAGTGACGCAAACACGTTGGTGCGCGGGTGTGACTGTCTGTGCGTGTGTGTGTGTGAGACCGTGTGTGTGTGTGTGCGCGAATATGTTGTCATAAAAGCTTCTGCAGATGTCGTTTTCAAGGAAACGCAACAAAAACACCATTTCCCATCAGCCCTCTCGCTCACGCTTGCAGTGACGCAAACACGTTGGTGCGCGGGTGTGACTGTCTGTGCGTGTGTGTGTGTGAGACCGTGTGTGTGTGTGTGCGCGAATATGTTGTCATAAAAGCTTCTGCAGATGTCGTTTTCAAGGAAACGCAACAAAAACACCATTTCCCATCAGCCCTCTCGCTCACGCTTGCAGTGACGCAAACACGTTGGTGCGCGGGTGTGACTGTCTGTGCGTGTGTGTGTGTGAGACCGTGTGTGTGTGTGTGCGCGAATATGTTGTCATAAAAGCTTCTGCAGATGTCGTTTTCAAGGAAACGCAACAAAAACACCATTTCCCATCAGCCCTCTCGCTCACGCTTGCAGTGACGCAAACACGTTGGTGCGCGGGTGTGACTGTCTGTGCGTGTGTGTGTGTGAGACCGTGTGTGTGTGTGTGCGCGAATATGTTGTCATAAAAGCTTCTGCAGATGTCGTTTTCAAGGAAACGCAACAAAAACACCATTTCCCATCAGCCCTCTCGCTCACGCTTGCAGTGACGCAAACACGTTGGTGCGCGGGTGTGACTGTCTGTGCGTGTGTGTGTGTGAGACCGTGTGTGTGTGTGTGCGCGAATATGTTGTCATAAAAGCTTCTGCAGATGTCGTTTTCAAGGAAACGCAACAAAAACACCATTTCCCATCAGCCCTCTCGCTCACGCTTGCAGTGACGCAAACACGTTGGTGCGCGGGTGTGACTGTCTGTGCGTGTGTGTGTGTGAGACCGTGTGTGTGTGTGTGCGCGAATATGTTGTCATAAAAGCTTCTGCAGATGTCGTTTTCAAGGAAACGCAACAAAAACACCATTTCCCATCAGCCCTCTCGCTCACGCTTGCAGTGACGCAAACACGTTGGTGCGCGGGTGTGACTGTCTGTGCGTGTGTGTGTGTGAGACCGTGTGTGTGTGTGTGCGCGAATATGTTGTCATAAAAGCTTCTGCAGATGTCGTTTTCAAGGAAACGCAACAAAAACACCATTTCCCATCAGCCCTCTCGCTCACGCTTGCAGTGACGCAAACACGTTGGTGCGCGGGTGTGACTGTCTGTGCGTGTGTGTGTGTGAGACCGTGTGTGTGTGTGTGCGCGAATATGTTGTCATAAAAGCTTCTGCAGATGTCGTTTTCAAGGAAACGCAACAAAAACACCATTTCCCATCAGCCCTCTCGCTCACGCTTGCAGTGACGCAAACACGTTGGTGCGCGGGTGTGACTGTCTGTGCGTGTGTGTGTGTGAGACCGTGTGTGTGTGTGTGCGCGAATATGTTGTCATAAAAGCTTCTGCAGATTTCGTTTTCAAGGAAACGCAACAAAAACACCATTTCCCATCAGCCCTCTCGCTCAAGCTTGCAGTGACGCAAACACGTTGGTGCGCGGCGCATGCGCAGTGTGGCGTAAGGGGGACGGGCCGTCGAGTGTTTATGCGCGTAATGGCGGCGGACAGGCTGTGATGAGCCACGGCGAAAAAAACACAGCCAGCGATCCAGCCCTAGGTCAGTTTCAACACCGGCGACACGGAAGAACGCGAAAAAAATGCAGATCACGCTGAAAACCCTCCAGCAGCAGACGTTTAAAATCGACATCGACGCGGAGGAGACGGTGAGAGGCGAGCGCGCGCTGCTAGCGGCTAACAGCTAACGGATTTCTGTCAGCAGCGTCAACAAAACGCACGAAAACTCCACACAAACACACTGTAATAATTACTCTGTAACTTAATATGAACTTTTGAGACCCGTTGCTGTTTGCGCTGCTCTGTGAACGGTTTAGCATTAGCACGTTAGCTGCTCTTAAAATGAGTTTTCACTTTCGCCAGAACAGCATAAAAGTTGTCTAAATAAGGCAGAAAAGTGATGTAATCACTCCAGAATCACCGTAATCGTAATTTAACCATCGTTGTGGCTTTTTAGGCGTGTCAGACGGAGCGTTAGATGGTAGTTTGTGTGTTTTAGCAAGTCATGCTGTGCCGTTATAAAGGTTGTAATGTGTGTGTGTGTGTGTGTGTGTGAGACAGTGAGGGTGTGTGTCGGTGTGTGAGTGAGTGAGAGTGAGTGTGTGTTTGTGTGACTGTGTGACTGTCTGTGTGTGTGTGTGTGTGTGTGCGTGTGTGTGTGTGTGTGTGAGTGTGAGTGTGTGTGTGTGTGAGAGCGTGAGTGTGTGTGAGAGAGTGAGTGTGTGTGAGAGAGAGCGAGTGTGTGTGTGTGCGTGAGTGAGCGAGAGTGCGTGTGTGTGTGTGTGTGAGAGAGTGTGTGGGTGTGAGAGAGTGTGTGTGTGTGAGAGAGTGAGTGAGTGTGTGTGAGAGAGTGAGTGCGTGTGAGAGAGTGAGTGTGTGTGTTTGTGAGAGAGTGAGTGTGTGTGTCTGTGAGAGAGTGAGTGTGTGTGTCTGTGAGAGAGTGAGTGTGTGTGTCTGTGAGAGAGTGAGTGTGTGTGTCTGTGAGAGAGTGAGTGTGTGTGTCTGTGAGAGAGTGAGTGTGTGTGTCTGTGAGAGAGTGAGTGTGTGTGTCTGTGAGAGAGTGAGTGTGTGTGTCTGTGAGAGAGTGAGTGTGTGTGTCTGTGAGAGAGTGAGTGTGTGTGTCTGTGAGAGAGTGAGTGTGTGTGTCTGTGAGAGAGTGAGTGTGTGTGTCTGTGAGAGAGTGAGTGTGTGTGTCTGTGAGAGAGTGAGTGTGTGTGTCTGTGAGAGAGTGAGTGTGTGTGTCTGTGAGAGAGTGAGTGTGTGTGTCTGTGAGAGAGTGAGTGTGTGTGTCTGTGAGAGAGTGAGTGTGTGTGTCTGTGAGAGAGTGAGTGTGTGTGTCTGTGAGAGAGTGAGTGTGTGTGTCTGTGAGAGAGTGAGTGTGTGTGTCTGTGAGAGAGTGAGTGTGTGTGTCTGTGAGAGAGTGAGTGTGTGTGTCTGTGAGAGAGTGAGTGTGTGTGTCTGTGAGAGAGTGAGTGTGTGTGTCTGTGAGAGAGTGAGTGTGTGTGTCTGTGAGAGAGTGAGTGTGTGTGTCTGTGAGAGAGTGAGTGTGTGTGTCTGTGAGAGAGTGAGTGTGTGTGTCTGTGAGAGAGTGAGTGTGTGTGTCTGTGAGAGAGTGAGTGTGTGTGTCTGTGAGAGAGTGAGTGTGTGTGTCTGTGAGAGAGTGAGTGTGTGTGTCTGTGAGAGAGTGAGTGTGTGTGTCTGTGAGAGAGTGAGTGTGTGTGTCTGTGAGAGAGTGAGTGTGTGTGTCTGTGAGAGAGTGAGTGTGTGTGTCTGTGAGAGAGTGAGTGTGTGTGTCTGTGAGAGAGTGAGTGTGTGTGTCTGTGAGAGAGTGAGTGTGTGTGTCTGTGAGAGAGTGAGTGTGTGTGTCTGTGAGAGAGTGAGTGTGTGTGTCTGTGAGAGAGTGAGTGTGTGTGTCTGTGAGAGAGTGAGTGTGTGTGTCTGTGAGAGAGTGAGTGTGTGTGTCTGTGAGAGAGTGAGTGTGTGTGTCTGTGAGAGAGTGAGTGTGTGTGTCTGTGAGAGAGTGAGTGTGTGTGTCTGTGAGAGAGTGAGTGTGTGTGTCTGTGAGAGAGTGAGTGTGTGTGTCTGTGAGAGAGTGAGTGTGTGTGTCTGTGAGAGAGTGAGTGTGTGTGTCTGTGAGAGAGTGAGTGTGTGTGTCTGTGAGAGAGTGAGTGTGTGTGTCTGTGAGAGAGTGAGTGTGTGTGTCTGTGAGAGAGTGAGTGTGTGTGTCTGTGAGAGAGTGAGTGTGTGTGTCTGTGAGAGAGTGAGTGTGTGTGTCTGTGAGAGAGTGAGTGTGTGTGTCTGTGAGAGAGTGAGTGTGTGTGTCTGTGAGAGAGTGAGTGTGTGTGTCTGTGAGAGAGTGAGTGTGTGTGTCTGTGAGAGAGTGAGTGTGTGTGTCTGTGAGAGAGTGAGTGTGTGTGTCTGTGAGAGAGTGAGTGTGTGTGTCTGTGAGAGAGTGAGTGTGTGTGTCTGTGAGAGAGTGAGTGTGTGTGTCTGTGAGAGAGTGAGTGTGTGTGTCTGTGAGAGAGTGAGTGTGTGTGTCTGTGAGAGAGTGAGTGTGTGTGTCTGTGAGAGAGTGAGTGTGTGTGTCTGTGAGAGAGTGAGTGTGTGTGTCTGTGAGAGAGTGAGTGTGTGTGTCTGTGAGAGAGTGAGTGTGTGTGTCTGTGAGAGAGTGAGTGTGTGTGTCTGTGAGAGAGTGAGTGTGTGTGTCTGTGAGAGAGTGAGTGTGTGTGTCTGTGAGAGAGTGAGTGTGTGTGTCTGTGAGAGAGTGAGTGTGTGTGTCTGTGAGAGAGTGAGTGTGTGTGTCTGTGAGAGAGTGAGTGTGTGTGTCTGTGAGAGAGTGAGTGTGTGTGTCTGTGAGAGAGTGAGTGTGTGTGTCTGTGAGAGAGTGAGTGTGTGTGTCTGTGAGAGAGTGAGTGTGTGTGTCTGTGAGAGAGTGAGTGTGTGTGTCTGTGAGAGAGTGAGTGTGTGTGTCTGTGAGAGAGTGAGTGTGTGTGTCTGTGAGAGAGTGAGTGTGTGTGTCTGTGAGAGAGTGAGTGTGTGTGTCTGTGAGAGAGTGAGTGTGTGTGTCTGTGAGAGAGTGAGTGTGTGTGTCTGTGAGAGAGTGAGTGTGTGTGTCTGTGAGAGAGTGAGTGTGTGTGTCTGTGAGAGAGTGAGTGTGTGTGTGTGTGAGAGAGTGTGTGTGTGTGTGTGTGTGTGAGGTTTATATGAACACACACACGCGTGTGTGTATCTGCTCCGTGTGGTTTCCAGACACTGAAATGACAGAGCTGTGTAATTGAACACACACTGATGGATTCGTGTTTATTGTCATGAATTCAGACACTTCATGTCTTCATCAGGCTGCTTTTGATTGTGTCTTCTAGATGAAAACTTTACATGTGCAGTTGGTTTAGTTTGGCCTCATGAGAGCATTGATGAAAGTTCATGAAATATCTGCAGCTTTACAGTCACTTTGAATGACATTACATTGGTTTAGAAATCTGAGTCGTCGTGTTTAGTCTGTTTCTACTGTTTGCTTCAATCCACAATCATGTGGCGTTATCTCAGTCTGCTGCTTGTCTTTGTGTTTTGCTCCCTGTTATTCAGTTCTGATAACATTCACTCATGTTAGTCTATTAAAGTGGATATTTTGTATATTCAAGGGGTCGTTCACCCAAAAATGATTATCTACTCACTGCATTATCTACTCACTTTCAAGTTGTTCCAAAGTTTCTTTTGTCTGTTGAGCACAAAAGAAGATATTTTGAAGAATGTTGGTAACCAAACAGCTTACAGTCTCCATTGACTAAAATAAATTAGTGGGGTTTTCCAGTATGGGGACCAGAAGCTGTTTGTTTACCAGCATTCTTCAAAATATCTTCTTTTGTGTTTAAAGGGGTCATATGATGCTTTTTATTAAAGATCATTATTTTGTGTATTTGGTGTAACAGAATATGTTGACATGCTTTAATGTTCAAAAACCACATTATTTTTCAAATACTGTACATTATTGTAGGTCCTCTATGCCCCGCCTCTCTCAAACGCTTCGTTTTCTACAAAG
>JADLZM010029013.1:857803-879205 GCA_018148995.1 Sinocyclocheilus maitianheensis
GGCGTTATGCAAATCTTCCCACATAGTGATGTAGACATGTGGGGGCATGTTAGAACGAGGTGTTTTAGGTAGACGTGGTTAACTTTTATAAAGAATATCTCCTTGGATTTGAGACTTTAGTCTTTGCAACTTTACAGATCTTCTTTATGCACCAAGAGCTTGTAACACTCCAAAGAGAAAGGAAAACTTGAAATCGCATCTTATGACCCCTTTAACAGAAGAAGGAATCTCACAGGTTTGGAACAACGTGAGGTAGAGTAATAAATAAAACAGTTGTCGTTTTGGGGTGAACTGTTCCTTTAACTAGACTGGCAGTTTACAGATGAGTTTTATTTTAAAAAACTCTTTATCTGGGGCAAACGACAAGTTAAATAAGACACAATCGTCCTCTGATGAGATGAAACACAAGTAGTGAAGGGTCAAAAGTCAGCCGGACCTTTAGGAAGGAAGACCCTCGGTGGGTTTAGTCCACACTTCCTGTTTATCAGACCTTTTGGAATGGCTTATTCTTAGAAATACTCTTTCTCAGGAAAGCAGCAAACAGTTTGAGCAGCTTTCCATATCTGGCTCCAATAAGTCATTTTTTGGAGTGCAAACAGCCGCGTCGAATCCACTTCCATGTTTGCTTTGAGATCCGATTGATTTTGGACTTTGGTAAATGTGTAAGTCTCAATGGTTAGATCAGATAGTGGAGTACTTGTTTGATCTGACATCCTCCACACTCATTACGCTCTGAACAAGTGATCTGATGAGCTGTGTAATGATGGTTTTACAGCGTCACTGGTTGTAGCGCTGAGCCGGACCACAGAAAAGCGTCTGCGTGCTTGTTTGCTCACTCAGGACTGATTCCTTTTCTCCTGCTCTTGTCTTTCACAGGTAAAAGCCTTAAAGGAAAAAATAGAGAATGAGAAGGGAAAAGATAACTTTCCGGTGGCGGGACAGAAGTTGATATATGCAGGTACGTCCTCAGCGGTGAGACTGTAGGCCGTCTGTGTCCAGCTGATAAGAACGTGACCCTGCGTAACGCACATGATTTGTCTTCGCAGGTTATTGCCTTAAATGCAGTGATAATGTCTGTTTATGCAGGAGCATCGTTCTGGCCTCCAGTCAGTTGGTGATGAGTGACTGACACCTGTCAGATTCAGACGCGATGAATAACGGCTCGTTTGTTTTAATTATTTTGTCCCCTGCAGGCAAAATCCTGAACGATGACATGGCTCTCAAGGAGTACAAGATGGATGAGAAGAACTTTGTGGTGGTTATGGTAGCAAAGGTGAGGCATTATCAGGCTTATGCGTGCCATTGCTTCTTGACGTCTAAAAGAATTCTGACATACTAAAAAGGAATTTTGAAAACAGATAAATGGGTGAAATTAAAAGAAAGGTTTCATTGCTTTGAGATTGAGGCCATTTTTGGATCTAAATCAAGCATCATGTGCTGTTGCGGATTTAGGGCCCTTTTTTTTTTTTTTTTAAAGCTTATTCAATTTTAATAATCAAAAAGTATATTTCAGTGATCAATTGAAATCATGAAACCTGTGCATTTTAATATCAGTTTATTAAAAGTTCTACAAAAACTAAATTTTTAGGGCCCTATGAAATTATTTAGATTTTTGTTTTTGTTTCTTTTTTTATTTTCTGGATCCTGTTTTAATGGTTTAATAAAATTTTAATAATCAAAAAGCATGTCATGTTTCTTAAAGGGGTGGTTCACTGGGTTTTTTCTAGGCTTGATTGTGTTTATGGGGTGCAGTCTAACATGTGTTAATGCTTCGTTTAAAAATAAACGCGTTATTTTTCACATAATTTACCTTTATTCCACACCGCTCTGTCCCTTCTCTGAGAAACACACTGATCTTTTCCTGTTTTTATGAAGCCCCTCCCTCAGAAATAGGCGATGTGCTCTGATTGGTTAGCTAGCCCAGTGTGTTGTGATTGGCTAAACCGCCTCTAGCGCACGTCTAAACATCCCGCCCTCTCCTCAGCGGCATGTGCTCCGGTTGTATTGTAAACAACTGCGTCGTTAATATCGCTCATCAGTTTGAGCTCGATTGAGAAGCAGAGGATATTATTGAAGAGGATCGTGCAGAACCTGTGCAAGCACGGCTTTTAATGGTAGGCCTATGTTTTTTGTTTGTTGTTGTCTCATACTTTTTGATACGCTGTTGTAAATGCTACTGCTTCTGTTAGCTTTTAATATACGGTTTTATCCTGATTAAAGCTTTAATACAATACAGCAACCGCATGCGCGTCCATGTTTAATGCTTCTCATAGCTATGTGAAAACAAGTGTATAGTTAGAACAGTTCATTGTTGGAGCTGAGAGAGAGATGTAGAGCGTGTGCAGAGCAAGAGACGCGAGGAACAGTATTAAGAACCGCTGCTTTAGAACACTGATTTTGAAACGTGTGAATCCATTAGAATCGCTAGAAGACAGAATCGTGATTCATATATGAATAGATTATTACGTGCACCTCTAGTTTTCTCTTCCTCTTCTATAAAGCAGCACAGCATGGCCCCGCCCCCTTTGCTGCCTTTCCCCGGGGGCGGGGTTTATCTGGGTTTGTGATGTCACGAACCCAGGAAGTAACTCGTTGTAGTCCCTACCAGCCGTATTTGTAGGCATTAAACCTCCAGAATTTTAAAAGACGATATCTCCGTTTGCATTGAACTTTCAGCTTCGTAACTTTGCAGATATTGTTTATGCTCAAACAGCAACATTACACACTAACGTTAAAAAAGTGAAAAATTGCAATCAACCACCCCTTTAACAACAATTAAATTAATTAGTTATATGTTTTTACAATAATAGGGCCCTATTAAATGTTTTTTTCCCCCCAAATAATTCTGATTTCTGATTACATTTTTCTGGATTTAATACACATGTACTAAATAAAAAATTGTTGTAATGAAAACTTGAATAATTGAATTTAATCTTTCAAACTGTATAAAATGTAATAATTTCATTTGTTTTAGCAAACAAAGTGAGATTTACCGTTAAAACATGGAAGATAAATTCTCAGACTCTAGTCCATACTGTGATTTGATAAAGTGTTCTGACCTACGTTTGAGTTATTCATACAAAAGACGACCGTAATGATTTAGTTTCTCCTGATTATTTCCCTCTGTCTTTATGACCTTTACAATTTAATTCACTCTTTTTGATGCGGTACATTGTAAGATGTCTGTATTTAAACGAGCTCTGTTATGATTGGTTAAACTAAGCCATCTGGTGAAGCTACTGAACACTGAAGAGAAATTATGTACATGTAGAAGTTGTGAGTAATTTGATGTTTTTCCTGCAGGCTAAAGCTACTCCTGCATCAGCCTCCTCATCATCTGTTGCCACGGCGACCAGCACCGCCTCCAGCGCTACAGCGACAGCGAGTCCCACCCCGTCTGCCGACCCGGCCGCAGAGACCCCGTCTGAGAGCGCGGCCAAAGAGGACAAACCCGCCGAGGAGAAACCCTCGCCCTCCTCTACACCCGCCAGGTAAACACACACACACACCCCGTTTATATACCAGGACTCAATGTCAATCAAGTCGAATTGAGTCGAAATGTCAATCAAACACAAATATCAAGGAATTCTATTTGACTATTTACAGGGTATCTGCAGAAACCAATTTAAGGCTTTTTATGACCTGCACAAATAAAGTGAAAACTGTATGAGTGGGGTAGGGCAATATCTATGGTAACATATTAAACCATAAAATACAGGCTTTCACAAAAACAAAAAGTCTTATAAAATGATAAACATCACATTTAAGCCTTTAAACCATTTTTAAGAAAAGGGATGAGTCCAACGTAGGGCTGGGACAATAAACCGATGCATCGCGAATCGAGAAAGGATTCTGAGATTTTCCGAAGTCATTGCGATCCTCTCTCGAGTCGATCCTGAGCTTAGTGTTTAACAGCAGATGGCGCTGCGTGCTTTAGAAACAGCCGTATTCTGCTTGCTTCCAGTTCCTTACACACGCACCATTTAAAGCTAAAATAATCATTCATAAAGTTCGAAAAGGTTGAAGCGAACTACAAGGATGTTCTCAGTGGGCTGTGTTTACATTAATCTCGCATCATGAAAGCAGAGGTGCAAGTACATTTAACCAGTTACATGACTCAGCCGAAAGCACAAGCGCTCTTCTTCGTGAGCATTTGAGTGTGCGGTTAAAAACTAACCTAGAGCGCCATCTGCTGTTAGAAACTATTAATTCTTTTAGAAGGCACATTAGTTTTTCACATTTACAACTCTGCGTAAAAACATTTTCACATTTTCACATTGGTCTGAACAGAAACAGCAGACGGGCTGATTGAAACACTGCACATTCATTCTCTGCCACTAGGTGGAGCTTCTGAGACGGCAGAAATACAGCGTTTTCTGTGGTAAACAAAGCAGCGCTGCGCTCATAAACGCTGCTTTATCAGGCATTGAAATGAAAATGCCAGAAACTTGTCTGAAGACTGTCTGCTCCCTTCGGAGATTCATTCATATAAAAACACCCGCGCCGCGTTTTGAACCCTTTATTGGTAGCCAGTAGGGGTGTGCGATATATATCGTCTGCGATAATATCGTAATTGTTGGTTTAACGATGTGTGATTTGACATTATCGAGTATTTTGCAAAAACCAAACAAAACACCTACGGAGTGCACGCATACATTACGTGATGAAGTGGGTTAAACAGTGCTCGTGCGCATTTAGAGAGTGTTCTTTCACTGCATGATTCAGTCTATTAAAATGCATTAAGAAAGATCACAAAATTCAAGATGTGGGGGCAGAAAGTGTACATTTATCATTTCATATAGTTAAAATCACACGAAGAGTGTCAGTTTTTTTTTTTTCTTAATAAAAAATAAGCATGATTCAGTTCAATAAACAATAAGTTAATATTAAGAGACTTACATTTTAAACACCATATTGCCTGTTTTTGCTCTATTTCTATTTTATTCCAAACAGCCACCACAGAACAGTTTTGCGTCTCTGAGCAATGACGGTGTTTCGTTTCGACTCACTTGTTTACAGTGACCGATTTTAATTTCACATTTAAAGTATCTTTTCATTTCAAACATCAGTATTCAATGTCTTATGTTTAAAATATCAAAACATTATGCATTTGTAACTGCAGGTTAAACTGTGTCCCTCTGAGCTGAATTAAATAGTGTGTAAATGCATCTAAATGCCACTTCAGATGCAACTTTTTTTATTTTGTTGATGCTGGTTTCATTTGTTTGGTAACAGCCTAAATGTCTTATTCTTCTAATTGACTGATTAAATGTAACAATTTGACTCAAAAGATGCACACTTGTAGCAAAAAATAGCTTTATTAAAGGTAAAAGTGCCCATAAAAGGTAAAAATCAATGAAAAGATACATTTTTGTTCACTGATGTGAACTGACCACACAGAATGAAGAATATCAAAAACTGCAGCTGTCCATGGTAGTCATATCAGCACAATAACACACTCAGCAAAATATCGCCTAATTATCAAAAATATCGAGATATTTTTTTTTTTATATCGCACACCCCTAGTAGCCAGACTGAAGACTCAATAGCCCCGGTACGTCGGGCTAGTGATTTTGCGAGCCCTATTTTCTCAATTATTGCTGATTAGACGCGAGTGCTGTTGCTGGACTGGTCTGGTCTCTTCTAAATCCAGGACAGATGTTGAAAATGATGCTGAGAAGTAAACATCACGTGGGATTTCTTTCCGGTGTGAACATCATTTCATATTAAGCTTATTGTTTTTGTTTTTTTTCTTCTTTTCCTCCTGCAGTTCTGGTTCTTCACCAAATGCAAACATATTTGAAGAGGCGACATCTGCGCTGGGTAAATAAATCCACACGCGTTAGCATATTCACACATTCTCATTCATGTCAGGTGATGAGCTCTGTGGGATGAAGTGAGTTGGCGTGTGTTTTGCGTGTGCAGTGACGGGTCAGTCCTACGAGAACATGGTGACGGAGATCATGCTGATGGGATACGAGAGAGACAGAGTGGTGGCGGCACTGAGAGCTAGTTTCAACAATCCTGACCGCGCCGTCGAGTACCTGCTCACGGTGAGAGACCGACAGTCTGCATATAACACCACAAATCAGCGGATTACAGGGATTTAAGGCAAAACACATCAGGTTAGGAGGGTACAGTTTTAATTTTTAGGAATCGTAATACTTTCACCAGTTGATTAATCAAGTCAAGTCACCTTTATTTGTATAGCTCTGTATACAATACTGATCGTGTCAAAGCAGCTTTACAGTATTAAACAGGAAAATAGTTTTTTCAGCAAAAGTCAGTTCATTGAGGAGTCATCATCCAGTTCAGCTCTCTTCAATAGTGTCTGCAATCAGTCAATTAAAACACAGTACATTAAAGCAATTGTTTTGTATTACAAGTTTTCTGAAATGCTGTTTAAATATGCAAATGATGCATCAAACTAATTAAACATGCACTTATCTGCATGCATTTCCACATAAATCTGAACATTGGATGAAACCAGGTTCATTAGAGTTAAACGTTTTTGGATTTCTCTTTTTATCCCTCCATAAGTCAGAAAATACTGTACTGGAAACACATTTTCACCATGTTTGTTAGGAGTAAAACGTTGTATAAATCAGTGCGAGTGACAATGAACAAACCTTCAGAATACAGAGAGGAATAAAACTGAAAAGTGTGGTGAATGTAAGAGAAAAAAACTCTAAAGATATGGACTGAGATTGAAATCTACAGACCCAAATAGATAAAGGCCAGGTTTCACAGACAGGGCTTAGGTTAAGCCAGGCCATAGTTCAATTAGGACATTTAAGTCGTTTTTAGAAATATGCCTTAAATAAGAACATAACTGGTGTGCATCTTGAGGCAAAACAATGAATCTGACATATTTTAAGGTCAGTCGGTGCAAGTTTCTTTAAGTTGAAACAGCTCAGACATGCGTTTTAGTCTGGGACTAGGCTTAAGCCTTGTCTATGAAACCGGAGGAAAGTGTAATATAATAAATGTCTATTTTGCATGACAAAGTGACCACTCCAACTGGCTTTATTATACTTACACTTATCTTATTTTAGTCTTATTTTAGTACGTGTCGTCTTGTACATCTATGCTGCGGATGTGTTTGCGATGCATCTTCTGAGGGTGTGTGTGTGTGTGTGCTGTAGGGTATTCCTGCGGAGGGCGAGGGCAGTGTAGGAGGTGCTGACCCCGTGGCTCCTGCGGGAGGCGCTCCTGCTGCGTCCACAGGCCTCTCTTCACCGTCTAGCACCACTCCGTCACAGCCCAGCACAGGATCAGGGGGTGAGCGACACACGCTACACGCGCTTCACCGTGTGTATCTGAGAGCACGTTTCTCTGACTCTGTCCTGTGTGTGCAGCGAATCCTCTGGAGTTCCTGAGGAACCAGCCGCAGTTCCTGCAGATGAGACAGATCATCCAGCAGAACCCGTCTCTCCTACCAGCTCTACTACAGCAGATCGGCAGAGAGAACCCGCAGCTCCTACAGGTACACACACACACACTGGCTAGCTGACACCTAATGTTAAGTTGGGACCAATGTGGCATAAATGCATTTATATAGATGTATATTGATACGAGGGGTTGAGGTGGGTCAGAGCAGGCATAATTCTGTTTTTTATGCTGCATTGCATCTTTCCTATGAACTTTGAGCAGGCACAGAGCAGCCTTAACTTGTCTGTGTAAAGGTGATTAAATAATGTTATTTGTTTGGAAAAGCAACTTTTGAGTGTTTTCTCCTCTCATATGTGTCCCTGGACCATAGAACCAGTCATAAGGGCCAATCGTGTTTGGGGGGGGGAAGTCGTGGCCTAATGTTTAGAGAGTCGGACTCATAACCCAAAGGTTGGGGGTTCGAGTCTTGTACCGGCAGGGATTGTAGGTGGGGGGAGTGAATGTACAGCGCTCTCTCCCACCTTCAATACCACGACTGAGTGCCCTTGAGCAAGGCACCGAATCCCCAACTGCTCCCCGGGCGCCGCAGCATAAATGGCTGCCCACTGCTATAATACCACACTAAATGGTGACTAAACATGACTCCTTTTAATACATGTTAACCAGGAGTCACTCTCATTTATAATCGCGGCATCGTCTGATAAAATCAGCATGCATCTACACTAAAGAGCGGCTATGCGGTTGTTTTGGCTATATTAGTTTTTTGTCTCATGCAGCGCACTGTCTGCGTCTGAGTAACAAACTAAAAACAACAACAAAAAGTGCATGTGATATTAACAGACGAACTATGCTCATATTTATAATTCCAAACAATCAGTAAGCGACAGCTGCTAGGAAACACTGTTTTGTACTCATTTATTGAGGAGTCGCTGCGGTGCTTCTCTGCCGCTCACTGCACAGAACAGACGCCGAGAGAGGCGACACTTCTCCGGGAAAGTCAGACCTCGCGCTCGCGGGACAGCACTGGAGAAATCTTACAACTGAACCATAGCTACGATTTATCCAGAAAAGTGGCTAGGTTTGTCAGTATTAATATTCTATGGAAAAAAGCCGCTAAAAGGGTCTGAAAGTTGCTAAATCTAGTGCTAAAGTCGCGCTCGTGTGTGTGTGAGGCGCGGGAGCTGATGGCAGGGGCGCTGGATATTTGTGGAGGTCAGTGTGGATATTGTGGATGAGTTCTTCTGTGTCATCACGTTCTATTAGTTCTACAGCTTCAGTTTCTGAACTTTCACGCTCAGTAAAACATACAGCTGTTCCCTCACCACAGTGCAGCAGTGAAAAGGGACCCCTTCCAAACAGTGTCGCGTTCCGAACCTTGTTTAAGCGACATACACCGGTATTGCAGTATTTTAAAAATTCATATCATAACAAAAATAAACACCGGTATTCGGTATGAACCGGTATACCGCCCAGCACTAAAATAAGCTTTCCATTGATGTATGGTTTGTTAGGATCGGACAATATTTGGCCGAGACACAACTATTAGAAAATCTGGAATCTCAAAATATTGAGAAAATCATCTTTAAAGTTGTTCAAATGAAGTTCTTAGCAATGCATATTACTAATCAAAAATTAAGTTTTGATATATTTACGGTAGGAAATTTACAAAATATCTTCATGGAACATGATCTTTACTTAATATCCTAATGATTTTTGGCATAAAAGAGAAATGTATAATTGTGACCCATACAATGTATTGTTGGCTATTGCTACAAATATCCCCCAGCGACTTAACACTGCTTTTGTGCTGCAGGGACACATTTATGTTCCTGTTCTATGTATGCATGATTATATGGTTTGCTGCTTTTATTTTATGCATTTAGTACCAGAACAGACCTGCGAGAGAACTGCTGATGTGGAGTATGTTTGCAATAGCGTGCTACTGTACTACTCTACTATAGATGCTGATGTTGACTTGAACTCCCCTTTCCAGTGTGATTCCAGTGAATTCTGTTAACATCCTTCCTGTCTCTCAGCCATTTAGAGCTTATTCTTGATTTTCTGTTTCACAGCAAATCAGCAGCCATCAGGAGCAGTTCATCCAGATGCTTAATGAGCCGGGGCAGGAGGCGGGGCAAGGAGGCAGTGGGGGTGTGGCCGAGGCAGGAGGCGGGCACATGAACTACATCCAGGTCACACCTCAGGAGAAAGAAGCTATTGAGAGGGTAAATTAGACGCATTGTCACTTTAAGAATATTGCTCAGAGGTGCCACTGTATTATTTGCCAACTCAAATATAACACTTTTCAAGACGTGCATCAACTAACACACACATGCAACTGGAAAACAGGGTGCTCATTTAAACAGATGATGGAGATCAAATCTGCACGCTTACAGCCATCTACAACACGTTTGTGGCCCTGCAGCACAAAAGCAGTGTTAAGTCGCTGGGGGCTATTTGTATTAATAGCCAAGAATACATTGTATGGGTCACAATTATACATTTCTCTTTTATGCCAAAATTCATTAGGATATTAAGTAAAGATCATGCTCCATGAAGATATTTAGTACATTTCCTACCGTAAATATATCAAAACTTAATGTTTGATTAGTAATATGCATTGCTAAGAACTTCATTTGAACAACTTTAAAGATGATTTTCTCAATATTTAGATTTTTTTGCACCCTCAGATTCCAGATTTTCAAATATTGTCCGATCATAACAAACCATACATCAATGGAAAGCTATTTATTCAGCTTTCAGATGATGCATACATCTCAATTTTAAAAAATTGACCCTTATGACTGGTTTTGTGCTCCAGGGTCACAAATAGACAATAGACTGTAAAGTAAACAGTCATAATTCATCAACAGTAGATCGAAAGCAATCATGTGGCATTGCCACGAGCCTGTAGAATGTGAGACAGCGCCACATTTTGACATTTAATTAATTAAATAGTAACATTGCATGCTCTATTGCAATTCCTAGTTTTAAAACCTCTTAAAAGGATTGGGACCCTGTAACTGGGAAAGCTGTAATGAGTGCACAAGTAATGCATCAAAACATGTGTGCTAGCGGGATTATACATGCATGTGTTCACAGTAGTTTGCTAATAGTTAGAATTATTGGCCACAACTGAGCCCTGAAAGTCTGTATCGGCGCATCCTCAGCTATAGAATATCTTTGTTTTTAGTCTGAGGCTTAAGATACTTTTTAAAGCCATGAAGACTGAATTTCAAGTTCAGCTAATTACACCGAGGCCCTTTAATTAGAGAGGGATACAGATGGAGGATCTGTCTGGCGAACGATCAAAGGTGCGCGAGTCTTTTCCCCAAACGGACACCAGGAGTCTTTCTGTGGTCTTATCTAACCTTTCCGTGTTTCCTCTGTGTTTCTTCCTCAGCTAAAAGCCCTTGGATTCCCAGAAGGACTCGTTATACAGGCCTACTTTGCTTGTGAGAAGAATGAAAATTTGGCTGCAAACTTCCTTTTACAACAGAACTTTGATGATGATTAGAAGAGTGGCACCCCGATCATTTTCCCCTCTTATGTTTTTTTTGTTTGCTTTTTTTGAGTGATAATTTTGGTGAAGAAAATCTATAAAATACACACACACTGGCTGTCATATTCTGTCTAAATTTTACACACTGGATGACATGATCACATCCGTCTGGAGAAATCAGTAAAAGCCTCTCTGCTTCATCTAACACCTGCCTGCGTGATACCCGTTTGTTTTTTATTTTAGTCTTTTTTATCACCATTAAAGAGCATCGTTTTCTCCATCGTTAGGGCATGTTGGCAGGTTCAAGGGGCTTGTGAAATTAGTTTTCCATGAATTAGGAATCCGGATTGATCGGGACGTTTGGTTTGATCTCATTATCAGTGTCCCTGTTCAGAGCAGTGTTTTTCTTCTGTTTCTTATCGCTCTATGTCTCTCATTCAAGGTGACCATTAACAAGGATCCCAAATACTGCAGTAAAGATTTTAAACGAGCAAATAGGTTTCTCTCATAATGAGCGTATCGGTAAAGGATCGGCTCGTACTGTGGGTGTTTTGAGTGATACTGACACATGATGCAGCCCTTTCATATACATAAAGAACCATTAAAGCATGTATGTGACTTCCATAGTTTGACATTAATATCACTATACTGTCATTTTTACAGGGAAATAAACGTTTTCAACGTAAATGCAGATTACCTGTTCTTTTGTTTTACTGTGAGGAGATCGATAGATTATCGACTAGGCACTTGTCTGTCTTAAATCTCAAATATACAATATTCAGAATAAAGTTATGAGCAGAAATATGAACATTTAGATGTCGTTGTGCGTTTACAAAAACAGCTGTTACCGTATCAGTTTTACTATGTTAATTACGCATGGGGAGTGTTATATTTTACAGCAATAATGCGAGTTAATTTGTCTTTTTTTATTATTATATATTTAATCCTCTGGTGTTGTTCATCTGGGAGTCACACTTGTGTTGTTCGCGGTCAAAAGTGACCGAACATCTGAAATGTAACTTTTTTTTTTTTTTCAGTAAAATCAATGTAATATATTTTTTTCAATAATATATTTTTTTCTTTTTCTTTTGTGTATATATATATATATATATATGAGAGAGAGAATTTCATGATACTAATTAATATTTATGCAATAATTATCATTTTTTCCCCATTGAACATTTTTTTCCCCCCTAATATTTTTGTTACTTTTCAACTATGGCAGTATTTCATGTTAAAATGGAGACAATGCCTTTAAAATCCGATTTTTGAAGGCAGATTAGTGTGAGTAAAAAAAGAAAACCTTCTGAAATTCCGTGGTTTAGCCACTAGATATAGCTCTATATTAAAGGCTTATAAATTCTCTAGTTGTTTTTAGAAGTAAATCTTTTTTTGTTGTTGTTGTTGTTGTGGAGTTGGATTTATATTTAGACTTTCTCAAAGACGACTTTTTGTGAAGGTTTAGATTTTTGCTGATTTCAACCTCTAATTTGAGTCTTCTGGCTCCATTTTGCCGTATTATCACAGCCACACCAGTTCATTTGTGTGTGTTTAGTAGTGTTGTGTGTCTGTTTTGTATTCTTCATCTTTTGGGCTAGTTTTGAGTAGCAGTTGGGTGGGTTTTGTCTGAAATGTAACTTTTTTTTTTTTTTCAGTAAAATCAATGTAATATATTTTTTTCAATAATATATTTTTTTCTTTTTCTTTTGTGTTTTCTTTATATATATATATATATATAATATATATATATATATATATGAGAGAGAGAATTTCATGATACTAATTAATATTTATGCAATAATTATCATTTTTTCCCCATTGAACATTTTTTTCCCCCCTAATATTTTTGTTACTTTTCAACTATGGCAGTATTTCATGTTAAAATGGAGACAATGCCTTTAAAATCCGATTTTTGAAGGCAGATTAGTGTGAGTAAAAAAAGAAAACCTTCTGAAATTCCGTGGTTTAGCCACTAGATATAGCTCTATATTAAAGGCTTATAAATTCTCTAGTTGTTTTTAGAAGTAAATCTTTTTTTGTTGTTGTTGTTGTTGTGGAGTTGGATTTATATTTAGACTTTCTCAAAGACGACTTTTTGTGAAGGTTTAGATTTTTGCTGATTTCAACCTCTAATTTGAGTCTTCTGGCTCCATTTTGCCGTATTATCACAGCCACACCAGTTCATTTGTGTGTGTTTAGTAGTGTTGTGTGTCTGTTTTGTATTCTTCATCTTTTGGGCTAGTTTTGAGTAGCAGTTGGGTGGGTTTTGTGAAAACCTGGCAACCCTGCTTCACTGCTGTGCACTTTTTTCTGAATCTTGAATGATTTGTAGAGTGTACAGATAAATCTCTTATGTATTTGTGTATTTCCCATTCATTTCCAGTAGCGCTCATGCTTGACCGTGAACACAACTGTGGCTATTTTTTAAGGACTATTTAGCTTTGTTTTCTTCTTAGGCTTCTGCTTTGGTAAGATGCCCTATTTTTTCAGAATGGTAGATTTTACATTTTGATTATTGCATTTTGTTTAAACATTAGAGTAGGTTAGTTAAGCCTCTGTTGGACAAAATGTGTGTGTCATGATTTGGCATTGGTGTGTGTTGTAAGGTTTGCCCGTTGTGTCCTCCAGGGGGCGCTGTTGACCGCATGTTGAGACGCATTTATGAATTTATTCACTTTATAACACCCCTCATTTTATATTACATTTACCTGTCGGCATTCAGAGGTCAACACACATATGCACAGCTTGGCACAAGAATGTTTAAAATTGTAAATGTAAACATATTTTGTTAATATAAGTATTTTAATACCTTGTGCACATTATCATAAACTAGAGCTGACTGTGATTAATCAAATCATAAGGCTATACTTTACCTTTCTCCAACATGTTAATGTGAAAAGAAGGATAAAGTGGACCTAATTAAGTCATAAAAACCACATCGGCAAGTTAGGGACTGAACAGGAACATTTAGCTTGTCTTTAAAAATCCGAAAGCAAAGTAGTTCAAATGAGTTTATTCTATAGTTTCATTGAGTTGTAAGATGTTTAATAAATCAGTTTAGTTTTAAAACCGGTAGGAAGCTTATGCAAAAATATGTTCATCTTTAATAGACCTAGAGACGCGAAGTCATATTTCATTAAATTGTTGAAACTTTTAAATCAAATTTTGAAATTAAGATAATTGTTCTACTTCCTTTTATTAAAAAAAATCTGAAATCTCATACCATGATATACCAATGAATTAACTTTTTTTAATTGAGCAGAATTGTTTTAAACGCTGACGCACAATGACTAATATTAAGGCAGGTCGCTTAATGCATGTAGCGAAATCTGACTAATTCTATAAAGGACTGAATAAGAAAGCGTAGTCTTTAATCACACCTGCTGCTAAACAGAAGGCAATGAGCAACTCAAACCTGATCGTGTCTGAATGCAGCTTAATCCATGCAAACGTTCAGACATGTTGTAAAACACGATAATAGAACAATTGATGAAATCACATTATTCGTGAATTGTTCGCTGAATACAAAAATCAGTCAATTCACATGCATTTTATTTTTTCTGTTTATTACTGGATTGCATTCATACATAAAATACAAAAACCTTAATGAAAAAAGTATTTACAAATGTACAAAACTTAAGATTATATTACAGGAATCTGACTATAAACAAAGAAAAATTGTTCAGAGTTAATTTTTTGTTTCTTATATAAAAATACGAGCGTCTTGCATATCAAAATTATTGCACCTCACAACCACAGTGCAGTTTAGATTGCCGTCACCAAACAGAGGTCATGCGTTCGCCCCCAAGACTTCAATTAAAATCCACTTTTATCTTTGGTACCTTACTGAATACACCTGGCTATACTCAGCACCATCTTGTAACACATAAATTATTCTGTACCTGAAATTAATGGCTTTAGAGAGAGCAATAAAACAATCCATAAGACGGATCAGTGATCGAGTGATGGAATGTAGGTCGATTAAAGGCTTCTTTAATACATATATTCTAATGTTTCCATTTATTATCCCTGATATTCATATATTTCCAGTCTTGTGTTTGGCACTTGGCATCTCCAAGTTTTGTCGGTAAGTAGACGCATGTTCCAGTACTGTCCCAGTGTGCAGGAATCGCCAGCATGTTGGAAGACAACGACAAAAAGGGGAGAGAAAAAATAAAGCGAACACGAAAAGTCCCAAACCTGATGCTGTGGATGACACAGCTTGTCATGGAGCTCTAGTTTCACTGACTTGTTCAAAGGCAACACGTGGTTCACTAGTCCACTGGTATCTTCACTTTTTTTGGCGTCTTCCAGTCTTGGTTATAGATGGCGTTTCATGTGCAGCGCGAGGTGGTCGGACCGGGAAAAGGCTCGGTCACATTTCTGGCACTGAAACGGCCGATGGCCCGTGTGCTTTCTGTAATGCCTCGTGAGCTCGTCCGAACGGGCGAATTTCCAGCCACATCCCTCCCAGTCACAGTGATACGGCTTTTCTCCTGAACACACAGACACGCAACAGTTAGCGTTTCCCCCTGAGGTCCTAACAAGAACAATCAAGCACACTTTGGTCACATTAGAGAGAGGGAGACAACAATTCAAATGTTGCTCATCCCTGCGTTGATTGAATAAAAGGGGAAGTCGGACAGGCTTGTGGTTTTATTTCAACGGGGATCAGTATCAACCTGCTGTTTGAATAGCAGATCAAACCACCTGCCAACTGTACTCTCACTATATATGTCTCTAGTCACTCGCAGACAATGCGCTTGGTGCTGTGTTTGGGCGTGTTAGATTGTTATTAAAGCACATGCACACGACAGAAAAAGGCATGTTACAAACACTGACCTGTGTGAGTCCTGTGGTGGGCTTTGAGATGGGAGCTCTTGGTGTATGTTTTGCCACAGCCTGCGTAGGTGCACGTGTGCGTCGCTGTCCGCTTCCTCGGCCAGGTGCGCCGACCCCGCTTGGGCTTGGACTCTTCAGGCAAACCCTCGGCTGGAGAAATCAGCTCTGCCGAAGAGGAAAGAGCCCAGAGCGTTAGGGTGGAAATTAAAGGGATAGTTCACCCAAAAATGAAAATTCTGTCATTAATTTCTCACCCTCATGTCGTTCTAAACCCGTAAGACTTCTGTTCGTCTTCGGGAACACAAATTAAAGGCACAATATGTACGATTTTTTTATTAAAATATCCAAAAAACACTAGAACAGTGTTGTATATTTTACTGACTTGTGTACTTACAATATCCCAAATGTTTCGAAGAATGTTTAAATCCAGAGAAATAAGCAATTTTAACTAGTGGCACGGAGCGTTTTTATCGTGTGGCCTGCTAATGCCGTAATAACCCCTCGATTTCCGGTTTTGTAGAAAACATGGAAACACCAAAGACGCTTTAATATGTTGTGTGTTTTAATAGACCGGTGACGAGCGCACAGAGTAGCATTATAACAGAACTAAATGTATCTAGTATGATAAAACAGCGCTGCTTTACGAAAATTACAAATTGTGCCTTTAAGATATTTGTGATGAATTCTGAGAGCTCTCTGACCCTCCCATAGACAGCGATGTAATGACCACGATCAAGGTCCAGAAACATAGCAAAGGACATCATGGGTTCTTAATTTGTGTTCCGAAGATGAACAGAGGTCTTACGGGTTTAGAACGACATGAGGGTGAGTAATTAATGACAGAATTTTCATTTTTGGGTGAACTATCCCTTTAATGCTTTACAGTAAGCTACAAACTCTACAAGACATCTTTAAAGGTAAGGTAAGGTATAACATAAATGAAGAGTTTGTGGACAAGTTTGACTCGTGACTGACCTTGGTACTGCATTGACTGGGTGGGAGGCTGCGGAAAGCCAGAATAACCCGGCGAGGGGTGATATCCCGGGGCCAGGGAGATCGGAGGGGGCCCCAGAACCTGAGCTTGAGGATGCTCGTCCGGAGAGAGAGAGGAAGTGGAAGAGCGACTGGGGCCCATGGCCCCTCGGCCTGTGCTGAAACCTCGAGGGTCCATCAGCGGTCTCTGGCTGACTCCGGGCCGCGAGTTCACCCCCAGATGGAGATCCATCGGTCGGGTGCAGGTGCTAGGATGCTCCTGCTTTATCCTAGGAAACGGCAGGGAGGAAGAGTCCGACACGGAGCCGCCCTTACTAAGCCCTTGGCTGTAATCGGTCATGTCCATGGTGGTCTTCACCACAAATTTACCGTGGAGGCTCGTGGGCTGAAGATACGCAGAATCCAGCTCCGGCCTCATCAACTCGGCGACAAAACCTCCCGAGGGAGATACGTCGCTGATGTCCGGGATGTTGTACAACATGCTGGACTCTTGTCCCTGAGGAGAGGGCATCGGATAGGGGTAAGACGCAGGGGACGGTGGAAGAGCTCTCGAGGCGCTGGCCATTGCGGCCTGCTGCTGCAGCATGCTGTTCGACAGGATAAAATCATAGTCCAACTGGTCCAGCTCTTCTGGCTCCCTCTTGGGCATTACGGAGGGGACGTCCTGGTCAGTGCAGGTCCCACCTGAAGACATGCAGGGGCGCTTCAGATGAGACATCTCCTTATTCCAAACAAACAGAGACATGCAGAAAGAGGGAACAAGACAAGGTAAGTCTCTCAAAGACAAGTTCGTCAAGATCATTATCTAACATGCTGACTTCTTGTCTTCGACACCGGAATGATCATCCATATTTTATTCAAATTATTTCTAGACACAACTTGGCCTCTGATGTTATGAGTTATTAAAAGACACTTTCATGCCGCATTGTTTTTATGCTTCCTGAAAGAGAATGCACACTGCTAGATGCATTTTGTAATCAGTGCACGGTAAAGAACATTAGATATTTGATCGTGAACGGCTCTCACCGTCGGAACGGAACGGTTCACGCCCCTGTCGCGGTAATGACACAATCTCACCAGCGGCGGAATTTCGCTAGTAAACGGATCGGTGACCGTCACCTGTTTGATACTCACTAAACTGCTCATTCCAGGTCCCGGCATGGCCTTGTGCTTCACATCTGCGTCGCTCGCAAAGCTGGCAATAGAGGGCAAAAGCGTGCCGCTCAGTGCCATGCTTTCAAACTCACTCGGTGGCTGCCTGAAATCGAAAAAGCGTAGAAATAATCCTAGTCACCCAGGTCTGGGGAAACTATCGCTCCCAAACATGACACATCAAAGCCAAACGAAAAAGTGATGGAGATCTCCAAAGTGCAGAACGCACCTCATGAGTGAGAAACACGCGTCCAGTCAAAAAACGCAATCCTTGATGAGAGTCCGGTCCAAAGAGCGCATTGCCATGCTGACAGAACCGGGCTCGGTTTCGTCGCGCGACACTCGGGGATTCCCTATCTCCCTCTCGCTGCTGTCACTCGGGACGCGCGAGCTGTCCGCTGTCTGGACTCGAGTGACTCGTCAGATGCGCGCAGGGCTTTCCTCGCCTAGTTCTTAAACCCCGGACACGCCTCTCGTTGCGCGGCAACCGCAGAAAAAAACACGCTGTGACGTCATAAAGGAGGGAGAATCTGGCAGCGGGCCGATATTTTGTATCCACACAAACATGTGCGTGTTAGCAACCGGGACCAACACGCTCCAGTGAGAAATCATTGGTGAAAAGTCACGATTAGTTGATTTTCTCCTTCATCAAACACAAAGACGCGGTGGTGGTGGTCCGGTTCTTGCGTGACACCTGTTCGTGGCGTGCGTGAGGAGCTCAACACCGTGTTCACACTCCGCGAACTGCCCCCACAGTCACGAGGCGTGTCTGCAATTAACGCTAATCATTTTTATCCCGTTACGCACAGGACAAAGGCAGCCAGATATGTGTGGGATGTATTTGTGATGCAAAGCCTTGCCTCTCATTCATTCAGTCAGTGTTCATCCCCTGATCATGAGCAGAGTCTCCTGTTGATCTCTCATATCAGCAGCTGTCAGCATTCTCACACGATTTGACTTATTTTAATAACTTTGCACTCTCAGTTTAGTATAGAAATAAATATGCATAAACGCACAAGGGTTTGTACACTCTTAAAAATAAAGGTGCTTCACGATGCCACAGAAGAACCTTTCTGTCTAAATGGTTCCATAAAGAACCTTTAACATCTGAAGAACCTTTCTGTTTCTTTGTGACGAAAGAAGGTTCTTCAGATTATAAAAAGGTAAGAAAGAGATGGTTCTTTAAAGAACCTTTGACTGAATGGTTCTCTGTGGAACCAAAAATGGTTCTTCTGTGGCATCGCTTGAAGAACCTTTTGAAGCACCTTTATTTTTAAGTGTATCAGGCGTCAAAGGCACTTCTAACTATGGAAGATGTTTATATGTATATATATATATATAATGTAATTGCCACTATTTATCTCAGAATTCATACATTGTTTCTTGCAGTGCTGAGAAAAAAAGTCAGAAATGTGAGATATAAACACAAAATTGTGAGGTATAAACCCAGAATTCTGACTTTTTTTTCCTCACAATTCCAAGTTTCCATCTTAAAATTCTGAGCTAACATCTCGCATTTGTTTCTGCCTCGGAATAAAACATAAAAAAGGTCATTGCAGCTTACCTGACAATTCTGGCTTAGATATTAACTCAGAATTGCAAGGAAAAAATCTGAATTGTCACAATTACATTTTTTCTAGCTTTTGTAAAACAGCCTCAAAGGATAGCAGACCCAAAGCCGTTCTGATCTGTTTCTGTCGTTCCACTAACTCTTCTGTGTGTGTATTTCCAGTGTGTTTGATTTTGCTGTTAAGCAATATTAACAGTTCAAGTTGGATCATTTTTCATGGCCCTTCGTTTTGAATCAAGAAGCACCCAGTATCATTTCTTTTGCGTGTAGAAACACAGTTTTTGTGCTGTGATGAGCCATTAGGTTAGTGCTGTGTATTAAGAGGCGGCTTCTACATAAACTTGTTTCTGTCTCAGAGGATTTGCCTCCGCAGTGTCTACAATCATCTTTGTATGGAGAGCAAACACGAGCTCGGAGACCATCCTGTTACATCAGGATCTTGTTCGTTTGGCTCTGTCAACAGCAGGCCTTCATTTAGCCACAGAACACACTGAATGTTGCCCCTTTAACACACAGATGCACGCACACACATTCTCACGCTCAAACGTCCCACAATACTTCTTCCTATATTATATTTCATGATGATGAATCTGTTGATTTCCTACTGTTTTACTGCACTTGATCTTGAAATGCATCCAGATTTTTTTTTGTGGTGGACGTTTTTATTTAGTGAAAAAAAGAGTTACTCTGTTCTTTGTTTTTTTGACAGAAAAACTATTTTGGGAAAGAGTAACGGGTGAGATGTTTAACAGGTGTGTGTTTTATCTAGTGCCGTCAGATGCAGTGCTGATGTCCTCTGTTGTTTATTGCAAAGCTATGATTTCGCTCTTGGATTCGAAAGCACGACATACGAAGGTGAATAGAAATTAGCTGATGGCAGTGATGGTTATATTAGGGCTTTTACACCTTTTTATGCAAATGCCGCACTTTCCGGGGTCTGTCAATAGCAGCCAGAGTGGTTTGGAACATCATCATATGTTTGCATTTCAGGGCTAAAACTAATCTGTAGGCTTCTAGAGATGTTTTCTTTCATTTCCTTGGCACAGTGTGTTCACTTTCTTTGATGACTTATGATTTATGATCAAAAAAGGATTGTCTTACTGCTCTGTACCTGTGGGAAAATCTTGACAGTCTCTCTATCCAGGAATCAGAATGCAAATAATATATTTAAATAAACAGGTGATCTCTCCTCTTTTGACGCTTTCAGAAAATTTGCATATGTTGGAGTGTAAAGATTCATTTCCACGAGAGTGGGTTAAATTATCATCATTGAATGAACGGTTGCTATCAGAACAAAATACGTTTTACCCAAATCATTGTTCGGTCTGCATCAGGTCGATTTAGAAACATTATCCTTGAACGTCTGAACTCTTCATTCATCGTGCATCAGCTCTGTATTTGTTCTTTGTGGTGTCATCTGTCCTATGCTTTAATGTTAACTCTACACACTCATGCTTCTGGTCTTAAACGTAGGTTTTGTTCAGTGCTTGCTTGGCAGTTTCTCTGTTTCTGATGGGATTGTTAAAGCTTCTCTGTGGAAGCAGTCAGTTTAAGGTTTGGGAATATAAATATCTTTGTAGCCGAAGGTCAGGTGTAATTCCATAGAAGCCATTGAACTGTACACACTCAAAGACTCAAAGATCACTCACTCAAAGAAGGGTTGGGAATGCTGCAATTTAATGGTAGATTAAAAGAAAGCCGCCAAGATAAACAGTGTTTAAGGAGAAACAGAACTAGGCGTCAGGGCCATTAGACAAGTTTCCATAAGTGCTTTGGCCTGACAGAAAAACACAATTGTGTGTGTGTGTGTGTGAGAGAGTGTGAGTGAGTGAGTGTGTTGGGGGGGGGGGGGGGGGGGGGGGGGGGGTTTTTTTTTCTTTTCTCAAATCCTGTGGTGGGGAAATTTTTTAAAAAGTGGTGGTTATTTTATAGAGGGTTGATTCCACTTTTA
>JADLZM010029013.1:879547-901922 GCA_018148995.1 Sinocyclocheilus maitianheensis
TGTGAGAGCGTGCATGTGTGTGTGAGAGAGAGAGAGCGAGAGAGCGTGCGTGCGAGTGTGTGTGTGTGAGTGTGATTGTGTGTGTGTGTAGAGCTGTTTTGTTTTGTTGTTTTGAGAAAGTAAACACGGTGCTTTTTTCTTGATAAAATACATTTTTTATAGTTGCATGTCCAGAATTTCTGCCTGTTCTCAGCATGAAGGAAGGGTGGGTTTTCAGTGTGTTTAAGCTGAGTTTAGACAGTTACATCATCCCGTCCGATCTGCCAAATAAAGAGGGAAAAGTATTAGGAAGGAGCAGGCACAAGCTCCTGTCGTGAGGCAGTCTGCGCCGCCTCTGAGCTTGAAGGGATTCCTCCTCGGCCTTAAATATGCTGGTTATTTTTAACCCAGCGTGTAAGAGCCGCCCAGCGCCGCCCTCTCTGTAACAATGTTCCCCTTGAGCCAGCAGAGGAAATGGACAGGAGCCACGCTTCCTGATCACATGACGCGGTGGCCCAGTCACAGAAATACAACAGAGGGAAAGATCCAGGCTCGAAGCCCAGGTCTCTGTGAGTGGATTTAACCCCTTCAGCACGGTTAGGGTGTGACGCAGTGAGCGTGTGCGGGGCATATGGGCAGACTCTGGACCGGGGTGATGTCACTGGGCTTCTCCAGGATTAGAAACCTCTAAAAAGCTGGAAAACAGAACTGCACCACACATTCACATACGATCCATAAGCCTGAGCACTTGGAGTGTGTGTGACAGATTTCTGTTAGATACACTTCATACACCCTGTCATCACTTTTAAGCTACTTTTAGGGTAAATAAGGTAAAAAGGTGTACCTTTTAAAAGGGCGCAGCACGAGTGACAGCTTTTGTATGAATGTTTTCCGATTTCCTTTGAGATCAGTGATATTCACACACAAACAAATGCAGTGGATCTTTTGTCATGTGCTGTATACACAATTTGCTCTCCATTTAATCACGTTGTTTTCTAGGATAAAGATCAAATTTGAGATTTTCTCTTAAGTCACCCAAAAAAAAGTCTGTGTATATATTTTAATATTTCTCTTAAAAAAAATAAGGAATTTTAGTAGAAACATCTGAGACCGTTACGTTTACATTGCGTGTACATTTAAGTACTTAGCAGATGCTTTTATCCAAAGCGACTTACTAAAGAGAAGCAAAAACAGTTCGCCAAAGAAGCAACGATATTCGTAATATACAGTCAGTGTTGGGGAAAGTTACTTTTAATAATAACACATTGCAATATTGCATTACTCCATAAAAAGTAACTAATTGCATTACTTGGTTACTTTTTATGGAAAGTGATGCATTGTTACTTTTATGTTACTTTTTGTCACCTGTGCTGGTTTGCTTATTTATTTTATTATAAGGTTATATTTTGTCAGCTGTAAAGGCCCTTTCACACTACAAAAGCGAAATTACGAACTCGCGTTACTGAAAAAGTAACTCATATATTTTATTTTAAGTTTAAAAGTAATGTGTTACTTTCCTAGTAACTTGGAAAAAGTAATCTGATTACATAACTCACGTCACTTGTAATGCGTTACCTCCAACACTGTATACAATGGCTATTTAAGAGAACTATAAGTCTCTTGAGACCTGAAAAAGTGTATTTTGAAATAATACTTGTGATGTTAGAGAAGCAGCCGAGATGAAATGCTTCTAAAGCATTTGGAGGTTTTTGGGCCGCTTTGTTTCCTGTAGAGAGCAGATGTTGGAGGTTTCAGCTCTTCTTGATGAGCAGTCAAAGAGGCGATTTAATTTAGTTTATGTTAAACAAATCCCCCTTTGTGTGGGCCGAAACAACATTTTGGTTATTTTGGTTTCTCCTTTTGCATGGACACAGAAAATGTAATGCACAAAGAGAGACCGCCGCGTCCCAAGAGTTTCCAAATTGCCCCTTCTCTGCTTTTAGCAAACATTACACTTACTCATGAGCAGACGTCATGGCTTTGGTCAGAGTCTGCCGGCTGACCAGGGCAGAGCGAGGGAATGTGATTCAGACGGAGAAAAGTTTGTTTTGTGAACGTAACATTTCTGTGGTTTTGGGGTGAGAGAGGGGCCCAGACTGCAGTGACGCTGAACTCCAGCTGACATTATATTTGTCCGTATTACTTGTCTTATTTGACATAAAACAGGAACTTTATTGAAAAAACCAAGTGCATACTTGCTAGTTTGAAGGGTAAATATTTCTCAACAGAAAACGACACTATTGCTCAGTGATCGCTGCTAAAGTCACAAAGACATGATTTGTGCGAGTGTATATTTTCACGTGTGACGAGGCTCTGCTTGATTAGGGTCTAATGGCTGAGCGCAGGCTGATTCTGGATTCACTCCAGATGGCTGAGAAGCAAAGTGATGAAATAATGTGCAAACGAGTGCAACTTTCAGGGAACTGAAAGACCACTGGGTCTCTGGAAATGAATTTGAGACGTAAGCTCTTAATGTAAACCTCTCCCCGTCCTCCAGACAGAGCACACTTTCCCTGGGATTCCCCCAACTCTACCCTGCTAGAATCTGACGTGATGTAGATCGTCGTGTCCACACATTGTCTGTGATTTGCACGTCAATGATGTAATGCCTGGTAAACTGCTGTTGATGTTGGATGATGATGCTCGGCCAGCCGTAGACGCTGTGTTTTAAGGGTGTTTCAAACTTTCCGATGTTCATGATGTGACTAAGAAGTTTCTGTCACTTTTTTGTCGAAATGAGCAGCTCGTGTGTTTTAGACGTGATTTTTTTAGCCATGCTAAATGTGACACCGCAACAGGAAATGATGTCACACTTCAGGGCTCCTGTACGAATACACTATTAATAATAATGGTAAATTCAAAATGCGTATTAAAAAATAACATCACGAAACGGCCATTAATTAGTATTTTTTCAAACTTGTTTTGAGTTTAGTTTGATTTTCAGCCAAGAGTCTGCGACGTTTAGCTTGCAAATTCACACATCAGTACTTCATATTTAGTATGCAACAATAAAGGAAAGTTCTACACAATATGCATACGTGACCACTGCCGTATATTCATGTTTCACGTTTGGAGTTCAACTTGAATCCTCGTCCAACGTGCAATGGGTTGTGAGCAATGTTAGCATGGATCTGCACTTCAGATTTCCACCCGAAATAGAGCACTAATTAGCTGTGATTGGTGAACTCATTATTTTCTTCAGTCTTTGAAACTCAAAAAAACCCCAGCATTTTTTAGAGTGTTCACAAGCTACAAAAGAAGGCTTTTACCATTTCTCTTCATATTTCGGTGACGAACCCCAGAACAAAACTTCAGAAATGCATTTATATAGCTAGAGTTTGTCATTCTGATGCTCTGGAATCCAGGCTATAATTACTGTCAGATTTTGGAGATTTTTGGAGGTGTGGGTTCCCTCCGACTCTCTCAGGGAAAACTGTAGAAACTTGGCCTTTTTCTAGATATTCATTTTGAGGCAACAGGTTTGGGAACTGGTTTTTAAGTGTACGTTTACCAGCTCTACTATGAGAACTCTATGCTTATACAGAATATTTGCCCTGATCTCAGAGAAGAACCACCTCTAGACCTCGGACAGTAATGTGACGCAAGGCTTGACTACGGTTTGGCTTAGCCAGCCGCATTACAGTCCAAAGAGTTTAAACGAAACTCTGAATGGAAAGAGAGTTTGGCAGGAACGAGGAGAAAAGATGTGGGAAAAATACTTCTGAAAGAACTGCTCTGTTCAAGAAATGAAAACAACGGTGAGAGCGCTGTCGCACAGAACAAATTTGTCATATCCTTCTTTTTTTGTCTTTGGATTGGGCTTCGTCTCCAACCAAGAAACTTTAATTGAACATGTTTGTTTTCATTTAACACATTTTCTTTTTGAGATGGCAGACGTCACAGATCCCTTGTTCACCATTCCTGATTTAATGATTGTCTTCGAGGTTTCCAAGTTCAGGAACTTCATTTGGTCATTGGTTTGTTCTCCTGTGGGACTAAATTGGACAATAACGAGCACAGACCATTTAAAACCCCAATTGATGACATTTAAGCTCTTGGCATATATCAGAAATATGTGACTTGTTTGTTTTCATAGTTTTTCTTGGTCTTTTATGGTTTTATAGCATTTGTGACGCCATTGCAAGATTTATGAGGGATATACAGCGCCAGACGCAACTTTTTATTCACGGTTATGACATTTGTATTATGATTTTCCACATTTTAGAGCAGTTTTATCATAAACATCCAAATTATGAAGTAACACTAATGCAAGTGTGGGATAATTGTGCAGTGGCGTAAACTATCTGAGCTTCTCCTTTGTCTAGATTCCAGCTCTGCACAGTGATGATGCTTTCCGTCAGTATCCAGATCATCTCGCCTACTGAAAAAGAATGAACTCTAACATTAAATAGCACGCATTTAAGCAAAAGCCTTTAGATCAAAATGTTTTCATGATGATGGGAAATGAATTCAGCCAAGTGTCCCAACGTTTGAGTAGTACGTGTGTAATGAGATATTGCTGAATGTCATCCTCATTAAAATAACGTTCTTGTATTTTGACCTCTCTTTCCGTGTCTGCGGTTGGCCAACGCTGTTGTGGTACGATGGAGTCAATGTTCCATAGATGTGTTCAAACTAGAACAGGACTTCATTGTTAGTAATACTATGAATGGAGAGAGAAGCCCTGGGCAACTAGGAAACTATGTATTTGTGAGTATGATTGCCTACTACTTTTTATAACCTTGTTTTTGTCATGCGGAGAAAGACCTGAGCAACAATCACGGAATGATTTTACCTGAGACTCTCGTCTCGTTCAAGCAGCATTTCTTTATGACTTCAGTCCAAAAGTCGCAGAGATGACGCAAATCCAGCCAATGAGTGACAGCTGACAGAAATGCAACATTGTTAAATGTTTTTGAACTTTCAAACATGAAACACTGCAACAACAAAAAGACATCTTAGAAGTTTTTGTATCGTTTTCTGTTACAAATATCTAAACATTCTTAAACTCATTTACTTGAGAAGGAATATATGACTTGTTTAATGATCAAAATGAAGTGAAAAAAAATCAGTGGGGTACGAATAAACTTAACTCAAAGGGAAAACAAGATTATTATTTTTTTAAAGCATAAGACTTAAAATCTCTCAAGTCTTTTTGTTTTTTTAATAAGTCCTAATATCTCTTAATGAGTCTTAATACACTTTACAATAAAGTTTCATTTGTTAACATTGGTTAACATGAACAATACTTATTCAGCATGTATTAATCTTAGTTAATGTTCAACATTATTAAAATCAAAAGTTGTATGTTAACATTAGTTAATGCACTAATAACATGAACATTTTTATTAACTAACACTAACAAAGGTTAAATATACAGTATATTGTTCATTGTTAGTTAATGTTAGTTCGAGTAAACGTATCTTGATTTAAGAATATTTAGATATTTGTACTAAAAAACAAAAATACTTTTTTTGCAGTGTATTGGTTCCCACCAGGATCTTATAGAATATTTTTCTGATTATAGCTATCTACAAAATGACTATCACTAAGAAGCATCTCTCATATTTTATAGGCTAAGTCTTTGTCGTTAATGTTCTGTGGGAACGAATGCAGATTTTTTGGTTGTTCTTAAAATAGCAGTTCAGGTCTGTGGCTTTTAACTGCGTCACCTGTTCTGCCAGTGACACACTAAACCAAAAGCACTCAGGTCATTACACACACGACACACCCACAGGGTAAACACACACACACACACACTCGGATTCCCTCTCAAAGGCTGCAGGTATGCAAGCACTCGCAGGTATGTGTCCAAACACACGTGTGTACGCACAGAGTGACAACAACAGACGCACAAAGAAAAATGCATGGCGGCTCATTGTTACTCGTTGGCAAGTCAATGTTTATCTTATGCATGTAATGCACTGTGCATATTCAGCAGTTTTTACTTTTTCTAGAAACTGCATTGGTTTCACTTTCTGCATTCCGTTCACCTGATGGAGGCCTACAAGTCACTTAATATTCAGCAATATTATTGATTTAACTGTGCTGAGAACATCGGATGAGAAAAATCTTCTGTAGAGCTGCTTTATAGTTTATAGTGTTGGGGGAACGCATTACAAGTAACGTTACTTTTTTCCAAGTAACTAAGTAAATTTGCATAGAAATATTTGAGTTACTTTTTCAAATAAGTAACACCAGTTACTTTGTATTGACTGACAGCTCTCCTGTCCGCATGTTGAGAGAAATCGTGAGTAAATGCAGAGACAGAGGCTCTTCTTCAGACTGAGGCTTATTTATTTCATTTTTGGTGTGAAAGGGGCTTTACAGTTGTCCAAAATATGACTTTTAGTTTTTTTTTGTTATTAAACAACAAATAAGCAAGCCCAGCCCGGATGACAAAATGTAACACAAAAGTAACGTAATGCATTACATTCCATAAAAAGTAACTCAATTAGTTACTTTTTCATGGAGTAACACAATATTGTAATCTTGCTACGTCAACACTGTTATTGAACTAAACTGAATTAACATTGAATTGAACTCGCATAAAACAGATTAACTTTACATCGCTATTAAACTAAACTAGCATTGAACTGACTTAATGATATTCCCCCGGTTTCACAGACAAGGCTTAAGCCTAGTCCCAGACTAAAATGTAAGTCTGAGCTGTTTCAACTGAAAGAAACTTGCACTGACTGATCTTAAAATGTATCAGTGCCTCTGTTTTGTCTCAAGATGCACACCCGTAATGTGTTTTCTAAGGCACATTTATAAAAAATTACTTAAATGTCCTAATTGGACTATGGCCTAATCCTGGCTTAGTCTGAGCCCAGTCTGTGAAACCAGGCCATTGACTTTTTAGAGCTGCTTACAGCAGAATTTGATTTAGTTTGATTCAGCTGAACAATGAAGCTGTTTTGAAATGATCTGTATTGTCTAAAGCTGTGTTGAGTTAAATGAAACTTGATTGGCTTGAGAGTCTCTCCGTGGGAATAAGAGCAGCTATAGAGGATGCCGGTTCACAATGAAAGCATTCATCTCTCCCTTTGCCAGATTTGCTTATGATTTGTTTCAAACGTGATGCACTCTTTTCGCTTTGCGTAATTTCAAATATATTTGGAAGTAGTTGAGTTACAGGTGAAGCCAATGGGGTGCAGTTTTCTTCCTGCTGTCTTCACGTCAAGTCACCTGTATTTCTACAGTGCTTTATGCGATACAGATTGAGTCAAAGCAGCTTCACGGAGATGGAGAGAAAAATAGCAGAATCAGTTATGGAGACTCCGCTATGGAGGAGTTCAGATTCAGCTGTAAAGCAGCTCTACAGAAGACAGTAATTGTGTGATTATCAAGTTTTGTTCTTATCCGATGGTGCGGTCAGATCGATACGTCTTTCAGATCCCAACTAAGCAAACCAAAAGCTGACAGTGGCTCCATCAGGAGACCGAAATGGAGATGAAAACCTTGTGGCACATTAGATTCACCAGTCATTTGATGCTGCATTGCAAATGACTTCTGTAATTGTGCCTCATTCTATAATAAGCCTCATTTGTATAGAAATGAGGCTTGTTGATCTTGTTCTTCACTCGCGTGTCTTTTTTTTCTCATGGCTGCTGTGTAGTTTTTCCTGTAGTCTTGCAGCGGCTGCGTGTAGGCCGACACGAATGCACACAGACGTTTTGTCACCAGTGTAATTTTGATTCTTATCTGAATTTCTCAGCCCGCCAGCCGGACTCATGTATAATGTCTTCATAATAGGAGATGGAGATCAGATAAGCGAGGGTTAATGAGCGCAGTACGGTAACAGAGGAACAGTCTACCTGTGCTGTCGCAGTCAAAGACTGGCTCTGTGCAATCTTCCTCGTACTCTTGTTTGTCGTTCAGGATGGTTTACGCAGGACAGCGGAGCGTGTGTGTTTATTGGCAGCTAATTGGATCACCATTAAAACGTCATTTCCACACACATTTCAGGCACAAAATGCACTCAGTCTAACTGAAAAGCAAAAATAGTCCTTTCGGTTTTGTTATCTGTCTGAAGCATCTCTCCAGAACAAACTCTGAAGGTCAAGTTGTGCTGGCTTGAAATCATCTGCTGAAAAACTATAAAGATCAAGCACAACATAAGGGTTCTGAACGTAAAAAAAAAACTATATTTCTATAATGTGTAAATCTGTCAGTACAGATCTACCAAGAGGTCTGAGTTTGGTAAGTGATGATATTTGCTTCTGTAGAGACACAAGTCAACATCTTTTAATTAAAAAGAGAGTTCAGAGTGGGAATGAAGATCCTATTGAATCGGTGAATCATTGCTGTAATTGAGCCAAACACTGCATGTATATGAATTAGTGTTATATCGTGATGTAGTTAATGGCGTCAATCGCAGTTCATCGTGGGGTGAAACGTTTCAGGATTGTGTCATTTTTCAAATGCTTTTTGCGCTTTGATTCATAGTTTGTAATGTCGTGATGGAGCTGGATGATTTGGTTCATGGCTTTAGATTGTGTTACTGAAGAATCTTCTGAAATCTCTGTGGTGAAGAATGAAGGGAGCAGGTCTTAAAAGGTCTTAATAATGCCTGAAGAGGAGTCTTAAATTCATAAAGCCAAGGCATTAAATGTTGCATGCACTTCAAAAAATTGTAATTTTGTCTTGTTTTGCAATATAAATATCTAAAGATCCTTAAATCAAGATTCAAGTAATTGTAAAAGTAAGTCTTGTTTTCCGGGAAATTGAACACAAGTGAGTTTATGCTTCACACAACAACAAGGTTTGAAAACTTGTTTCCCTTTGAATGAAGTTGATTTCTTAAGCGCATTGGCAGATGTTTGTTCTTGTTTTAATCATGAACTTCATTCTGATTCTCAGAAAACAAGACTTCTTATGTCAGTTTGCTTCTCAAGTAAATGTACCTTGATTTTAGAATCTTTAAACGTGTCATCAGAAGGTACAGTAAAAGTTATTTCCATATTCTAGTGTTTGGGAGCAGAGATATTCAAGACATATACTATTTCTTGTGTAAAATGAATAAAAAGTATTGGAGATGAGTTGGATGTTGCTCAAAAACTCATTGTGAACTCGTTGTGCCCCCCAGACCGTTGCATTCAGAGAATAATATGTGAGCCTGCAGCACAAAAGCCGTGTTGAGTCGCTGGGGGATATTTGTAGCAATAGCCAACAATACATTGTATGGGTCACAATTATACATTTCTCTTTAATGCCAAAAATCATTAGGATATTAAGTAAAGATCATGTTCCATGAAGATATTTTGTAAATGTCCTACCGTAAATATATCAAAACTTAATGTTTGATTAGTAATATGCATTGCTAAGAACTTCATTTGAACAACTTTAAAGATGATTTTCTCAATATTTAGATTTTTTTGCAGCCTCAGATTCCAGATTTTCAAATATTGTCCGATCCTAACAAACCATACATCAATGGAAAGATTATTTATTCAGCTTTCAGATGATGCATACATCTCAATTTCACAAAATTGAAACTTATCACAAATTGAGTTCCTGCAATTTATTCCTTAAATTTTCCTCTTACTTGGTCTTAAGTCTTCAAAAGCCTGTAAAAACCCTGGCAAAAAAGCCACTGAAAAAGTGTGTGGTCTCTATTGTGATCTGTAGGACAGTAAAACACTCGGAGAGCAGAATAAATGCAGTATGAGAGAGGGAAGTTCAGCTGGGCAACAGAAAGTGTTGAGATCCTCCAGATATTGTTCTGTGTGAGAGAAGGGTTTTATAGCGGGCTGAATGGAGCGCAGGCTGATGTCATTATCTCTCTCTGGACGCACTGGCATGGGTGAGTCCATCCGGAGCATTTCTCCGTGGTTATGTAAGAGCCGTCACTGGCCAGCAGTCTCCGGAGGCTGGGTGTGGAGACCCAGCGGCTCTGATCTGATTTCAGGAGGAAGGAAACTGGCTCCGAACACGAAGATATGAGCCCTGAATACACCGTTTCTCTCGAACTCCGGCCTTTAATGTGAAGGCTGCTGAGGTGGAGCTAATGCTGATCTCCTGCAGCTCCAGAAGCATCTCACGCGCAAGAAACATAGCTTAGATTTTACCATAGAACATAACAGAAATACGGGAATAATATTTTTTCCATTGTGAAATTATCATCATTTTTACTTCAAAAAATAGTGAAATATTATTAGAATGTAAAACAGCTGTTGTCTATGTGACTCTGTGTTAAACTGTAATGTATTTCTGTGATGCGCAGCTGTATTTTCAGCATCATTCCTCCAGTCTTCAGTCTCACATGATCTTCAGAAATCAGTATAATATGCTGCTCTGCTGCTCAAGAAACATTTCTGATGATTATCAATGTTGAAAACACTAACATTTCTGTGAAACCGTGATACATTTTATTTTTCAGGATTCACAGATGAACAGAAAGTTCAAAAGAACAGCATTTATTTTAAACGGAAATCATTTGTAACATTTTAAATGTCTTTACTGTCACTTTTGATCAGTTTAGTGTGTCCTTGAGGATTAAAAGCATTCTTTTTTTATTTTAGTTTTGTAATTGCTTCAAACTTTTGAATGGTAGTTTATGAAGCAGCTCAACTGTTCTCAACATTGCTAATCATCAGAAATGTGTCTCGAGCAGCAGATCAGGATATTAGAATGATTTCTGAAGATCATGTGACACTGAAGACTGGAGGAATGATGCTGAAAATACAGCTGCGCATCACAGAAATACATTACAGTTTAACACAGATTCACATAGAAAACAGCTGTTACTGACGACGTGATGAGCATAAAAATAACATCGAGTAAAATGTTATTACATGTATTTTTATCAATATTTTCTTTAAATTTATTTAAAATTTGATGCATAGATATAAAATATAAATATTAATTTATACTGAACATTTTTGCTTCATACGTCTTTTTTTTACTGAGCTTGTTTGGCTTATCTTTTGGTGCTGATTTAGGCCAAAAGTAATGCTTAGCCAGCACATTACAAGAAGTGCACGTGTTGTCTTCAAACACAGCATGTCAGGTTTAGAAGCAGAGCTATTTTCTCTCTTGTCTGTCTGTCCAGTCACTCGTAATCACACCCAAACACAGAACTTCTCCTCCACCCTTTTTAGGAAGCTGCTTAATGCCTTTCGCTAGAAAAACTCTGTGCGAGCGCACATGTTCCTGAACACTTGAGGCCTTTAATACACCTCAGGAACAGAGCACACTGTACAGTGTGTGTTGTATGGGTCATTCTGTGCATCTTCCAATCCTGCAGTCTCAATATACTGATTAAACTATCGCAGGGAATAAAGTTTATGGTGGTCAATTTACAGTTTTCACTTTGTGTAAATAATCAGGCTGTATAATGTCATTTAATTGCATGAAACACTTTTATAGAAATGCTTCTTTGAATTCAGTTTTTCTAAAGAGATCTGAAAGTGCTGCATGATCCTGAGAGAAACACGGCCGGCGTCTCTGCCTTCCCCTGCCATTGTTTGGCTGTTTTCATTGATTGTTTTCTAGGAAATGTTCTTCTTTTTGCGGAACAGGGAAGCATTTGTTTGCTTACTACAGGACCATGTTTCTTCTGTGTCTCTTGAACGTGAAATCACTTGGCGTGTGCGTTTAATCTCTGATGAAGATTACTTTTTTTGTGTGAAGTGGAGCTAATAAGAACAAGGAAGATCATCTGAAAGCTGAATAAATACGCTTTCCATTGATGTATGGTTTGTTAGGAGAGGACAATATTAGAAAATCTGGAATCTGAGGGTGCAAAAAGATCTAAATATTGAGAAAATCATCTTTAAAGTTGTTCAAATGAAGTTCTTAGCAATGCATATTACTAATCAAACATTAAGTTTTGATATATTTACGGTAGGAGATTTACAAAATATCTTCAAGGAACATGATCTTTACTTAATATCCTAATGATTTTTGGCATAAAAGAGAAATGTATAATTGTGACCCATACAATGTATTGTTGGCTATTGCTACAAATATCCCCCAGCGACTTAACACTGCTTTTGATCCCATGAATTTAGATCTAGCTATACTGTATTTATGTTGTATATATCACGCAAATATATCAATGTACACTCTTAAAAATAAAGGTGCTTCACGATGCCATAGAAGAACCTTTCTGTCTAAATGGTTCCATAAGGAACCTTTAACATCTGAAGAACCTTTCTGTTTCTTTGTGACGAAAGAAGGTTCTTCAGATTATAAAAAGGTAAGAAAGAGATGGTTCTTTAAAGAACCTTTGACTGAATGGTTCTTTGTGGAACCAAAAATGGTGGTTCTATGGCATCGCTTGAAGAACCTTTTGAAGCACCTTTATTTTTAAGAGTGTAGGTAAAGTTGCATTGAAACTGCTGTAGCTCTAGTTATGGCATTTTGATTAAACATGAGAATTTATATGAAATCTATCTCACTCTGAACTGTCTTGTCTGATTTCAAATATCTTTCCGTCATTTGGGATGCAACGTGCCATTTGTATGTCGAACAAATTGTGCAATAATGTCTCTTGGCGTCATTCTGAATATGTTGTTAATGTAGCAACCAGTTTACTGCATACTGATGCCAAATGGACTAAAGTGGAATCTGTGTATGTTTCTGTAGATCATGCTTCTCACGCGCTTTGATTTTCTCTCAATCCTTTCGTTCCAACAGTGTGTTTCTCAGCTTAATCCTGTTTTTTCATCTTTCTTTCTCTAACTGCAAAACCACCAAATCAGGCTCATAAATGTAAATTACAGCCCTATAAAAGAAGCTGAGGGGTTTGTAGGGTTGTGTGCCTCGATCTGACTCCCCCCCCCCCCCCCCCCCCCCCCCCACCCCCAGCATTTATAAAACAGCCTCGGCTCTGATTTTAACACACGCTTCAGGCTTCCAGCGGCTCTCATTGGGCCCCTGTGTGTTATAATGAACCTTCATCAGAGGAATTAGTTCCTGGTCTTCTTTTCTTTTACATGTGTCAAGATTAGAAAAAGATTCAACTAATTTCTTATTGTGGGCAGTACCTGAAAAACTAGCAGTTCAGAGTCGGTGCGTGACGCCTTACACAATATGGATCATTCATAAATAAGTGTGTGATTGTGTGTGTGTGCGTGCCTGTGTGTGTGCGCCTGTGTGTGTATGTGTGCATGCGCGCGCCTGTGTGTGTGTGAGAGTGTGTGTGTGTGTGTGTGTGAGTGTGTGCATGTGTGTGTGTGCGCGTGCCTGTGTGTGTGTGAGTGTGTGTGTGTGTGCGCGTGCCTGTGTGTGTGTGAGTGTGTGTGTGTACCTGTTTTCCTATTCTGGTGGGGACTTAAACCTGACTACACACAGACTCATGGGGACTCGTGTCACAGTGGGGACCTAAATTGAGGTCCCCACGGGTACAAAAGCTTATAAATCACACAGAATGAAGTTATGAAAATCTGAAATAGCACAAAATCTCCTGTGAGGGGTAGGTTTAGGGGTAGGGTTGGTGTAGGGCAATAGAATATACGGTCTGTACAGTATAAAAACCATTACGCCTATGGAGAGTCCCCACAAGGATAGCAAACCAGACGTGGGTGTGTGTGTGTGTGTGTGTGTGTCAGCAGTTTCTCTTTACTGAGAGTTTTTATGGTCACATGATGATTCAGGTGGAAATCGAGGTCAACACGTACAGTAACTGTCATTCATTGCTTAAGTTTCCATTTTGATTACAATTTTGTATTAAAGGGATAGTTCACCCAAAAATTTTAATTGTCATCATTTACTCTCCCTCCAAACCTGTAAGACTTTCCTTCATCTTCAGACCACAAAAGAATATATTTTTATTGAAATCTGAGAGATTTCTTTTCACCCAAATCTGACACTTCAAAATGTTCAGAAAAACAATGTAAAATGAATCCGTGCGAGTCCAGTGGTTTAATCCCAATTTTAAGAAACGATGCAAATGCATTGTATGTGCCAAAAATCCCAAAAAGTTCTTTATTAACAAAATATGTTCACTTCAGCTTCGATATCCAGTGCCATTCGAGAGCAGACCTTCTAGCAGATGAAGAGAGATGCTTTACACAAACAGAGACAAACTGAACAAATTTCGGTTTCTGTAGAATTCAAGATGGAAGAGGACTTGCATTTTTGCTCTTGAAGGTCTACTCACGTAAATAACATGCATGCATCGAGCTTCTCTTGAACGTGTGTCAGATATCTATGTGGAAGTGAAGATATTTTGTCAATCAACGCTTGTTTTTTTTTTGTAGCACAATGCATTTGCATTGCTTTGTAAAATTGGGATTAAACCACTTGAGCCACATGGATTATTTTTATGTTTTCTTTATAACTGTTTTTAAGCTTTTTGGGTGAACAGACTTTCAATGGATGCACGGAAATCTCTCAGCTTTCATTAAAAATATCTTCATTTGTGTCTCGAAGATAAATAAAAGTCTAACTGGCTTAGAATGAAATGAGGTAGAGTAAATTACTTGATTGTTGCCAAGTTAGAAAAATTTAACTTTATTTATTGTACTGATGACTTCTATAACACCTGTGTGCTTTAATTCATTCCTCAGTCTGATGGTTTTCGCTGAACTAGACTGTGTTGATTAGATCATTTGTTTGCAGTGTGTTTCTCGCTCTAGCGTTTCGTCTCGTTTCCAGTCGTCCCGTGTGGGAGTGCAATTGAATGATGCAATAAGAATTACAGACCAGAATTCATGCCTCGGTTTCCCTGAACCTCCATCAGCAGCAGCAGTGTTCTCTCGATTGTGTGAAGAAATCAGCCTCGCTGCCGCATTCAGTGTTTACTCATGACTCACTTCCGGCGTCCGTTTGAAGCGCCTCTTCAGGTGTAGTAGACTCCAAATCTGAGGTTAGTTTTAAAAACATTAATGCTTTTCTGGGGAATTAGTTAACAAATGGTTTACTGAAGCTCTGCATATTCAGCTGGGATGCAAGAACTTTTTAAATGACACCTATCGACAGCGAGTCTGGACTGTTAATCGTTGTATGTTTGGGCTTTGAGCAGTGGATTAACTGAAGTGCCATCATTGTGTGCCGCGTGGTTGCCGTGGAGACGGGAAAGCAACACATCAATACACCTGTATGGCCCGTGTAAAACCTGTCCAGCTGTTGTGTGGGAGTTTGGAGCCACACCACTTGAACAAAGTCCAAAACAATAAATCCCAGCACAGGAAGTCATTTGGCCTCTGACATACCTGCAGTTTGAAGAAGTAGGTCACGCCAGATCTGCTGCCGTGTTCCAGTGTGGCGTTTGTTTAGCGAGGGGTCCATCCCCAAACCGGCCGTCACAAATCCGGATCCGAAAACTCAAGGCAAAATGCTGTGTGCTGTGACTTTGCTGCATGTCTTTACCGTAAAAATACTGTAGCAACATTTTAAGTTTTACAAATTGAAATTAAATGTGCAGTAAACTGAAATAATATTCATATACCAAATTACTAAAATCTGTATTTTGCCTTTAAAATATACTGACAGCCATCTTATCAACACATGATAAAATCACAAGTAGCTTTTCCACAAGCTGGTGTTTAAAAATGACAGTGTGAACGCCAAGCAAACCAGGACTAAATGTATCATTCTTTTTTGGTCCAGACCAAAATAACCAAGAAAAGCAAACTTCGAGTGTAAACACACCCTAACGTAATGCAATAAACATTCATTTAACAACAGAAGATGTAACATAAAACTCTTGTGAATATAACTGAAAACAAACATTATTTCAGTGAAAACCCATCAAATGTGAAGTGTCACAACAGGGAATTCTGGGAATGTCATTTTACATTTATGCATTTGGCAGACGCTTTTATCCAAAGGGACTTACATTGCCTTCAAGGTACACATTTAAATTTGATCAGTTCTTGCTTTCCCTGGGAATCAAACCCATGACCTTGGTGTTGCTAACGTTGTGCTCCACTCTTTGAGCTACAGGAACGTAATTTACAGTTTAACTTCCAAAAAACTGTACATTTAACAGTATTTGACTGTGAATTATCAGTTCTGGCTTTCCAAGGGAATCGAACCCATGACCTTGGCGTTGCTACCACCATGATCTACTGTTTGAGCAACATTAATGCAATTTACTTTTTAATTTCCTAAAACTGTACATTTAACAGTATTTAACTGTGAATGATCAGTTCTTGCTTTCAGTGGGATTCGAACCCATGACCTTGACGTTGATGTTGCAGCTGTTAATGCCTACTGCTTGAGCTACAGGAACGCAGTTTACATTTGATCTTCTCAAAACTACATTTAACTGCAAATTTGAACTTTCTGCTTTCCCTGGGAATCAAACCCATGACCTTTGCCATGATTTACTGTTCGAGCTATAGGAAGGTCAGTTACATTTTAACATCCAAAAAATGTACATTTAACAGTATTTAACTGTAAAATGATATGAAATGTCCAATTAGATCATTACAGTTTTTCAGTGTACAGAGTAAGGGAACTTACCAATTACCAGTTACCAGACCTTTACTGTATCATTTTTACAGTCTTTTAATGTAAAAATTACAATAGTTTTTACAGTATATATATTTCAGAACATGTTAGTCGTCATGTCATGGAAAACCAGATATTCTGTGATTGATTTGATGTGATCGATCGCTCTGAAAAGTCTAATCCCTGAGCATGAGAAGATGATGTCATGACAATGCTGATTGGCCAAACTCTTCACTAGCATCTATCCGGAACCGTGACTTCAAAGGCAAGTCTGAGAAACCTTGACTAACTTTTCTAATTGGGATAAAATCCTCGGCTTGCTTTATTTAACGTGTCCTTTCATGTCTCTTAACTCAATTCCTCTCTTTTAGAGTTGCTTGCAGTGTTGCAAGTGTCACGAAAGGCCCACACCCCTTCCAGCTGACCACGCCTGTATGCGCTGATGATGTCACCCTGTGATGTCATCAGGAGACTACTGCAGGCATGCTGGTGTGACATCACTTTGGCCCAGGTCTCAGCAGAGCAGCGGGGCAGCTGCATCTTCAGGGCTCGGCGAGCGAAAGCAGACGCAATCTCACTAATTCAAACAATCTGAGCCACGACGAGCGGCTCTGTTTTTGGCCCCGCGCTCTGTTTGTAATGGGCTCCCTGGACAGATTCATGTGCTGGGATTCGGGCCCTGCAGTCAGTGATGAAACATGGCTGAAGTGATATTTGTGAGGAATGCAAGCAAAAGGTCAGAGAGAGAGAGAGAGAGAAAGGGATGGAATTTCCCTCTTCGCTTCGCCATCAGCAGCATCAGCGATAAGTTTCCCAAGAGTGAAGCAGAGATTACACTAACATTCGCCATCGACACTGAAGCCAGCCAGAAACTAACCACACACACACTCTTGCTGTTCGTTTAGGACGAACTGTTCTCTCTCTGTAAGAATCTTTGGCTCAGCTTTTCCTCACAGGTGTTGTCACATTGTATTATTTATTATAGTATGATTTGGCTCTGAACCGTGATATGTTTGCATCATCATCATGAGTTCTACAGCAACTGTAGCCAGATAACGACTTGGAAAGAATGAGTTTTCATGCTTGTCCCTTTGGATTGATGCCTAAACTGTACACACACGGAACGCAACTTGTGTTTGTCTGCCGCGGATGACTCGAAAGAGATCTGAAGCAAGGTTATCATAGGATATCTATTTACAATTTGTCACACCAATAGTTTAGTTGTCAATTTTTGGGGCAAAAGCTTTATCCAATGCATTGCGTTCATACTAGTCGACTAAACTTCAGTCAATGAGAAGAGGCTTAGTCGACCAAATTTGAATTAATCGAGTGGTTGTTAGCAATAGAATGTTACATTGCAACCGTGGAAACATTTGGATTAGTGCCGAAAGAGCACGAGTTATTTCCCACGAGTTGTTCTACTTGACATGGAATCTCTTGTTTCTTTTTTCAAATCTTTACTCGCATCCCACCCATTTTCGCAGGGGATTATAAAAATGTTTTCCTTTCGTTCACTTTTAATTCGTAACACTATATTCGCATCCTTTACAGTCATAAAGCAGAAAACCGCTGTAGGACCAGATACCGTTTCATTTGCAAGTCAAATTCTATTTAACGGTGTCTGCTTGTTAGACATTAGTAAGGCATGGCAAGTTTATTTATCTGGCAACGCAATATCAAAAATAGCCTGAGTTGATTGGAATGTCAGAAGAAGGCATGAAGATATTAGACACGCGATGCTCTCTGTCCTGCGCAGAGCTGTAAATCTGACAACATTGAATTCATATCACAAACATGCAACTAGTCAACTAATGGCTTAAACAAATGATTAGTAGTTGATTATAAAAATCATTGGTCAGGGGCAGCTGTAGTTCATACCAATTACAGGAATGATCCTCACTATCTTTGAGTTTGAAGAAATGGCTTTTACACAAACCAAACAAACTGTAATCTGGCAACAAACCACACCAAATATTCCCTTAGACGTTGTGTTGTCCAGCAGATGAGGCAAGACAAATGGACAGGTCCCAAATATGTCAGATTTCCATGTAATCTGACTGACTTACAGGAACTCATGATTTCAGGCTGAGAGTTCAGTTAAGTGCCAGTGAGAAATATAAACTTAATACAAAGAAAGCATCAGATGAAATCCACTGACACGTTCGGTATTTTCCCTCCTCATTACAGCAGTTTGGAGGAGCGTTTTGTGGGAGTGTATTCGGGGTCCCGCGTTCACAGCGCTTGTGGCCCTCACTGGACTCAGAGAGGACGGGAAATTGGCTTCATCCAAACCAACTTTTCCGGCGTCGTTGCTGTAAAGAGACTGTATATCACTGGCGCCAAGAGAGAGTGAGAGCGAGAGGTTTGGGGTTTAAGCTGTAGCGCTGGAAACCTACAAAGTGTTAACATTTGGAAAAGGGCCCAGAGAGAGAGAGAGGGACTGGGGTGGAGGAATAGAAAAACATGAGAGATTGAGTGCAGCGAGAGAGAAAGATGCCAGAATGTGTAACCTCAAAGTCCCGCCCGCTCTGAGACGTCACGCTCGGAGACAGAACCACAAACATGAGAGCGGTAAAAATGAGCCGTAATATGCGCTGTGTGACAACTCGTCTTCAAAATAACATGCAATGTGTCATTACACAAATAACCCATCGTGCTCTCTGATATCACCCTGTGCCAGTTTAGCATTCGATTATATGTACATTAGAGAGAGAAAACACAATTCACCACTAGTTCTGTTCTCCAGATTTATCCGTGTGCTGTGTTGAAAACTGGTGTTGAATTTGGGGTTTTCAAAAATTGTGTTTAGATCTCTCATTATGCGATATTATCACCATATTTTGGATTCTGTCTTTTTGTCAGCTTCTTTTCTTTCAGTAAGCACAGGTTTTGTATTTCTTTTTGGAACTGATTGATCGCAGGTTTCACTGATCAGAGCGCATGCGTCTCAGTTTTTGAGAGAAAAAGCATTATTTGTGGAATGTTCACTCAAAGACACATCAGCTCTGATCAGTGAGTTCCAAAGCCAAAAACAAAACTTGTGCTAATTAAAAGAAAACAAGTTGCAGGCCAGTCATTTTTGACCGGGAGCACCACAAGTGTAACAAGACGGGGAAAAATCCCCCAAAAGTACGAAAAGTACGTTAATGAACCTAACCCTAACATTTTTTGGGAAGTTATACCCTGTGTGAGCAAATTCATTAAGTTTTAGTCCAATGCGACTACATTAACTAGCTAGCATTTTCAAGAAAAAGAAAATGCTCTCCAGGTCAAAATGACACGAATGCTGTAAAAAATTACCGTGAATTTAATGGTAAAAGTAAAAATGCTACAGTAAAAACCTGTTAAATGGTTTATAGTAAATTCCCCTACTATATACAGTGGAAAAACTGTATTGGACATTACATGTAATTTTATGGTAGTATACCGTTTTTGGAAGTGAAAAAGACCATATAATTTACAGTTAATAACCGTAAATTGACATTCCCAGAATTCCCTGCGTTACATTTCAAATTTGATGTTTTTTTGTTGAAATAGCTGTTTTTTCTTAGTTTTTTCTTATCAGTTGTGTACATTAGGGTTGTATGTTACACCTAATGTTGTTAAATTAATGTTTATTGCATTATTTCGGTTGCATGTGTGTTACCGTGATGGTGTTTAGTGTTTGTGTGAACGACGCTGTGCACCTTCTATATATGTTATTATTTAAAAGCTGCTTGTGATGGGCTTTGGTTCATCGTGTGACTCTCTCATCACCTCCTGCATTTGGGGGTTATCAGTGTATTACAAACATACAAAACAGATTTCAGTACTTCAGTAGGTTGGTATATTAACATTACATCAGTTAATGAAATTCTGGTATTTAACTGTAAATTTGTTAAAACCGTAAAACTTAAAATGCATCTACCGTATTTTTACGGTAAAATTCCGGCAACCACAGCTGTCCTCTCTCTCCTCAACAAAAGGAACCAATCATATTTGGTGCACAAATGCTGTAGGACGATGCACACACTGAAATAAACTTTAATAGTTATATCACTAATCACTAATATCACTAGCACTAACTATCAGCAACAGTGACAGTGAAGCTCGACTAGAGCTGCTTGACAAACTCCACTAATGAGTGTGATTTGAAGGATCTGTGTGATAACTCTCTCCCAGTGTGTTGTGAATAATCCTGTTTTTGTGTGTTTAGGGGCTGAAATCTCTTTCTTCACGCTGTTCAGGCGAAGTTATAACATAATGTAAGTGCTCCCTGTAGATCAGCTCCAGATGTTTGAGGTGGGGCCGTCGTGATGAAGAAGAACTCCCGCTCTAGACGTCACTTTTCCTTCCTAAAAGCCGATACTAGAGAACGTTTGACTCGGTTCAGCCTGCTTTATGATGCACGCTGAACAAAACAATGACGTGTGAAGACGGGACAGAAGATCAGTTCACATAAAACTGATTTTCGGAGTGATTTCAGATCCCGCCCTGTTCCTCTCAGCGAACAGGAATGGTTTGCATTAAATGTTAAAGCACACCAGAGAACTCCACTTTCAATCAATCGCTCGCAGGCTGCTGCCAAACCGAGTCATTAACCCTTGTATTAATTTTGGCAGTTTCTGTGGCCACATTCTGATCGCTGTGGTTTCTAAAGAAATGTTTACCAAACACAGCACAGCGCTCCAGGCCTCAACGCTGACGTCAGGAGCCGTGGCATCACAGGGTCACTTTATCCAAAACAACTCGCATTGCATTGAAAGTACACATTTACATTTTTTATCCGTTCATGCATTCCCTGGGAATCAAACCCATGACCTTGGCGTTGCAAGTGCCATGCGCTACTGTCTGAACTACAGGAAAGATCTGTGGGACACAAAAGGAGGTGTTGTTTTTCTTTAATGAAATGTGACCCTGGAGCACAAAACCAGTCATAAGGGTACATTTTTTAAATAGAGGTTTATGCATCTTCTGAAAGCTGAATAAATAAGCTCTCCATTGATGTATGGTTTGTTAGGATAACACAATAATTGAAAATCTGGAATCTGAGGGTGCAAAAAAATCTAAATATTGAGAAAATCATCTTTAAAGTTGTTCAAATGAAGTTCTTAGCAATGCATATTACTAATCGAACATTAAGTTTTGATATATTTATGGTAGGAAATTTACTAAATATCTTCATGGAACATGATCTTTACTTAAGAGAAATGTATAATTGTGACCCATACAATGTATTGTTGGCTATTGCTACAAATATCCCCCAGCGACTTAACACTGCTTTTGTGCTCCAGGGTCACAAATGACCTGCGTTTGGCATATTGATGTACCAAGTTTGAATCTGCACATGAACGAAAGAGATTTGAAAGCAGAAGATGAAAGATTTTCATTGAATAACAACCAATAATTTTTTTTACTTCAGAAGACTTATATGATGCACACATAAAGGCGAAAAATATATTTTTTTATTAAAATCCAAAAAACACTAGAACAGTGTTATATATTTTGTTGACTTGTGTACTTACAATATCCCAAATGTTTCGAAGAATGTTTAAATCCAGAGAAATAAGCAATTTTAACTAGAAGCACGGAGCGTGTCTACAGTGTCATTGTGTCGCCTGCCAATGACGTCATAACCCCTCGGTTTCCGGTTTTGTTTTGTAGAAAACATGGAAACAGCAAAGACGCTTTAATATGTTGTGTGTTTTAATAGACCGGTGATGACTGCACAGAGTAGCATTATAACAGAACTTTCAAACGTATCTAGTATGATAAAACAGCGCCGCTTTTTCCCCCACATACGCACGACCGGAAGGATAGGAAGCAGTCGACTGTGGCATAATAAAAGCTCCGCTGCTTTCGAGCCGTGTGTCACGCTCGTTCAGCGGCCTAGTTTTGCTTCGACGGCTTTCAGCCTCACCCTGCTTCATTCTACTACGTTAATAAATCATTAGCTCATCCATGAACATGATTTCTGCCCGAGTCCTGTCGGATTGCATCGGCTGTGGGA
>JADLZM010029013.1:914379-926063 GCA_018148995.1 Sinocyclocheilus maitianheensis
TATAATTTATTTCTGTGATGCGCAGCTGAATTTCCATCATCATTACTCCAGTATAAAGATCACATGATCTTCAGAAATCATTCTAATATGCTGATTTATTATTATTATTATCAATGTTGTGCTGACAAATATTATTTTTGGAAACTGATACTTTGTTCAGGATTCTTTGATGAATAAAAAGTTAAAAAGAACAGCATTTATTCAAAATATAAATCTTTTCCAACAATATAAATCTTTGCTTTAGCTTCTTAACAATTTAACACGTCCTCGCCGAATAAAATTTTTAATTTCTTTCAAAAAAAGAAAGAATAAAAATGTACTGACCACAAACTTATGAACTGTAGTGAATATTGTTAGAAAAGATTTCTATTTTAAATAAATGCTCTTCTTTTTAACTTTTTATTCATCAAAGAATCCTGAACAAAGCATCACAGCTTCCAAAAACAATATGAAGCAGCACAACTGATAATAAATCAGCATATTATTATGATTTCTGAAGATGATGAGACACTGAAGATGCTGGAAATACAGCTGTGCATCACATAAATAAATTACAGTTTAAAGCATATTAAAATAGAAAAACCTTATTTTACATCATAATAATATTTCACAATATTACATTTTTTCCTGTATTTTTGATCAAATAAATGCAGCCTTGATGAGCAGAAGACACTCCTGTAAAAACATTAAAAATCATTCTGCTCCCAAACTTTTGAACAGTAGTGTACATATATATATACATTTTTTTTTGTATTTGCTTTGCTATATTTTTTAAATGTCTGTATAATTTTATTACTTCTAATTATGTATTTATTTTAGTACAATTTAAATTCAAATGAAAAATGTTGCATTTACAAGTTTTTAAAATATTTTTTTTTGTCAACTTATTTTTTGAGTAACATTTGATTTTTTACGGTTTTTAGTTAACTATAATAGCCCTCCTCAAAACATTGACAGAGATCATATTTGTTCCGTGTTTCCACAGTAGATGCACCTCCTGGAGATGTTTCTATATCAGGTGCGTCTAAATATGGAGCACCTGCAGGTTCCTGCGTTCTGTTTCAGCGCTCGGATCTGTGTATCAGACTGTATTGAGGGAGTCCGTCAGTGGTTCGTATCTCCCTCCGTGTCTTTCTTTCTTTCCTCTCTTCCGTTCAGTCTGTTTTTAGAGCAGAATTCCCTCTGTGATGCTTTTCCACTTCCATCTGCTGACTGAGAAGATCCGCTTCCACCTGAGACGACATCTGCTGGTTCTCTCTCTCTCTCTCTCTCTCTCTTATTAATTAATTAATTCAATTCAATTCGTGCTTTATTGGCATGACAATTGTTACAATGTATTGCCAAAGCATAGTGTTTACATTGAATCTAAAACAGATATATGTATATATTGAGAGAGAGAGAGAGAGACCAAAATTGAAAATACCATAAATTACACACATACCTCGGGCTGAAGATAAATGCCACTGGCAAGCTAAATTTGGCTGTGAATGAACTGAAAGAGAAAGCAAGAAGGGCCTTTTATGCCATCAAAAAATCTATCCAAATTGAAATACCAATTAGAATCTGGCTCAAAATATCCCATTTTTCGAATTGGTGATTTAGGAGAGGACCCCACACTTCACTGCCATATAATGCAATAGGTTCTATGACTGATTGGAATATTTTGAGCCAGATTCTAATTGGTATTTCAATTTGGATAGATTTTTTGATGGCATAAAAGGCCCTTCTTGCTTTCTCTTTCAGTTCATTCACAGCCAAATTTAGCTTGCCAGTGGCATTTATCTTCAGCCCGAGGTATGTGTGTAATTTATGGTATTTTCAATTTTGGTCTCTCTCTCTCTCTCTCAATTATACATGCATGTATATATAATTAAAATATAACAAATCAACATTTATTATTCTATGAACAATTTAAAATTCAGTGAGCGTTGTTTTAAAGCCAGTTATTTTTCAATGTGTGTTTATAATCATATTTGGAGCGGTGATTAAGCATTAGTGTTTGTTGGGGCTTCAGTGATAAGTTTTAATAGTTTTTTCTTGCGTTTCCAGGTCATCTGCATGTCTGGATCTGAGTGTTGAGATCAGAACGATAAGAACAAGACGCCTCGATCTCTTGCATCACAAGGAGCGCCGCAGTCGCACGAGATGAAGACAGGGGCGAGACACTTCCGTCTGATGAACCTGACGAGGGTTTACACGCTTACACACACACACACACACACACTCATGAGTCAGCCATGTGTGTGTGTGTGTGTGACGGAGAGAGAGTGAAAGGTGAAGCCACACCCGAGGTGTGTTTGTACGCATGTCGACAGGATTAAGTAACATCAGATTGTGGTTTTTAATGAACAAACTGAACTGTCCTGACGCTTGTGTAAACCAGTAATTATAGCATAAAGTGGGTTTATCCAATTGGAAACACTGCAAGTACGTGCATTATAAAACTATCACATTTATTCACATGTGCACTTTCACAATTATACACTGAACATCTGCTCTTGAGTTCAGAGTAAATGATTTTGGCTGGTTGATTCCTCCTCGTCAGGCAGTATGTGAACATCTCAGCGTTGAGAAGCTCGAGCTACAAACATAATGAAACGGTTTTTACTGAGTTTGATGTAGTTCATGTGTGCGGGCTAAATAAATACAGGGTCTCCGCCGCGTTCAGACCACTCATTAAACTCAGACTTATTTTAAGCTTCTGGTGGTTTAAACTTGATTTCTGCTCATTCGCGACACTGTGAGCACAGACGCTTGATGAGACAGCGGGCCGTTTCTCATCTAGATTTTATTCTAGAACAGGAGTCGACGGATTCAGGAATCGTTTGCTCATGATGTTAACAGATTTCCACCGGTCTGAGATTCAGATTCATCCTGAAACACACTTCATGAGTCTGTAGGGCACGTGTTCACGCTGAACAAGCCAAAAAATGTGGAGAATCTTCACCGCAGGCCAATTACAAGTGTGCAAATCATGTGTGTGTCTCTTCTGTGTGCACACACTCTCACAATTATCAGAAAGCATTTTGTTCCCTTGAGAAAATATAATGTTTAAGGACTAGTTCACCCAAAAAAATTAATATGTGCTCACCCTCATGCCATCCCAGATTAGGAGGAGTTTGTTTCTTCATCAGGTTTGTAGAAATGCAGCACTGCATCAGTGTCTCAGCAATGGAGTGAATGGGTGCCGTCAGAACGAGAGTCCAAACAGCTGATAAAAACATCACAATAATCCACAGCACTCCAGTCCATCAGTTAACATCTGGAGAAGACAAAAGCTGAAACACATCCAGCATTAAGACGCTTATAACTGAAATGCGAGTCCATAATCCATAATAACTCTTCCTCCAGTGAAAAAGTGCATCTGCTGTTGTCTCTCACATCAGAATCCAGCCACATATGTGTTTAGAGCTGTTTAAACACTGCTTGATCTGTGCAGATTTCTCTCCTGATTCACACCAGAACACTGACTCACTGGAGGAAGAGTTATTATGGATTATGAACTCGTATTTTAGTTAAAAACATCTTAATGCTGGATTTGTTTCTTACTGTTTGGACTCTCATTCTGACGGCACCCATTCACAACCATCAGAGTTTCCTCTAAAATAATCTATATTCGACACATTCAAGGAATATTCTGGGTTATTTTCCGCCTCATGCTGCGAGTAGCACAGAAAATCATTTTAGACGAGGGAAACGTCCAGCATGCAACAATATTAGAAATGCACACAGATAAACCGGGTTACTTTACCCGAGTATTTGTGTGTGTGTGGCGGTAATGAAATGATCCACATTATGTGTGTAGATGTGTTTATACACTGAGGGAAGAGTGAAAATAGTCTTTTATGGTAACTGATAATTATGTCAGCAGAAAAACAGTGTTCACAACCCATTTGACGTCTCTAGTGAAATTGGATATTTAAAAATAACCTTATTTTCTAAAATAGTGTGCATTATTCATTAGTTGTGAATGTTTAAGTTGAGAATGAGCCAGAATATCTGAGCTGAAAGCCCACACACTGAACGTCAACGCTTGGAAAAAACAATGAGAGTCGAGGAAAATACGAGGAGGGAAAAAGACCCAGTCGGGTTGGACACTAAAATACTAATTAGCCACTTGCATTAATGCTGAAAATATCGTCTAGACGAGTCACATTAACGGTCAGGCTTTATTTTATGTGAGGCTGCAGCACAAAAACACAGGCTTTTACACGATTGCTGATTCCAGGGGAAAGTCCAGAGCGCTTCAGAACAGACACACGACGGCAGAATCCTCATAAAACACCCAGAGTTATTGCTAATATGAACAACAATAAAAATATATATTCGTGTCTAATGAAGAGCAGGGTCGGGACTATAAATGAGCTGCATGGGGAAAAATTAAAGACAAGTCAAATCATAGAAGAGGCTCATTTGTTCTGAATTTCACAAGCTTTATGAGATTGATATTATAAAGCTTTGGTAATGAATTGTAAAACTATAAATGGTTCATTTGATCATGTGTATTTAAACACTACCAGCTGTTGTTTTTGATGAAGTCTCTTCTGCTCACAAAGACTGCGATTATTTGTTCAAAATTACAGTAAAATTGTTTTCTATGTGAATATCTGTTAAACTGTACTGTATTTCTGTGATGCGCAGCTGTATTTTCAGCATCATTCCTCCAGTCTTCAGTGTCTCATGATCTTCAGAAATCAGTATAATATGCTGATCTGCTGCTCGAGAAACATTTCTGATTATTATCAATGTTGAACACAGTCGTGCTGCACAATATTTTTGTGGAAACTGTGATAGATTTTATTTTTCAGGATTCACAGATGAACAGAAAGTTCAAAAGAACAGCTTTTATTTGAAATAGAAATCAAATGTGTGAGCGTGTGTAAGTGTGAGTGTGAGTGTGTGTGTGTGTGTGTGATTGAGTGTGAGTGTGTCTTCTGAATCGTGGTCGTCTGTAATATCAGTGTCACATAAACACACACAGACGGTTATTTCTCTCCTGGACGAGACGCTGTTTGTTTGAACAGTGAATGTAATGAAGAAGATCTCGCAGCGCAGTATGTCTCCATCTCTTCTCCTCCTCGTTCCCATACCGTCTCAGAATAACTCGAGGACTTTTCAATTACGGCCGTGTTTTGTGAAGCTTTCAATCAGCAGACCAGTGAGTTTACAGCCTCACGTTCTTCAGAAGATCTGTAATTCAGCACGAGCAAGCAGCTCTTTGTGTTCATGTGCAAGAACTACAATTACAGAGCAAACTGCTCCACATCTGGACGTCAGTGTTTGAACTTCTGGGAGTCTGACAGCTCAGAAACATCTAGTTTAACAATATTTGCTTCAAAAGTCAAAATGGAAACTATGAGAGCTTCAGAGAAGAATGTATATGTGAGCGCAAGCCTCAGAGATCCACCATCAGGGCCTGATTCCCAAAACCTTTACAAGATATAAATCTCCTTTAGAAAACTGTGAGAATGTGCCTAAGTGCAAACTTTTACAAGTAGTTTGAACTGAAATGTGTGTTGGCAGTGTGTGTACACAACCACCCTATAATGATAAAAATCCACCCGGTGTTTTTTTTTTTACGCAGTGGATTACATTGTTTCTGAAGGGAATACTCCCCCGATCTACATAAATGCATCTTTGTTCGCGCGAATCATTCGTGATCCAGCCTCATCTACAGAAGTAAGTATAATGTTTTGTAATGAATCTTTGCAAATCGCCTTTCCTAATAATGTGCTAATTAGCAAGTTTCACGATGAATGCGGCTAAAGTAAACAGTCTCTCTGAGAGCAGCTGGGAAGAGAGGGGCGGAGTCAGCAGAGCTCATTAACATTTAAAGGAAAATGCTACAAAAAACGGCGTGCTCTGAAAAGAGCTGTTTTTGACAGGGTAAAAAAAAGGTGTTTTTACACTACCATTGAGACATTTGAACCAAACTATGTTACAGACTTTTCATTAAGACCCTAAAGAAACATATCAACTTGTGGAAAATGGGCATCCTATGACCCCTTTAAGAAGACTAAAATGCCAGGTTTGATTTCATCTGATTGTATAAACTATGCTACTATGAGCTTTTCTTGTCTCATGCAACACATTCACTGCATTACGCTGATAAATCTGAACGAGTTTTTACATAAAGCCTTTTTCGAGTAGCAAGTATTCCACAACCATTTTTTAAAGAGTTTGAGATTTATTCGTTTGGTGACTAACTGTGTAACGGGGCTGACGAGACGAGAGGCGTGCGGATCCATGTGCAAGCTTTATTTCACACGAGAAGTGGTCAAACACTGGCAGGGTCGATCGATGGCAAACAGGTATATGGCAGGCAAAACACAAGAATAGTCCCAGGGCTAGCGTAGGTCACTGATCGGCAGACAGAATCACAGGGGCGAGACTAGAGGGATAAATCCAGGAAAACAGGCAAGGATCAGAAACCGAGAGAACAGGCAAGGCAAAACAAGGAAACACAGAGACTCGGAACGGGGTACAGGCTAAACAATACTCAGCGAAGAATGGTTGTTTGAGTGGGTGTTATATAGTGAGTGAGTGATATGAAACAGCTGTGTAGAATCAGTGCAATCAGTGCAGTGTGTAATCAGTGCAATGAATGATGGGATATGTAGTCCGGGGTCCTATGCAACAGTTTGTGTTGTGCGAGAGTCAATGTAATGAAAGGGTGACCTCTGGTGGTGAATGAACGGAAGTCCATGGACAGGATTCGTGACAAATTTCTGCTAGATAAAGAATGTAAAATCTAGCAGTATACTGCAAATAAATAATTGTTGGAAGCAGTAAATAAAGATTATTGGAGTATGTTTTACAAGAAAATACTATTTCAGTTTTTTAATTCAAAACTCAATGTGTTACTTAACGTTTGTCATTATTTGTGAAATTAACAAGCAATTTCTGAGTAGTAATATGAATTATATGTAATTAATATTCTGCTGTAATACAGAATAAAAATAAAAATAATTCAAATTCTTATTTTTCTTAGGATTGTTCTTAAACCTCGTCGAAACTTCTGCGTTCTTCTTATTTTCTATTGTAGCTTCAGAACATTTGAGTTTAATCTTAGGAATGTTTCCCCAGAGGATGAGCCGATGAACATCACTGTGTGGTTTGTTTTGTTTACTCATCAGAACTGAATATGTGCTGTTATCATGAACACATGTTTGGGGCTGTATCTTACTCCTTTGCAATCCTGTGACATCTGACGCTTCCTGAAAATATCAGAGATCTGTGATTGTTAGTGATGTCAGTGGTCTTTGATTTCTGCCTGAATTCAGAGCGCTCTGAATGATGTTCGGTTCACTCCCATGAGGTCAAGGGTCACGTGACTCTATACTAGGACAGAAACGCATCATGGAAAATGTCTGGGAGGTATGAAGTAATACATGCATGTGAATGAGGAAGAGACGGTTGTGACACCTGTTGGACGGGATGAGCTTGTTGAGTGTGTGAGCGATGCTTTGTGCATTTCATTCAAAGACTTATATGCATCTATGCACATGGATATATATATATATATATACACACACACACATATATATAATGTTGGGTGTGAATTTAAAGAGGATTAAATCTGTTCCCAAGCCTAAATATGAAATGACTCCGGATGTTTCCGTCATCTGAAGCCTCTGATAAATCATTCATTGATCATTAAAGTTGCTTTGATTTATTGATATTTTATTGAATAGCTCATGAAGGTGATCTGAGTGGGTGGTTAATTGATGTTAATGAATATTTCAAAGCTTGAATAAATTAACATTTTGTGTAAAGTTAAAATAAGGTAAAGTAAAAGCATCATGGTGGGTGTTTTCTAATGACTGTAGCAGGTGGCGGTCTGCAGGAATGTGTGTGCGTGTGTGTGTGTGAGAGAGAGAGAGAGAGAGAGAGAGAGAGAGAGAGAGAGAGAGTGTGTGTGTGTGTGTGTGAGAGAGTGTTAATGAGATTTTCTGAGAAATTATTTTGTATAATGTGTTTGCATTCTCTTTAATATTTCTTGCACTGTGGCATTATTTTCATGACAGTTAAGAACATAAACAGAAATATTCAAATGAAAGAGGATTTGGTGTTAAATCGTAATGCAGTAATGCTCTAATGTAATATGTATAATGTAGTAATACTGTACATCTGCATCAAACCGTCCACAAGCGGCTCTCAATCTGAAACACTGATGTTTGTTCAGTTCTCGTCAATGACAGTAGAATCATTGAGCTCAACCCACTCACGTTTCTCTCACCATTAGTGACTTGTCATGACAGATTGAATTCTGCAAACATAAGAGAATCAGAGCCGCTTCCAAATGACAGTGTTTGAACGTTCCAGCAGACAGTAACCAAAGCAGAGACAGAAACACCAGCAACAGCCAAAGACTCGCAGAGAACACGATCAGCAGCACACACACACACACACTCACTCGCACACACACACGCACACTCACCCCCACCCACCCCCACACACCCCCACCCCCACACACCCCCACCCCCACACACCCCCACCCCCACACACCCCCACCCCCACACACCCCCACCCCCACACACCCCCACCCCCACACACCCCCACCCCCACACACCCCCACCCCCACACACCCCCACCCCCACACACCCCCACCCCCACACACCCCCACCCCCACACACCCCCACCCCCACACACCCCCACCCCCACACACCCCCACCCCCACACACCCCCACCCCCACACACCCCCACCCCCACACACCCCCACCCCCACACACCCCCACCCCCACACACCCCCACCCCCACACACCCCCACCCCCACACACCCCCACCCCCACACACCCCCACCCCCACACACCCCCACCCCCACACACCCCCACCCCCACACACCCCCACCCCCACACACCCCCACCCCCACACACCCCCACCCCCACACACCCCCACCCCCACACACCCCCACCCCCACACACCCCCACCCCCACACACCCCCACCCCCACACACCCCCACCCCCACACACCCCCACCCCCACACACCCCCACCCCCACACACCCCCACCCCCACACACCCCCACCCCCACACACCCCCACCCCCACACACCCCCACCCCCACACACCCCCACCCCCACACACCCCCACCCCCACACACCCCCACCCCCACACACCCCCACCCCCACACACCCCCACCCCCACACACCCCCACCCCCACACACCCCCACCCCCACACACCCCCACCCCCACACACCCCCACCCCCACACACCCCCACCCCCACACACCCCCACCCCCACACACCCCCACCCCCACACACCCCCACCCCCACACACCCCCACCCCCACACACCCCCACCCCCACACACCCCCACCCCCACACACCCCCACCCCCACACACCCCCACCCCCACACACCCCCACCCCCACACACCCCCACCCCCACACACCCCCACCCCCACACACCCCCACCCCCACACACCCCCACCCCCACACACCCCCACCCCCACACACCCCCACCCCCACACACCCCCACCCCCACACACCCCCACCCCCACACACCCCCACCCCCACACACCCCCACCCCCACACACCCCCACCCCCACACACCCCCACCCCCACACACCCCCACCCCCACACACCCCCACCCCCACACACCCCCACCCCCACACACCCCCACCCCCACACACCCCCACCCCCACACACCCCCACCCCCACACACCCCCACCCCCACACACCCCCACCCCCACACACCCCCACCCCCACACACCCCCACCCCCACACACCCCCACCCCCACACACCCCCACCCCCACACACCCCCACCCCCACACACCCCCACCCCCACACACCCCCACCCCCACACACCCCCACCCCCACACACCCCCACCCCCACACACCCCCACCCCCACACACCCCCACCCCCACACACCCCCACCCCCACACACCCCCACCCCCACACACCCCCACCCCCACACACCCCCACCCCCACACACCCCCACCCCCACACACCCCCACCCCCACACACCCCCACCCCCACACACCCCCACCCCCACACACCCCCACCCCCACACACCCCCACCCCCACACACCCCCACCCCCACACACCCCCACCCCCACACACCCCCACCCCCACACACCCCCACCCCCACACACCCCCACCCCCACACACCCCCACCCCCACACACCCCCACCCCCACACACCCCCACCCCCACACACCCCCACCCCCACACACCCCCACCCCCACACACCCCCACCCCCACACACCCCCACCCCCACACACCCCCACCCCCACACACCCCCACCCCCACACACCCCCACCCCCACACACCCCCACCCCCACACACCCCCACCCCCACACACCCCCACCCCCACACACCCCCACCCCCACACACCCCCACCCCCACACACCCCCACCCCCACACACCCCCACCCCCACACACCCCCACCCCCACACACCCCCACCCCCACACACCCCCACCCCCACACACCCCCACCCCCACACACCCCCACCCCCACACACCCCCACCCCCACACACCCCCACCCCCACACACCCCCACCCCCACACACCCCCACCCCCACACACCCCCACCCCCACACACCCCCACCCCCACACACCCCCACCCCCACACACCCCCACCCCCACACACCCCCACCCCCACACACCCCCACCCCCACACACCCCCACCCCCACACACCCCCACCCCCACACACCCCCACCCCCACACACCCCCACCCCCACACACCCCCACCCCCACACACCCCCACCCCCACACACCCCCACCCCCACACACCCCCACACACCCACACACACTCTCACACACACCAGCCAGATGTAAACTGGGCGAGATGTGAGAATTTTTTTTTGTATCATGTAGTTCCGAGAAACAAAGACCAAATTGTAATATAGAAATTTGCAATTATCTTTTTTTATTCGGAGGAAACCATCATTTTGTACAATTGTATTTGTATTAACTAATATGAATAAAGATGTGATTAAGTAAAAAACAACACATTCTGTAAGAACACATTGATCGTTAGTTCATGTAGCTAATAATGCATTAATTACAACCAAGCGCGAGCTCACAGTGAGCTTCAGCTGCTCTCGTGCATCTTCTGTAAAGGCCAAAGCTGAAGCTTGTAAATGGAAAATCCCTGATTGTGTAACGCGCCGCGGAGCGTCAAATGGAGCGTGCCAGACGCTGAACTCAAAGATGAAAGTGAAAGCTGCCGCCCGACTCTGCGATCTTTGCAGCCATTCGGCGCTTATTTTAGGCTCGTTTCCGGCCAAACACCGGAGGATCGGCATGGCGACGCTCGCGCAGGTGTGGCGCTGCGGCAGGTAAGAGGTTCCCCGCGGGGAGGGCCTCCGTCGCCATGACGACCGCACACTCCACAAACACATTCCGCAGGATCTCCCGGGAAAAGCAGCACCTTGTTGTTGTTATTGTTGTTGTTGCCATGGCGCCGGTGCGAACAGGTGCGCGCGTAACGCGAGTGACGCACACGCAAACCGCCACGGGGAAGCCGCTCGACCGGTCGCTCTGTCTGCCTGAAAGCGAGGATTCCGGTGTTTACCCAGAATTCCTAGCTGACTCTGAAGGGCTGAACTCGTGTGTGTGTGTGTCTACTCACCTGTATGTGTGTGTGTGTGTGTGTGTGTGTGTGTGTGTGTACCTGAATGATGTAACATTTTTTGTGTGTTTGTGCAGCGACACAACTGAACACATACTGTACCATATCCAA
>JADLZM010029013.1:935698-947554 GCA_018148995.1 Sinocyclocheilus maitianheensis
TTTTTTATTGGTCTTATGAAGTATTCTAATTTGTTGAGATAGTGAATTGGTGGGTTTTTGTTAAATGTGAGCCAAAATCATCACAATTAAAAGAACCAAAGACTTAAACTACTTCAGTCTGTGTGCATTGAATTTATTTAATACACGAGTTTCACAATTTGAGTTGAATTACTGAAATAAATGAACTTTTCCACGACATTCTAATTCATTGAGATGCACCTGTATGTGTATGTACTGTATGTTTGAATGCTTTGTTTTATGTTAGTGATTACCTGCCTTTGGCTAAATCCAGTACAATGCATGAAACGGAAACATTTATGTTAAAATTGTGCATGGTCCCTTTTCATAAATAATAATAATAAATAAAAATATTCAATACAACCATGAAGACCGAGATGTCAGAATTTGATTGAAGAATTATTTGCAAAATGACTAAATGTTTTATAAAGTGAGTTTGTTTGCAAAATCTCTGTTTGTGTCTGTGAAGTGAAGAACAGGAGAGAGAAAACTACAGTAAAACACGAACCAACAGCATCAGCCTTAAAAACGACTCCGAAACACAGATAAAAACCTCTACTTCTCTCATACAGGCCACAGATGACGAGATATGAATGCGTGCAAATATCTAACAGTAACACCAGCTCTTACATCATAATAACAAACAATAAAATGAATGAAGACTCCTGTAAAACACTGCCAGACATTATGAGCGTTAGAACAAACCCAGTCTTTATCTGCTTGGAGTTTATTCACTCACTTCAGAACTCTAAACATCAGAAAAGCCTTTCGCTTCTTCAACAAACAACAGGCCAAAAATGAGCTTTAGACCCCAAAACTCTCCAAACTAATCCAATGCAGTCAATGTTTATAATGTTACACATTTTACAGATTATCATTCATATTTTAAGCACTCTTCACGTGAGGCGACAGACATTTTTTTGATTCTTTAAACAATTTCAAAGGGCTTTTGTCCCAGTCTTTTGGGCACTTGATGAGTCCAACAATCATCACATTGAGGAACCAGTAAAACTCTAAAAAGCATCTAAAAGTCAATCAATAAATCACAATCCAATGTCAAATCAAGCAATGCACTACAATAACAAACATGCATCAAAAATATCCAGTAATTTCCACATACCGCATGTCTTCAGATCCACAAACATAGGCTTCAGGCCTCAGAACTCCGAACCAAACCAGTGCGGCGCCAGTCACTTGACTTCTGCAGCGCTTAAACACTTCTGAGTTCAGTTCAGCTGGGGTTTTTACTAGAGTAAGGTTGTGTAGTGTTCGACTCAATGGGCAAAAACAAACAAAAACACTCTGCCACAAATCAGCTTACTTCAAAAATGTTTTTAAAAAAGCTAAAGAATTGAAAACGGAAATGATATATTTATAATGTATGATACTTTCACATGAACCAGGTGAGGTTACGGATGCACGTGCTGAAAACTGTGCTCCACTTTCTTTGGCCACACCTCCAAATGACCTCACTTCCTCTTGCGTGATATTTGACCTCTAGGGGACAGTAACATAAGAAATGTCATAGTGACCCCAAACGTTTGAGTGGCAGAGAGTAAAATACAAGAGAATGGGAGTGTCGATCTTTAACATCCACGTCTCAAAGTACTGCCAACGTTTGCATCAGGTTTAACTCTCAGTGTTACGTCTGATCTTCAGATAAAAACAAGAGACAATATACCAATATGTAATGAATGAAAGTGTGTGTGTGTGTGTGTGTGTGTGTACATCCATTAACACTCATCAGTCAGTGTCAGTGAAACGCTGAGGATGTCATTATATTCTCATGACACCATCTCATTCCAGCATGTGTCAGATTCAGTCTTTAACTCAAATCAAGCAATGAAAGAAAGCGTTTAGCGGCTTTGTTGATTGTAAAGTAGCTTGCTTTACCAGTTAAAAACTAATCAAGACATGAAAGACTCACAATCTCAAACTGAGTATCAAAATGAGCACTTTTATTTGAATCAAGGTAATCCATATCACGTCTAAATTCAAGATTCATTTATATGAATGTTTTTATTTTTGCAAAATGAAAGATGACCAAGAAAAAAAGAAGACGAATATATGGTGCTTTACAAGAGATTCCAGGGTTATTATAGTTCACTAAAACCTAAAAACAAGATAAATACTTCAAATAAAATGTTAACTGAAACCATATGAAATATTAAAAATACTAAAACTTCAGCTAGTTGCCTAGGAAGCAATTATTATTTTCATTTAGTTTAACTTGATGTACTAAAATAAATCAAAACTGAAATAAAAAAATTAAAACTATTGAAATATTTTTTAAAAACTAATAAAAATGACAAAAACACAAAACAAAATTACTAAAACTATAAGAAAAAATATAAAAACTATATAGACATTTTAAAAACTAATAGAAATTATTAAAAACTAAATTATAGAAAACAAACATTTAAAAAAAATAATAAACTTACGCTAAACTAAATTACTAAAACTTTAACAAAAATGAAAAAATAAAAACTAATTCAAACTATTAATATATAATAGTTTCTCAATAATACTGGATTCCACAGACCCTGACAAAAACAGGAGTGCCAAAGTGCTTGTTTATTTGTAAAGCACATGAATTCCAGGACCTGCGCGTCTGTGTGAGGTTATATGGAAACAGTGAGTCTGAGATTACAGCTGGAGAAATAGTGCTGCCCGCACGCGCCGGCTATGTGGCACTGAAGTGCGAGGGCCGCCGGCCTCCAAACGTCTAATTGATGACAATGATACGTGAGATAATGAGAAACTCAGGCCTTCGAACTCTGGCAGGAGCTTCATGATCCGCTTTTAAAACATGACAAAACCCCGCAAGACTTTCAAGGGACTCTGCAAGATTCTTGGCTGGCCCATATAAACGCCAACGAGCGTCTCCGCCTGCAGTCAGCAAGCAGAACCGAGAGCCAAACCTTCCTCCGAGTCTAAAGTCATGAGAGGTTCGTCGTATTCGCAGAAGAGCCTGAGCGTCAGCGGCTCCAGCCGGATGAGGGTCCAGAGCCCGTCTCCGTCCCGATGTCGTGGGTCCTCGTATAGCCGCGGACGGACAGGATTCCAGGGCCAGGCAGTGGAAGTGGCCACCGAGATCCACCAGCACCACGCCAACGAGAAGGAGGTGATGCAGGAGCTCAATGTGCGCTTCGCCGGATACATCGAGAAGGTCCAGGCGCTGGAGCAGAGGAACGGCGCTCTGAGAGCCGAGCTGGAGGCCCTTCAGGGACGCTTCAAGGGAGGGCCCACCGGCCTCGGGGACGAGTACGAGCTCAAGTTTAAAGAGATGAGGGAGCTCATCGAAGCTCTGACCTCTGAGAAGGGCGCGGCTGATATAGAGAGAGGCTACATCGAGGAGGAGGTGGAGGTCTGGAGACTCAAGCTGGAGGAGGAACTGACCATCAAAGGTGAGATATATGATACAGAAGCTCATTAACAGTTTATAGATCTATCAGAGAGGCATCCAAATCTGCTCCTGAAGGGCCAGTGTCCTGCAGAGTTTAGCTCCAACACACTTGGAGGTTTCTAGTAATCCTGAAGACCTTGATTAGCTGATTCAAGTGTATTTAAATAGGGTTGGAGATCAACTCTGGAGGAAAGTGGACCTCGAGGGCCACAGTTCAGAAGCCCTGATTTAGCAGGTTACTTTATCTTACAAACGAAGAACGCATCTTAAGGAGAAGTGCTCACAATACAAAGTGTTAAACATTGTCTAGAAAGTGTGACCAAAGTTGGCTTCAACTGAATAAACTCTGCACCATTTTTTGTTCCTCAAAGAATCATTCAGTGAACAGTTCTTGAAAGACTATTTAAGGTTCTCTGTTGGCATTCCAGGTTCCAAGGAAGTTAAAGGTTCTTCATGAAACCATCCATTTTTATATATATATTTTTAATTTAAACCTTTATTTAACCAAGAAATGAAACTCTTGAGATTTTAAATCTCATTTACAAGAGGGTCAATGCCAATAAAGAAGATTTTTAAGAGTCTACTGCATGACTAAATCAAATGCATTCTCTTTACGTAATATTATATCGACACCATTTTTACGTGAACTCATTCTTGACTCCACAGAGGAGGCTGAAATGATTCTCCGTGAGTTCCGTCAAGACGTGGACAGCGCGACGCTACAGAAGGCCGACCTGGAGAAGCGCATCGAGCAGCTGGTGGCCGAGATCGAGTTCCTGAAGAAGCTCCACGACGAGGAAGTCGCCGACCTCCTGAAGCAGATCGAGGAGTCTAAGGTGACGGTGGAGCTCGACTCCGACAGACCGGATCTGGCCGCTTACCTGCGCAGCATGCGCGCTGAGATCGAGGCGGTGGCCGCTCGCAACGTCCAGGAGGCCGAGAAGTGGTACAAGGGCAAATTCGACACTCTGAAGGAGCAGGCCGGTAAACACGAGGACCAGATGAAGGGCATGAAGGAGGAGATCACCAGCTTCCACAACCAGGTGACGGACCTGCAGAACCAGATCGACGGGCTGAGGGCGAGGAACGCGGCGCTGGAGCAGCAGCTGGAGGACATGGAGGAGGCACACCTGGACAAGACGGCCAGTCTGGAGGACATCATCGCCCAGCTAGAGAGCCAGCTGTGCGAGACCAAGGTGGAGATGGGAAAATACTTGGCCGAGTACCAGCAGCTGCTCCACATCAAGCTGAAGCTGGACGCTGAGATCGCCACCTACAGGAGGCTGCTGGAAGGAGAGGAGAAGCGGCTCGGGATCTCCGTCGCCGAAGGTTTGTCTGGAGCAGCAGGTAAATCAGTAGCTGATCAGTTGGCTGGAATACACTACATGACTTTCTGAAAACAATTGGGCATCATACACTAAGTCAGTGGTTCCCAATCCTGGTCCTGGAGGCACCCCAACACTGCACATTTTGCATGCCTCCTTTCTCTGACACACCAATTTGAGGTCTTGGGAGTCTCTACTAATGAGCTGATGATCTGAATCAGGTGTGTTTGGTTAAGGAGACATGCAAAACATGCAGTGTTGGGGTACCTCCAGGACCAGGATTGGGAACCATTGCACTAAGCAACTGAGAATCACACTACCAGACTTTCATAACAAATGGTACGTTCGGAAAGATAGTATTTACGAGTTCAACGTGCATGAATTTCACCACAAAGTCATAATTCAGAGTGGGAAACTTAACTTTCTGTAAGCCCAGAATTTCCAAGTTGTGGGCGGATGCAATGGATGCAGTATTTAGGGTACATTTCTTGGAATAAAATTTTTAAAAATTCCCATTTACAATAAAAGTAGCTAAGTTGCATGCACAAAAGATGACAAGATATGTTTCTTAACTGAATAAAAGCATAAAGCAAAAACACATTCGCAGTGTTTAATCATCATTTCGTAGAAGCAGAGTGGGAAAAAATGCGGATTATTATGTTTTTTGTAGAAAAGGTACATTTGATGTTGCGATTTGAACTGATCTGATGTCGTATTTACGACTTCCCAAGTTGCAAATGCGAAATTCCCACCCAGGACTTCAGCGCGCCAAACCTCGTTGCTAGGAGACACATGACAAATGGAAACAATGTGTTCTAAAATCGGTTCAAAATATCAAACATCTTTGATCTCCACCGACTGGATGCAATCAAAGTCTGACGCTAAAAGATAACTCAAATTCAACTAACGTTGACTCGTCCAGACCATGCATGGAGTCTGAAGTCATGTAGAGCATCCCAGCCTTAGAAAAGGATTAGTTTTGCTTAAATCTGATGTGTGTTATGTCTTGTTTTCCTAAGCAGTGACAGAAGAGAGAACCACGTCTGTGTCTCGTACTGTAGAGACACACACAGCTATGGCCTGAAGATCAACCTCGACTAAACCATGTCCTGCTAAACTAGCCGAGTTCACTGGGCCTTCTGAGAATCACAATGAATAAAATGGTCTCAAAATGTTCCCAGGCACTAAATAAAGCTTGATTTCAATGCACACTTGTCTCTGCTGTTTACTTTCTTATAAAGCCTCAGTTATTCTGACCGGCTGTCTATAGGCTGAAAGATGGACAAACTAATACTTTATTCCTGGAGTTTCTGCATTAGTTGGTTCCTTACCATTATTCAGTTGGATGAGAACAGAAATGAGCTGAATAATAATACTATTGTGTTCTGTAGAGCTGATTTACAGCTGAACTTATTTTATAATTGATGAACAGCCATGGTTATTAAACTCTATTGAATCAACATGTAATTGATTTCTTTTTCAGTTTTTTGTTGTTGTTGTTGTCATCCAGTACAGGTATCTAAACTTTTATAAATCAAGATATTTGAGAGGTAGAATGAGGAGATATTGAGTCTAGTTTTCTGAAAAATGTATCAAAAATAAGCTTTAAACAGCGAGGTCAGAAACACATTTGTAGCAATAGCCAACAATACATTGTATGGGTCACAATTATACATTTCTCTTTTATGTCAAAAATCATTAGGATATTAAGTAAAGATCATGTTCCATGAAGATATTTAGTAAATCTCCTACCGTAAATATATCCAAACTTAATGTTTGATTAGTAATATGCATTGCTAAGAACTTCAGTTGAACAACTTTAAAGATGATTTTCTCAATATTTAGATTTTTTTGCACCCTCAGATTCCAGATTTTCAAATATTGTTCTATCCTAACAAACCATACATCAATGGAAAGCTATTTATTCAGATGTATAAATCTTAATTTCACAAAATTGACACTGGTTTTATGGTCCAGGATCACATTTGTACAAAAATACGAAATAAGAAAATTATTTTTGGCAGTGAAACGCTGGATTATATCACATGAAGAGAGTCTCACTGCACAGCATCCTTTTATTTCTCTTGATTTGTCAGATAAAAAACCCTATCATGAGAATAAAGTTTTCCAGAGTACTAAAGCAGTTTGTGACAGAAAGAATGGCTTCGAATGCTTCTTCACTTCCTGTTCTTCCTCTTGAGGGCCTTCCACTCTCCCTCCTGAGTGGCCAGACTTCCATACAGCTCCTTCACCTTCCTCTTCCTCTCCGCATCCCTGACACACAAACACAACATCATCAGAGCCTGAGGATGAAGCACGGTCACATGATGCTCCTCCTCCTCACACACACTGACCTGCTCATGACATCGCTGAGCTTCTCCCGAGCCAGGACGCGCGTGTCCTTCCGGATCTCCCTCGGCGCTCCCTTAAACTCATGCTTGTATTTGTGCTGGAGCCGCTCGCGCTCCTTCTCCTCCGTCGTGTTCCCTCGCTTTTTACCGTAATCCAGACTGCAGGAGAAAGCAGAATTAAACCGAATCTGCCAGAATGAAAAGAGTTTCCGCTCTTATTCTAGTTCATGTTTCACTCACATCTGCACTATTTTCGGTGTGAAGAGCTTCAGCGGGATGGGTTTCTTCTTCTTGAACACCAGAGGTGCATGCTGGGAAGGCTGCTCAGGAATGGCCTCTAAGATCTCTCTGTGAAGATCCTGCACGAAAGCACATCAGAATGAATCAAACGAGCCGATGAGAGTGAATGTGACATGTGCTGTATGTAGATGCTGAACCTGGATAGGGGCGGGGTAACCCTCGACAGGAAGATGCTTGAGAAGCAGCGTTCTGATTGGCTGGAAGATGTGAGCGAATGATGGCAGGTCTTTATAGAGCGACGTGCATCTCTTCACCAGATCCAGACAGGAATCAGTGACCGACAGCCTGAAACACACAAACCCAGCAGATGCAGGAGAGAAACGAACGGTTCGGGTTGATTAATAACTTTATATACTGTATAATGCATTACATCGGTATTTTAATGTGTTAATTATGCCTTGTAATAAATGCACTGTATGATCTCATGAATAACTGTGTATTGCAATATAAGTGTAATGCATTAAAACACAACAAACAATCAATTTAAGATGTAACAAGGAATCTGGAAATATTATAATGCATTTTAACTGGTTAGAATTTATGACAAGATAATGCATTACAACATACATTATGATTATCTTTATAATGCATTATAAAGGCTTTGCGTAGCTTTAAGTGTTACTAAATCTTTCATACACAAATGTGATTTAAAGTTTTTACATAAAAATGATAAAAAATAGTCATAAAAGGTGCATCAGAAATAAAAATGGATTTAAAATGTATAAAAAAGAAACAACAGAAATACACTGAAACAGTGCAATTAGTAACTGGTGTACGCAAGTGTGTGTGTGTGAGTGAGTGAGTGAGTGAGAGCGAGAGCGCGTGAGTGTGTGAGTGAGTGTTTGAGTGAGTTAGCGTGTGAGTGAGTGTGTGTGTGTGTGTATGTGAGAGAGTGTGAGTGTGAGTGTGAGTGTGAGTGTGAGTGTGAGTGTGAGTGTGAGTGTGAGTGTGAGTGTGAGTGTGAGTGTGAGTGTGAGTGTGAGTGTGAGTGTGAGTGTGAGTGTGAGTGTGAGTGTGAGTGTGAGTGTGAGTGTGAGTGTGAGTGTGAGTGTGAGTGTGAGTGTGAGTGTGAGTGTGAGTGTGAGTGTGTGTGAGAGAGTGTGAGTGTGTGTACCTGCAGTGGTCTCTTTCCACTGGACTCTGTGAGCTGTGAGCAGTGAAATGGGTTTCCTGTTCCAGCTGTGAGACGCGCTTGGATCCGTCAGAACCAGCAGGTCACAGTTCTTCCCCTGCCGTCTGAACGGACTCACCACCATATAACCTAAAAACACACACACAACGGTCAGAATGAGTGCTTATGAAAGCACGAGACACACACAGAACACACGCGGTCACGTGAGCATAATGGACATCCGCTCAGACTGGACGTGTGAATACAGTAATGCAGCTGTCGCTCGTGATGATGGACATGACCAGACAGGAAACACCCAGATTCCTCTTCCTGTTTCCACATGAGCAGCTCGTTATGTTTGATCAGATGACAGAAAATCGCACTGGACACTTGAGAATGTAGAAAATTTCACATCAGAGGCAGACGTGACACTCCACCCCGACACATTAGATCACACCACAGACACAGATTCTTACTGCTCATGTCAACACACTCTCACAAACACACACAGACACTCTCACACTCACACACACACAAACTCACACTCTCACACACACTCACACAAACAAACACACACTCACACACACACACACACTCTCTGCAGTACCCGTGTTGTGTTTATCGGGGAGCGTCAGGTGCAGGAGCCCCAGCGGGAAGTTCAGCAGTTCTGGGAAAAACCTCTGAGACAGAGAGACGAACTCCAGCGCCAGACAGCAGAGGATCAAACCCTTACACACGTCCTCCAGAGAGACGACAGCACACTGAAACACATACACACACACATCAGGACAGACCAGGAACACAGTCGAGCTCCGCAGGGAAAGATGACATTGGTTTCCTCCACAGAGAACGGATTTGTAATGATGATAAAGTAGAGCTGCACTGATCTGAATAATGCCTCAATTGTCTTCTGTAGAGTATTGTCTTCATATCTGATTAATTTTGCAGCATTAACACTTAATTATTAGTCTGTTTATAACCGAGCAGCTGTATAAAGCACTATAGAAATAAAGGTGACTTTAATAAAAAGCATTAATACACAGATCTACTGTGAGCTACAAAGCTAATCAATGGTATTTGCTTTTGTTGATGCCATCAATCCACTTTATGTCAACTTAAAAAGCAGGTTTAACAGCAGAACTCCTGTATTACCCATGATTCTGCCAAGAAACATCCAGACTAGAGAATAATCACAGCTCTGCCGTTCCCATGATGCACAGGGTAAACATATCTGCATACTCTCTGAACTATCTTATAAGATACTGCTTCTACATACAATCAATAACTTTAATTGAATAGTTTTATATTTATCCATTTTTAATTTGATTGTAATTCTTCATGGTGTTGTTTTAGTATTATTTATATACTATTACAGTATTTAATATTTTGAATAGTTTTATTGGTACATATTCATTTTAAATTTTAAGTTGAAGCAGTTTTGTTATTTGCTTGAATGTTTTTATTAGTTTATTTCTATTTAGCTTTGTTTTTATATAATTTTAGTACTTTATTTCAGTTAGTTGCCAAAGCAACATTTTAAATGTTTAGGTTTTTTCAACCTTATGTTTTCCATCTAATATGAATATTTTATTTCATCTTTATTGTAATTAACGAGTTTTTTAAAATAGTTGTAGTTTCCATCAATAACACTGATGGGATTGTAGTTCTTTTCCTCATTAAACTCATTAAGTTCAAGTCTTGTGTGTTTGTCTTCTCGATTTTTCTGCTTCAAATCAAAGTTTATAATGTTTATAATGGTTGTAGTTAGCTGGTTTGGTTTGTGGTTTATAACAACTTTTTCAAACTCTTTACAGGAAAAATACGTCTAGAATCAAGGCTGCTGAAAAAGTGGGCGGCACTGAAGCTGAACGTATAACTACATAAAGCACCATCCACTCATTACAGACACAGACTCTGGTGCGCCTGACTGATGTAGAGGAACGCTGGAGTCGTCACCGGATGTCTGAAGTCTGACGAGGGGAACAACAGCGCCGTGATCTTCAGGAGGACCAGCTGCACACACACACACACACACACACACACACGATGAGCTCAGGATCAGCCTCTCGTCTCTGTATCTGTGCTCCTGTGTCAGTCCATCTGCGCACCATGTCCAGATCAGGCATCGCTGCTCGACCTTTGACCTCCAGTGTCTCCTCCATGCTGTGGCTGCAGTCGCTGAGTAACGTCTGCACGGCTTTACACGCGGCCTCAGGAAACATCTGACACAGACCGCAGATCTGACTGCAGAACACACGAATGAACACACGGCAGCTCATGTCATCTCTGTGTGTGTGTGACTGAGTGTGAGAGAGAAAGAGTGTGTGTGCATGTGCGTGTGTGAGAGAGAGAGAGCGAGAGAGAGAGAGAGGGGGTGTGTGTGTGTGTGTGTGTGTGAGCGTGTGTGAGAGAGTGTGGGTGTGTGTGTGTGTGTGAGAGAGAAAGAGAGTGTGAGTGTGTGTGTGTGGGTGTGTGTGGGTGTGTGTGAGAGAGAGAGGGAGGGTGTGTGTGTGTGTGTGTGTGTGAGCGTGTGTGAGAGAGTGTGGGTGTGTGTGTGTGTGTGAGAGAGAAAGAGAGTGTGAGTGTGTGTGTGTGGGTGTGTGTGGGTGTGTGTGAGAGAGAGAGGGAGGGTGTGTGTGTGTGTGTGTGTGTGAGCGTGTGTGAGAGAGTGTGGGTGTGTGTGTGTGTGTGTGGGTGTGTGTGTGTGTGTGTGTGTGTTACTCACGGGACGAGTGCGCTGACGCTTCTCAGATCAGGAGGATTCTGGGTGGCGAGTTCACCGACATACTCCAGCAGAAAGCCGAAGAACTTCTGAACACAGAATAAAACACAATCACATTTAACACACACACACACTCACACACACAGCGGCGCCGTGTCAAATGCTAAGCACACTGTATGATGGGGTCTACATAGGCAGCATCCTGACCGACTCAAAAATGGTCAAACAGCTTCTATTGGAGCACTTGAGATGTTTTCAAAATAAACCAAAAAAAGCCTTTCATTTCATTAAAATTAAAATTCAAAATCAATATTAATAAAACTATGACTTTAAAATAAAAATTTAAATTAAACAAATAAACTAGAATAATAATAAAATTACAAATATTAATAAACACTGTAGTAGCATGTGAATGATACAGGTTTGATCTGCTCTCTCTGACCTGTAGTTTGGCTTTGTTTCCTGCGGCCAGACTGGGATGGTGACACTTGAGCGTTCTGTCCAGTATGAGGCACTGCTGCTGTGATCCGTGTTCCCACACACACACACACACACACTCACACACACACACACACTCACACACACACACTCACACACACACACACACTCACACACACACACAC
>JADLZM010029013.1:980355-1001192 GCA_018148995.1 Sinocyclocheilus maitianheensis
CGCGCTCGCTTGCTCAGGAATGTCTCTGGAAACACTGGATGATGAACTGAGACGCAGCTGATGAGCAGCAGACGTCTCTGTGGTGTGTGTGAGCTCACGCTGATATTCACACACCTCTTATTTCTTCAGCTGTGTGTGACGGGAGCGCGGATGATCTGGGATCAGTGGTGGTCTGTCAGGGTTACGGCGGGGGAAGTATGTGTGCCGTCCAAACACACGTCTGAGAGATTACAGAAACCTGCGAGAGAAAACAAAGCTCTTCATGACCTTGAGAAAAGAACAGATATGGAAACGTGTTTCAGCCACAGGATAAAAATTTAAAGGATAATTGCGACTTTTTGTGACAATTCTGACTTTCTTGCAATTCTGAGCTTATATATCACAAGTCAGACTTTTCTCAGAATTCTGAGTTCGTCCCGCAATTCTTTTCTTAGAATTTTGAGTTAGAAACCGCTAAGAAAAACGTGTTCTGAGAACGTTTTGCTAACATTCCCATTAAGTAATGAAAAAGTTATTTCTGAATAACATCCAGTTTTAATGTTAAAGATAACCAAGAATTAAAAAAACACACACATTTTTCATGGTTGCATGAACGTTAAGGGAACATTTCATTTTATAATTTTGCAAATATTATAAAATGAAATGTTCCCTTAACGTTCATGCAACCATGAAAAATGTGTGTTTTTTTTTAATTCTTGGTTATCTTTAACATTAAAACTGGATGTTATTCAGAAATAACTTTTTCATTACTTAATGGGAATGTTAGCAAAACGTTCTCAGAACACGTTTTTCTTAGCGGTTTCTAACTCAAAATTCTAAGAAAAGAATTGCGGGACGAACTCAGAATTCTGAGAAAAGTCTGACTTGTGATATATAAGCTCAGAATTGCAAGAAAGTCAGAATTGTCACAAAAAGTCGCAATTATCCTTTAAATTTTTATCCTGTGGCTGAAACACGTTTCCATATCTGTTCTTTTCTCAAGGTCATGAAGAGCTTTGTTTTCTCTCGCAGGTTTCTGTAATCTCTCAGACGTGTGTTTGGACGGCACACATACTTCCCCCGCCGTAACCCTGACAGACTACCACTGATCCCAGATCATCCGCGCTCCCGTCACACACAGCTGAAGAAATAAGAGGTGTGTGAATATCAGCGTGAGCTCACACACACCACAGAGACGTCTGCTGCTCATCAGCTGCGTCTCAGTTCATCATCCAGTGTTTCCAGAGACATTCCTGAGCCAGCGAGCGTGTAAGATTACCAAGGACTTTTCTCAGGAGACTTCAGTAAAAGCTTCCATTTGTTCTCAGTTTAAGCTCACTGCTTTCTGGGAGAAACAGCTGAGATGTAAAGATCCTCATACGGACACCGCGCGCAGCGTTTATCAGTGGTTATGCCAGAAATTAACTTTGCATTCACTTACAAACTGAAATATAGACTTTCCTCCTGCCTCATATTATTCATATATCACAAAAGCTTTAGCAGTGGGTCTCGAGGGAACAACTCTTTTGCTGCAGCTGACATCTGATCAAAGGTCAAAGGTCACGCCCACGTTAGCTGCAGGATGGCTGGAGGGGTTTCCTGAGACACACACACACACACACACACACACACTCACGCACTCTCACACACACACACACACACACTCCTCTGGAATAAAAATATTAACTTTGTGTGCTTCATAATGGCTTGTATCGGTCTCTCTCACACACGCGACCCTCGTGACCCGTCAGCCCGTCCGTTAATGTTGACGTGTAACGGGACACACTGCAGCGGTTTGGACAAACACCTCCAGCGCTTTCCCAGAGTCCCTCAGTCAAAGCACACAAAATTACCACCTTCATCTGTGAGCGAGAGACAACATAGAATCTACTCCATTTTCAGCTGCAGCAGCAGCAGCGCATCACTCAAATCAGACCATCAGAACACACAGAGAAGCGCTTCCTCTTCTCACCTGCTGTCAGTCCTCATCTGAAGAGCTCAGGATCATCCAGAGTCTGTGTGTGAGTGAGAGAGAGAGAGAGTGTGTGTGTGTGCGCGTGCATGTGTGTGTGTGTGTGTGTGTGTGTGTGTGTGAGAGTGTGTGTGTGTATGTGTGTGCGTGTGTGTGTGAGACTGTGTGTGTGTGTGTGTGTGCGTGTGAGACTGTGTGTGTGTGGGTGTGAATGTGTGAGTGACAGGAGCACACAAGACGTGGTTTTCCCATGCACTGGAAATATTCTGATGTTCTTCCTCAGTATTCGTGTCTTGTTTTTCAGTGAAGATATCTAAACATCCATAAATCAAGACAGATGACAGCAACTACGGAGTCTTGTTTTCTGAGCAATTTATCAAAATGAGATGAGTTTATGATTATAACAAGAACAAAGATCTGTTATCTGTTGAAAAATAAAATCAGTTTAAAGGGGAAACAAGATTATAGTCTTATGGGTTTGGAGCAAATGTTGACAATCTTCATTTTTCCAGCAAATGTATCTTGATGTAAGAATGCTGAGATATTTGTACAAGACTAAAACACTGAGGAAGAGCATCAGAGCAGCGAACAGTCAAATATTTCTCAGACAGGTTCAGAAAGATACTGAGACACGTGGAGACGCTGAGCTTCTGCTCCAGCCAATCACAGAGCACCATTCCACAGGCACAGGAAGTGCAGAGGAGGGGGAAGGTCTGATTACAGGAAGTGAGCTGTAGTTTCTGTGCCGTCTCTGGAAAAGTCTGTCTCCTCCTCTCTAATGGCTTTTCAATCTGCTCTCCGTCTCTCCAGCGAAGCACAAACACACTTCAGACTGATGAAGACATTGTGTCAGTAACCAGAAGACAGTCGACTGACCAGAACTGATCCTGAGACAGAGATTGAGCTTCATCATGTCAAACTAAAACTCTAAATGTGCTCATCCTCAGGCTGACCAAGATTAGGATGAGTGTGTGTCTTCATCAGGTTTGGAGAAATGTAGCACTGCATCAGTGTCTCAGCAATGGATGCTCTGCAGTGAATGGGTGCCGTCAGAATCAGAGTCCAAACAGCTGATAAAAACATCACAATAATTCACAGCACTCCAGTCCATCAGTTAACATCTGGAGAAGACAAAAGCTGAAACACATCCAGCATTAAGATGCTTTTAACTAAAATACCATAGAGTTCATAATCCATAATAACTCTTCCTCCAGTGAGCTGATGATCTGAATCAGGTGTGTTTGATTACGGAGACCATGCAGTGTTGGGGGAACCTCTGCATGACGGCTCAAAACTGATACCAACAAATCTGAAGTTGTAATTAGTTACATATTAAACATTAAAATCAAATGAGAGTCCATCAGCAAACACTACTGAGTGTCGCTTCACACGCTGTGAAACCGCAGCAGATCTGTGTCGAGACTCTTGATGAAATCTCTGTTCTTTTAGGAGCATCGTTACACACGGATCTGTGTTACTGCATACACAGTACAATCACGTCTCCTCAAACACTGACCTGACACTGCGGCTCGCTGGAAACATCCTGAATCTGTTCAATCCACACCAGAAACTCCATCTACACACAATCAGTCCCTTTAAGCAAATGAAGCCACTGCTGTCAATTAGTCGTTTACTCACCTTCATGTCATTTCAATCATCTTCACACACCTCATGATGAACAATCAACAACACCATTATAAACCTACTGTATCATATTTCTAACATTTACTATGAAACCTTGTCGTCTGATTGAGAGTTTAGAGTGTTTTCTCCAGTGAAAGCTCTTTTAGTGTAATTGTACAAACGTCCAGCTTCAGCTGGAGCTTCTCGTGTCAGATCTGGACTGGTTTTGATCAAGTAAAGGTCAGAATAACGTCAGTAATATCTCCAGATGAACACTTACTGCACTGAAGCAGCTCAGCTTTACTTGATTCTCCATCAATCATGTTTTAGAGTCTCAAATCTGATCCTCAGGATCTTTTGAGGAGCGTTTGTTTCCAGAAGCTTTACTTTCACTGTTCCTCAGCGGAGGAATGATCTTCACAAGCCTCCAGAACATCTCACATCTTCTGAGGAGCCTTTATTTCTTCAGCTCTCAATCACTGCATTATATGTTTGGATCATTCCAGTCTCATCTTATTATTACTGGAGATATAGAGCCACGACTGATATTTAGATCATTTGATGTCAGTATCTGCTGCACTGTTAGAAAGATCTCACTGATTTACATTTCATCTCACTTTTTGGCAGGGTAGAAAACAATAATTCATATTTAAAAATGGGGAGATAGTTTTGAGTTCTGAAACTTGCAGTATGTTTTTATTTTTTTTTAAAAACACGTTTATGTGTAAATATCAAGAACAGTTCGATTCGGTTTCATGATCCCTTTAAATGGGAGGCTGTAATCACACACACACACACACACACACACACACACAGAGACACATACACACACACACTCACACCCACACACAGAGACACATACACACACATACAGACACACACACACAGACACACACAGAGCAGAGCAAGCATAGGATAAAAATATTCACTAAACTTAATGATTGTTCATAAGCGTCTCATCACTGACGCTCTTCAGCTCATTCATGAATGACTCAGTTCTGTTTGCATGACTAGCCTTCATCCTCATTCCCAGGGTCCCCAGGCTCCGGTGGTTTCGGGGTCACAGCGCGGGTCATCGGGGGGGAAGACGATGGGAACGGCCTGCTTCTGGTACTGCTGCAGGCGTCTGAGCAGGAAGGACACCACCTCCGGCCGCTGATGGGACACCTCCACACGCTCCTCGGGATCCTTCTCGATGTCGAACAGCATCACCTGCTTCAGCGGCTCCGACGCCTCCAGCGGACGGCCAGCAGGGGGCGCGAACCACAGAGGACAACCTGAGAGAAACCATGAGCTCCTGTCACACCTCCACCACACAAAATCAATAAAAACTTTCCATCATGAACAGATTCTTCCTCAGTATTTCTGTCTTGTTTTCCCGTGGAAATGTCTAAAAGATTCTTAAATCAAGATACATTTAATCGAGAAGCAAAATGACAGAAGATAAGAAATACTGTTTTCTTTAATAATCTTTAATGCACTTAAGAAAATAACAGTCAAACGTCAAAAGCTTTGATTTGAATGACAAACAGAAGTCTAGAAAAACAATGACGTCGTTGTTTGGATGCAGTAAAACACACACAGATGCAGCAGAAGACATCAGGCTCTGGGGGTTTTTGCTGATTAAGGGAGAATGCAAGACTTCTTCTCTGTGCAAATGGTTGTCAAAAGCAAAAGTGCAATGAAATGCACACGTTTAGTGTGAAAGTGTGACGAGCTCAAGCAAAACAGACACTGTTTTTGGAATCAGCAGCTCAAAATTGAGCTCAGATAATATGCAGTGTTGGGAAAATGAATGACCTTTGACACAGGGAAGTTAAAGATGACCGTTACCTGGGTAACCTGTGAGAAGCTTCCAGTTCTTGTAACGAATGGCGGCGTGAACCGAGATGTTAAACTCCGAGCGAGAGCCGAGAGCGGCGGGCCGAGGCGCTGACGAGCGCAAAGACTCCTCCAGAAACTCTCCCGACACCTCGTCTCCAGGACCTGAAGGAGATACAGAGGAAAGAACAGCTCAGGTTAAACTCTGCTGTTAAACCGGATTCTGGTCTGGGTGTGAACCGGTCTCTGACTCACATGGAGCGGTGTCCACATACAGCGGGTCGATGTTGTGCAGAAGCTCGACTCGAGGAGACGCTTTGCCGCGACTGAAACACACAAACACACTTCCAGTCTGCAGTTACAGCTCATCTGATCATTAGGATCAAGTGCACTGTGGTGTGGCAGTGTGAATTAAACCCAGGGGGATCTATGATGATGATGAAGAGCAGCTCACTCTCACCTGATAGCATCCCACACATCGAACCCGTCCAGAGGTTTGGTTCCGTTCGTCGACGCCCCGGCCAGACCCACAATCGTAGGCAGCCAATCAGAGACGTGGATGAGCTCTCGACTGACAGCTCCCGGCTGCTCTATGAGTGGGCCGCTCACAAAGGCCACGCCCCTGACTCCGCCCTCCCAGAGCGTCCACTTCCTGCCACGCAGAGGCCAGTTATTTCCTCCCGTCAGGGTCTGACCGCCGTTATCTGGCAGACAGAGAGGAAACAGCGCCACCTTATGACGGATCAGCACAATTGCCAAATTAAGACTTCTTAAGAGCAAGCACAGAAAGGTTTGAAAGTACAACTTCCAGCAGATCTCCATTAGTTTTTGATTCATCTTACTAATTGGCTTGAATATCTCTGCTCCAAACTAGATTATGCAAGTCTTGTTTTCCAGTGAAAATGTCTAGCCATACATTTCCTTGAGAAGCAAAATCACAAAATAAGTCGTTTTCTGAGAAACGTGAGTTTCTGATTTAAACAAGAACAAATATCTCAGAAATATCTATTTAATTAAAGGGAAACACGTTTTCATTCCCCACTGACAGATATTTGTTCTTGTCCTAATCCTAAACTCATTTTGTTTAATTTCTCATCAAACAAGCAGTGTTGCCAGATTGGGTGGGTTTCTTCTTTTCATCGGCTTGGACTGGTGGGTTTTTATTTGTTATTTTAATACATGTTTGTAATTAGGAAAGTAGGCCTATCACAGAAAAATACTGCATTTTTTCTTTAACATCATTGGTTCAGCTTAACCAATCAGGGCTGGGTGCGAGAGACCTGTCAATCACTTCGCCGTCTTGTGTTGCTGAGACATGAGTGACGGGTTTTCAGTGCAATAAGGGACCAAACTTGAACTTGTAAGTGTATATTAAAGTGATTGCAATGCCAAAGTGGCATAAATATAAGTTGCATCTGTGTGCATTTCCTTCGGGCTGTAGCGGTGTGTGCATGAGCGTGTGCGTTCACACTAACAGTTACCTCGTTGCACTAATTACGCTGCTTAATTCTGATCTTTTGGGGGTTTTTGTCTACATATGCATTGGCTTGTTTTTGCTGTTGACACTGAAAATGATGCATTTGTTTTAAATGAGTTCGTACATTTTTTTTGGCTGCCGTTTGCAAATATTTGACATGCTTTTGGTTAGAGGACATTTTTGTCATATTTGCACATTCTCTTTTGTTTTGATGCATTTCCTGTTGCACTGTTCTCCTGGCCGGGAAACTGATTCAGTTTTATAGTTCTGTACGGTCATGATCATTAAGGAGGTAAAATGGTTCTTATCAACACTGCTTGACATGGTGATAAAACTCTATCTCATTCTTTCGGCATTAAATGTTTCGGGCAGGTTTTTGTGCTGAAAACCGTTGACTCAATCTGGCAACCCTGAAAACAAGACTTCATATCTTGATTGTACTTCTCAAGTAAATGTATCTTGATTTAAGGATGTTTAGATATGTGTACTGGAAAACAAGATGAAAATACTGAGCAGCATTTAATGCCAGGACTTCATGGAATTAAGACTTATGGCTCAGATTTAAGACCTTTTAAGGCCTTCATTCGTGGAAGAGACCTTTTTTATTCTCTGGCATGATGTGGAATACATAATTTGATCCTCTATTGACCAGTCATATTTCAATACGGTCCAAATTATTAGCAGCCGCCATAAGAGCACCAACACAAGTTCATTAAAATATTGAATCTTATAAAATACACTGAGTCCTGATAATAAACAGGCACTGTTTATACTACAAGACGTCATAGAATAGTGCATAAGCACGCGATTTGAGACGCACCTTTTCTTAATTTACTTCTAAATGACACACAGCCTCGCCTCAAAAGATCAGCCGAAGCCAGACTCGTCTCGTGTCGATCGTGATCTCAGTACCTGTTGAGAAAATGAGGACGGTGTTGTTCCAGAGCCCCGAGTCCTGCAGCGCTCGGCTGATGTTCCCCACCGCCTCGTCCATGGCCGACACCATCCCTGCGTACTCGCGCCGCCGCTGGTCCTTGATGAAGCTGTAGGGGCTGACGTAGCGCTCGGGGACCTGCATGGGGCCGTGAACCGCCTGCAGCGCCACATACAGGAACAACGGCTGCAACACAAGAGAAACCCTCAAAAACCACTGCGGAGCATCCAGAGACAGGAGAAAACCTGCAGACCATTTGTAAATGTAATGTGTCTGGCTTCCGGTGTCATCCGCTCGTTTTGTTGCTTGATATTGCAAACTGGTGCGTCTCACGTTATTATTTGAATGTGTTGTCTTAATTATAAACACACTGGGTTGTAGCACAAACAATTTGACAGTTTATTGCACTTTGTTATTCTTCTCGTTATTCCCCTAATGAAGCGGACGCCTCAGAAAACAGCGTGCTTCTGCACTGAAATATAACGAGGATAGTTTTGGGTCTGATGTTTATAAATGGCAGCTCAAGAGTTTTACTAGCTATCGCCGTCTGACGGCTTGAGTTTAGATGATCTTTTTTTATTCGTATTTTAATTTCACTTAAAGTGTTAGTCATTTAGTTGTGTGCTTTTGTCATTTTTATTATTATTTTTTAATGTCTGTATAGTTTTTGTTGAGTTTTAGTTATTTTAGCACATCGAATTAAACTAAATGAAACATTTCGCCTTGGCAACTAGCTCATATCAGTTTAAAGTTAATGCTTATTTTACTTCAAGTAACGAGTTTAGTTAACAATAATAACCCTGGTTAAAAGCGTGCAGCTTAGTAAAACCTGTGCAGCACTGTGACTTAGTGTTTCAATCGTAATAGCTCACGGGGTCTGTAACAGTGATGCCAATTTAGCTACTTTGTAGCTAGATTTAGCGACTTCCCTGCCCCTTTTGAGACTTTTTTCAAAAGTTTAGCGACAAAAGTGTGTCCCTGCAGCACAAAAGCAGTGTTAAGTCGCTGGGGGATATTTGTAGCAATAGCCAACAATACATTGTATGGGTCACAATTATACATTTCTCTTTTATGCCAAAAATCATTAGGATATTAAGTAAAGATCATGTTCCATGAAGATATTTTGTAAGTTTCCTACCGTAAATATATCAAAACTTAATGTTTGATTAGTAATATGCATTGCTAAGAACTTCATTTGAACAACTTTAAAGATGATTTTCTCAATATTTAGATTTTTTTGCACCCCCAGATTCCAGATTTTCAAATAGTTGCATCTCAGCCAAATATTGTCCGATGTGCTCCAGGGTCACATATAGCAACTTCTTGGACAAACCTTATGTAAGTTCTCCTCTTGCCCACTGATCTACTTTCATCTTTATATAGATCAGTGAATTTGCCATTATGATGTAATCGAGTGACATTTAGCTGCCAGTTTTAGTTTACCAGTTGGCAACACTGGTCTGTAAATATTCAAATAAACGATAATAGGATTATCTGGCTATGAACAGGCCCTGAGGTGAGTCATGTGACGTGTGTGTGTGTGTGTGTGTGTGTGTGTGTGTGTTTGTAGAGTCTGGCGGGGAGGGCGAGTGTGGTGGGGCTGTATACGTGCACGTGTGTGCTGTGGGATCTTGTTGTACGCTGTGTGTGTGTGTGTGTGTGTGACGTGTGTGTGTGTGTGTACTTTCTCAGGTGTGTGTCGTGTGATGATGTCCGTGGCTCTCTGGGTGAAGAGTTCAGTGGAGTAGAGTCCCGTGTAATTCACAGCCACGTCCTCGCCGTCACGCAGGTCCAGAGCGCAGCGCGTCACGTTCAGAGGAGCGATGAAACTGCACCTGGTATGATTGAAGTAGTCCTCTGAACCCGTCAGGTAGCCTGCAGACACACACAACAACACGCGTGTCACATGATCCAGCTTGTGTTCCTGGTTCCTGCTGCTGTCAGGCGTCTGCTCGGATTCACTCGTGACTCACCGAAGAAGCTGTTGAATCCTCGGCGCGTGGGCAGACAGGCCTTCCTGAACATGCCCAGGTGCCACTTGCCCACCATGTGTGTGTGGTATCCGGCGTCCCGCAGGAGCTCGGGCAGCAGCGTCTCGTCCAGAGGAACACAGTACGGCTGACACGGCCAGATGATCTGGTGCTGCAGACCCGTGTGAATCTGACACACACACACATCATGAATGTACCACGGTATTCCAACAGGAGGTGTTTCCAACAATACCATGGTAAAACTGGACAGGTTTTTGGTCAACACAGGCTCATGCATATTCAAAGGATATTCATGAAAAATTAAATGCATTAGTAAAAACAACACTCTATGCCATTTTTAACACCGCAGATCAAATTCAGGAAACTAATTAGATGTTACATTCTCAATAGTGTTCGATTCAATTGCAGTCACTGTACTATGGTACTGCCACAGTACTTAAAAAAAATACATGGTAGTGCTATGATATAATTGGACAAATACTGAACGTGTTTTACTGTATGTAATAAATACTTGAATTGTTAAATATGAATATGACCAATATGTGTTGTACAGTACCACGGTAAATACACACATGCACGTTTCTAGGTATTTCACTGAAAATGCACTAATAAAACTATTTAGAGCCGTCATATGAACTTTATTCCACTTGAAGTCTACTTCCTGAAACTCAAACCTCATGTCTGAAACTACAGATCAAATTCAGGAACTCTATTATCAGCTCTATTATCAGTGTACTACCGCAGTACTTACTGTAGTCTACTACTAGAGAATACCATGGTATTACCATGGCACAAGTCCTACAGCACAGGGTTTATACTGCAGTACATGGTTTACTCCAGTGTTGCCAGGTGCGCGGTTTTCCCGCGGAATCGGGCTACTGTTGCACTCACTGTTACACTGTTGCCGCGGCTTGTCTTTCATGTCCGCGGGTTAAAGCGACCACAGTAACGCGATATTTAACCCCTGGAATGCGCATTTTCTTCCAGGGGACCCCCGCCAGAAGACGTGATCTTACCCCACGGAACGCGACTGGGAGGGTTTTGTTGTGAAAAGCTGGCAACCCTGGTGTATTCTGACCTGGTAGCGGCCGGTCATCAGCTGGTTCCGGGACGGGGTGCACAGCGGCTGCACGTAGTAATTCTCCAGCCGAACCCCGCGCTCGGACAGGCGGTCCAGATGAGGAGTCCGGATCTCAGAGCCGTGGTAGCCCACATCATTCCAGCCGAAATCATCCGCCAAAATCAACACGATATTCGGCGGTTTGGCCGCGACACAACCGAGCAGAAAACACAGCGCGAGCTTCCTCACAGTCATTCTGAGTCATCTGAACCGACTCCTGTCACACACTGAACTAAAGCAGAAGTCAGAGCTGTGATCAACTACTCCGCCGGAGGCTCAGCTCATGAATATTAATTCAGTTACGCTGACGTTCCTTCAATGGCGAAGGCCTGCTTATGAATATTAATGAGACAATGTGACGTCCGTCGTAAGCCTTCGGGCACGTAACGTAATTAATATTCATGAACGAAGTTTTCCGTCTTCTTAACCCTCCTGTTATGAGCACATTTTAAATATATCTATAAATTACTCAAATTGACAATATCATTTATTATTTGTTTATTACACTTTACCTACCCGAAAATATATTTTAAGGACAAATCATAACTTTTTGTTTTTTATATATTTATTTAATTGCTTCATTTACATAGAAAAAAAACACATTGTTTTCAGTTTCTGAGATTAGTTTCTCTAAATCAGTCACATCATGCAAACATTGCACCTCACTCCCTTTTTTTTTATGTATACAGTATCAAAATGATGTCTATGGAAAATCCCCATATAATATGGAAAACCAACAACAATCATTTTTGATAGATGCTTGTAAAAATGTGTGTACAGTGTTTGTAAACACATTGTTGTATGAAATGGTATATAAAAGTATATAGAACTCTGAAAACTCCTTCATATGCAGTACAGTAATAGTAAAATGTACATTTATAGCAAGGCATAAGTGATATTTATGAGAGGCAATCAACAGAGCATTTTTCTGCATATAATGTTTAATCTTTTTTTTCACCAAAAAAAGTGATGGGGTCAAAATGTGCACAGGCATTTTAAAACCTTTGTAAAACAAGATGTGCATGTTTATGAGTTCGGCGAATACATTTAGCAAAAGTCAGCAAGATTCAAGGTTTAAAGATATATTTATCATATTTTTTTAGAAAAGTCAAAGTTGCTTTGTGGTCAGTTTGACTGGGTTGCGTTCGATCTGCTTGTTAATTATGAATGTGTTTACTGAGTTTGGACTTTTAAAAACACTGTCCCCATCTTCGATGACACCGTGTCGAGAGACCGACTCGAGAGGGAAAGTGTGTTTATTCACAATGAAAACATACAGTACAGAGAGACGGGAATAATCAGAGGTCGTTCAAATATTAGAATTATCCTAGAATCTGTAATACTGAGATTGTGCTTTATTAGAGTTCTTCTCTGTAAGACTCCTCAGTTGGTCTGATCCCGCAAAACACACACGTGTAAAATACTGTCAGAGTTAATTCACAGAATATGACATTAAGACACAATGTGTAGCAGCAAACCTTCACAGTTTTCAATTAAAATGATTAACACAGATTTTTAAAACTACAACCTTTACGTTTCCATATTCTGGCACATTCGCAGTGCTTTTATGATTTTCATGTAGCTCACACCTGATTAATTTTGCTAAAGCAACACTTTCCGGCTGATATTTGCTGTTCTGTTGTGGCATCATCGAGTGTCATATTCAGAATGAGCTCAGGTTCCCATCAGACGCTCCGCTGCTTCTTCTGCAGGCGGGTTCTGGTGGGTTCTGTGAGGACCAGCGGCTCCTGAGTGACTGTGGCCGGGTATTTCTGACCCAGAAGCTCCACTTCCAGCTTCTGACCCGCGTGAGTCAGGTGCAGGGGCAGGTAAGAGAAGGCCAGGCTCTGCTGCGCGGTGTAGCTGTACGACCCTGACGTCGTGTTCCCCACCACCTCCAGACAACAGAAGAAACACAATCAGCACGAGACAAGCTTCTTTGAGTCATAATTGCAAGATATAAAGGAAAAAAATATCTAAATTGTGGGACACAAAGTCAGAAATGATATAAACTCACAATACTGAGAAAACAAGTCAGGATTGTGAGAACTGTGACAAGCTTGTTTCTGTAAAGGAATAAAAACATAGTCGCAACTTTTTATCTCACAGCTCTACATTTTTCTCGCAATTGCAAGTGTATATCTCGCAATTCTGAATTCAGAGTTAAGTGGAAAAAGTCTGAATTGTGAGGGAAAATTTTTAATTTTTTATTCCATGTCAGAAACAGAAGTCACTGTGGATGAGCTGATAAACTCTTGTTTCTGCCGTAGCAGCGCATCAGTTTTTTGTAACATCACACACATTAACACACACACACACACACACACACACACACACACAAGCAGTGAAACTCTTTCCTGTCAGTTGATTTGGTAAGAAATTTCACACGCATCCCGTTGGGTTGTGTTATTAGTGCTCTGTGTGCTTCACCTCTCCGTTGTGCCAGACGGTCTCGTTTCCCTCCGGGTCGATGTCGTCTGTGTCCAGCGTAAGGAACGCCAGCCGACGGCTCAAACCCTGAGCCTTGATCTCCAGCAGAGCCTGTTTACCGATGAACTCTGCGGGCTGGAGACACCAGTGAGAGCGTGAGAGCGGGCGATCGAGAGCTCAGGTTTAGTTTTAGTTAACAGTAACCCTGGTGTGTTTTTTCTTACCTTATTGAGTTTGATGAAATAGTCCAAACCGGCTTCTAAAGGATTTGTGTCGCAGTTCATCTGAAACAAAAGAAAAAAAAACACTTGAGATGAGATTAATGTTTTTGTGTGTCTGTGTGCATGAGCGTGTGTGTGAGTGTGTGAGAGGGTGTGTGTGTGTGTGTGGGGGTGTGTGTGTGTGCGTGCGTGTGTGTGAGAGTGTGTGTGTGGGTGAGTGAGTGTGTGAGTGTGTGTGCGTGTATGCGGGTGTGTGTGTGTGCGTGCGTGTGTGTGAGAGTGTGTGTGTGGGTGAGTGAGTGTGTGAGTGTGTGTGCGTGTATGCGGGTGTGTGTGTGTGCGTGCGTGTGTGTGAGAGTGTGTGTGTGGGTGAGTGAGTGTGTGAGTGTGTGTGCGTGTATGCGGGTGTGTGTGTGTGCGTGCGTGTGTGTGAGAGTGTGTGTGTGGGTGAGTGAGTGTGTGAGTGTGTGTGCGTGTATGCGGGTGTGTGTGTGTGCGTGCGTGTGTGTGAGAGTGTGTGTGTGGGTGAGTGAGTGTGTGAGTGTGTGTGCGTGTATGCGGGTGTGTGTGTGTGCGTGCGTGTGTGTGAGAGTGTGTGTGTGGGTGAGTGAGTGTGTGAGTGTGTGTGCGTGTATGTGTGTGTGTGTGTAGCACCTCAGCTCCCCAGGCTCTGAAGCCTTTCTCCAGTCTCAGTGAGCTCATGGCGTACGTGCCGAAGTTATCGATGTTCTCGTCTTGTCCTGCTTCCATCAGAGCCTGATACACCGCTGACATGTTCTGCATGTCCATGTAGAGCTCCCAACCCAGCTCACCTACACAGACGCAGTATGAGAACACCTGCTCATCTGCATACGTCCTGTCGATTAGCATGATATTAGCATGCAGCGGTCAGCATCACCTGTGTAGGATATGCGTATGGCGCGGACTGGAACTCCGGCAAGCTGCATGGATCTGCAGTGCAGGAATCTGAAGGCCGTGTCACTCATGTCTTCATCTGTCAACTTCTGTAGAACCATCCGTGATTTCGGCCCGGCGACGCCCAGAACACCGATCTCATCCGTCACGTTAGACACGCTCACATGATACCCGCCGTCAGCCGCCTCGTGCTCGATCCACCTGAGACACACAGAAACCACAGCGGCACACGCCATTCAACCAATACACAGACAACAACTGGAGTCGTGCAGTTTAATGAGGAGAATGAGAGTGATGTTTGTACAAAACTCATTACAGTGCTACGGAGAGGTGATGCAGTGCGGTTGCTAGGGTGTTTTGAGTGTTCTTAGGCAGTTGCTAAGGTGTTGTTGCTGGATTCTAGATGTTTTCACACATGATCTGATAAATCATTCATGTCTGGAGCTCACAAATGCTGAACTTTAACAGGTTGTGTATGTGTGTGTGCTGTTCCAGTACTAGTGAAGTCTGACTTATTAACAGCTGCATCTGTTAGTCTCTCTTATTGCTGCAGGTCAACTCACTTTCATCCAGAAGGGGGCAGTGTGTGTGTGTGTGTGTGTGTGTATGTGTGTGTGCTGTTTCCTGATTGGATGAGACAAGGGGCAGAAACCAGACAGCTGTGATATTGACACACACACACTCACACACTCCAGATATTCTCACGTTACACACACTGGCTCCTTCAGCCCTCAGATTATAGTAATAGTTACTGATGTAAGTGTGTGTGTATAATGTGTGTGTGTCTGTGTGAGAGACGCACCGCAGATCGTGCAGCTCCGACCCGGAGCCTGTGATGAGCAGAAACTCTCCAGGTGCAGTCTGGGTAACTGTGATCTCAGCGTAGACACGCCCCCGCGGGGTCAACATGTGACTGATGTTGGTTTGACCCACCTGAGACACATCAGATCATCATGATTCAATCAGCACACACACACACACTCTCACTCACACACACACTGTCAATTCCTGTCAATCAAAAATTTCAGACATAAAACTTACTGCTATAACACATATTACTGTGATTTTCCTGCTCACTCTCTCTCTCTCTGTGTGTGTCTCTCTGTCTCTCTCTCTCTCTCACCTTTGGCAGTGTGTTGGCGAACAGCCGGTCGAGCAGCCGGTGCGAATCTTCTCCTTTAACGTTGAACTTCCCAAAAGGTGAAAGGTCAATCACACCCACACCCTCCATCACCAGTTTACACTCGCGGCCGACCGGCCCGAACCAGTTAGTCCTTCTGAAGCTGGGTCTGCACACAGGACCCGAGAGAGACACGCACTCACAATCACTACACCACAGCAGCGGATTTCACTTCATCATAGCATCATCTACACGACTGGTCAAACGCTTGGGGTCAGTAAGATTTTAAAAAATTATTAGTTTTATTCAAGGACACATTAAATTGACGAAAAGTGACAGTAAAGACATTTATAATGTTACAAAAGATTTCTACTTCAAATAAATGCTGTTCTTTTGAACTTTCTATTCATCTGTGAATCCTGAAAACTAAAATGTGTCACAGTTTCACAGAAATATTAGTGTTTTCAACATTGATAATCATCAGAAATGTTTCTTAAGCAGCCGATCAGCATATTATACTGATTTCTGAAGATCATGTGACACTGAAGACTGGAGGAATGATGCTGAAAATACAGCTGCACAGCACAGAAATACAGTACAGCTTAACAGAGACTCACATAGAAAACAGATATTTTACTTTATAATAATATTTCACTGTTTTACTGTATTTCTGATCAAATAAATGCAGCCTTGATGAGCAGAAGAGACTTCTTTCAGAAACATTTTAAACCCCACCGACCCCCAGTGTTTGAGTGCTAGTGTTCATCTCATTTCTCATCACCAGTGAATGATTTTTGACATCTGCTCAGTGTAGATCGGTGTGTCTCACTTGTATCCGGTGTCGTCTCCGGGTTTGTGGAAGTAATGCGGCTGCTCCCATCCTGCGTGGAAGCCCATGGAGCATCTGTCCTTCAGCAGCTCATAGACGCCGCTGACCCGGTTAGTCGGGCGACCCGCCAAGCGCTCCTCCTTCGGGTAACCCACTGAAACCAGTCAGAGAGCAGAGATCATCTACACCACACATCACACCAGCATCCACGCGCCTCCTGTCACGCCACTCACCGACGTTGTTGAAGCCGTAGGACTCTCTGGCTTTGGCGCACAGGTGCGGGACGCTGGTCCAGTGAGCGTAGCGGTTGGGGTCGCACTCGATCAGATCATACGGCGGCTCCCCGCTCACGATCCAGTCGCTCAGAAACTTCCCCACTCCTCCAGAGTGAATGATACCGTACCTGTCAATCACACGGCACGCACCTGTCAATCATCATCTCCGCTGATCACCACAGTATGATGTTCACAAGATGATCACATGTGGAATCAGTTATTTACATTTCCTGTGTTTAGCTGAAAAATGACTCTGTTATTGTCCTCTTGCATTATTGACAAACTATTTTTTTGTTTAATACTGTAAAGCTGCTGTGACACGATCAGTATTGTATACAGAGCTATACAAATAAAGGGGACTTGACTTGATATGAAATATGTGTCTATTCTAAATAGGAATATAAGTGTGTATTTGATCATCTGTATAATTATAATAACTATAATAAATTATAATTTCATAATCTGTATATATGTATTTCAAATTATATATATATATATAATTTTTATTAATTTATTTATTCTATAATCTGTATATAATATCTATAATTCTGTTATAAATTACAATTCTAGCATCTGTATATATCTGTATTCTATAAGAAATCTGGTCATTCATTGTTTCTGATTAAAAGGCAAATAAAATGAGTTTATAGTTGTAGTCCTTGTGGGATGAAAAATAACTTTTAAAGCACAAAAGTTTCAAAATTCACATTTGAGTTGTAGAACCAGCAATCACAGTTATTGAATTGAATCAACATTGTACTGAATGGACTGTGTGTGTGTGTGTGTATATGAGAGTGTATGTGTGTGTGTATATGAGTGTGTGTGTGTGTGTGTGTGTGTGTGTATATATATATATATATGAGTGTGTGTGTGTGTATATTAGTGTGTGTGTGTGTCTGTGTGTGTATATATGAGAGTGTGTGTGTGTGTGTGTGTATATATATATGAGTGTGTGTGTGTGTGTGTGTGTGTGTGTGTGTGTGTGTGTGTGTGAGTGTGTGTGTGTTCACCCGAAGCCGATGGCGGTCCAGTAGTTTCTGGCTCCCTGGTGCGGTCCAATCATGGGCAATAAGTCAGGTGTGTATGTGATTGGTCCGGACACAATGTTGATGATGTCAGCGTTCTTCAGAACCGGCACCATCTCCATAGCCCTCTCCACATGATCCATGATCCGGTCCAGATCGGACTCAAACAGCTCCTTACCGAAACCTGCGACACACACCAGATTATTTCTGACTGTGCTGTGCTTTCACTGTGCTCTGCTCTCTGTGATCGTGTGCTGACCTGGAGGAACTCCGTCTCTGATCCACGAGTCCTGCAGCTTCATCTTCTCCTCCTTCTCGTAGGGTCCGAACAGCAGGCCGTCTCGCTCCTGACGCAGGTAATACGAGCCCTCCAGATCCCGGATCACTGGAAGCTCCGCCTCCAGCGCCTTCACCTCGGGAACCGTCGCTGTGATGACGTACTGGTGATGCACTGGGATGGTGGGGTGCTGGAAACCGATCATCTGACCCAGTTCACGTGCCCAGAACCCTGAGATCAGATATACAGCCCTTATATATTATTATATAACGCTTCCTCCAGTGAAAAAGTGCATCTGCTGTTGTCTCTCACATCAAAATCCAGCCACATATGTGTTTAGAGCTGTTTAAACGCTGCTTGATCTGTGCAGATTTCTCTCCTGATTCACACCAGAACACTTTCTCACTGGAGGAAGAGTTATTATGGATTATGAACTCTATGGTATTTTAGTTAAAAGCGTCTTAATGCTGGATTAGTTTCAGCTTTTGTCTTCTCCAGATGTTAACTGATGGACTGGAGTGCTGTGGATTATTGTGATGTTTTTATCAGCTGTTTGGACTCTCATTCTGACGGCACCCATTCACTGCAGAGCATCCATTGCTGAGACACTGATGCAGTGCTGCATTTCTATAAACCTGATGAAGACACACTCATCCTGATCTCAGATGAACTGAGGATGATCACGTTTTCACAATTCTCACTTTTGAGTGAACTGTTCCTTTAAGAAGAAACTCCTGAGCAAAGGAGACACACAAACACTGCAGATGTCCTGAAATAATCACACAGAACATGATCCATCAGTCTGAAATAACCTCTAGCAGCCCAACACACACACACACACACACACACACACACTCTTTCTATAGGCGTACTGGTTTTTATACTGATTTTGGTTTAATTTATTTATTACAGGGACAATGCATATTAATAGACATTTCTGTCAATATGCCAGAATTAGCCAAAAGGCTATTTTTCACCTGCAGTCCCTAATGAGCTAATGTTATTTTCTAACCCCTAACACTAAACATAACCCTCAGCATTTTTATATATTTAATAGAACATTGTTTAGTATGTTCATTCGCCTGTTGAATTACGCTGTGTGTGTGTGTGTGTGTGTGTGTGTGTGTGTGTGTGTGTAGATAAGAACTAGTTCAGCAAGAACAACAAACACACACAAACATCTGCAGTGCTGTGAGATGCTGTCTGATTGGACGAGGTGGATTTTCAGGCACCAATCACGGCTCACGGTGTGTTTGTGGGTTAGCAGGGTTCAGGGTAACTGGATCCTCCTGCAAACATTCCCTGATCTCTGACCTTTGACCTCCTGGTGTGTTTGACTGATCCCAGATCTGCAGCTCTGACCTGATAACCTCGTGATGTCATCGCTGAAGCAGAAGTGTGTGTTCACTTCATAAACATGCTACAGCAAGAATGAGAAATTACACTAAGAGAGACGATAAACCGCAAACTCTATCTAAACACGTTAAGAAAAGATTCATTCACTTAAAAACGAGATATAAGGACTTCATCTCAGAGAGATAGAAGAAAATAGAACAGAGTAGAACCTACTAGAATAGAATAGAACCGAATAGAATAGTATAGAATAGAACCATCATCATGATATAGAATAGAGCAGAATAGAACCGATTAGAATAATATACAATAGAATACAACAGAACAAATTAAAATAATATAGAATAGAAGTGCATAGTATAGATAATAGTATAGAGTAGAATAGAACATATTAGATAATTATAGAATAGAACAGAATAGACTAGAAGAGTATAGAACAGATTACAACAGTATAGAGTAGAATAGTACGGAATAAAACAGAATAGAATAGATTATAATAGTATACACAGAATAGTATACACTGTAAAAAATGACCCTGTTAATGGGTTAACGGTAAATTCCTCTACTATATACGGTGAAAAACTGTATTGGACATTATATGTAATTTCACGGTAGTATACCATTTTTGGAAGTGAAAAAGACCGTATAGTTTACAGTGAATAACCGTAAATTGACATTCCCAGAATTCCCTGCGTTACATTTCAAATTTGATGTTTTTTTGTTGAAATAGCTGTTTTTTCTTAGTTTTTTCTTATCAGTTGTGTACATTAGGGTTGTGTGTTACACCTAATGTTGTTAAATGACTGTTAATTGCATTATTCTACTTGAATCAGTGTTACCGTGATGGTGTTTGGTGTCTGTGCACCTTCTATAACTGTTATTATTTAAAAGCTGCTTGTGATGGGCTTTGGTTCATCATGTGACTCTCTCATCACCTCCTGCATTTGGTGGTTATCAGTGTATTACAAACATGCAAAACAGATTTCAGTACTTCAGTAGGTTGGTATATTAACATTATATCAGTTAATGAAATTACGGTATTTAACTGTAAATTTAAGTTAAAACCGTAAAACCTTAAACGTTGCTACTGTATTTTTTTACAGTAAAATTCCAGCAACCACAGCTGCCGGTTTTTTACCATAAATTAGATTTTTACAGTGTAGAATACAGTAGAACAGAATAGAATAGAATAGATCTGAGTCAATGACTGAAGTTGAAGGACTTCACAGAAAGAACTGAAGTCAGAGTTTTGTTTGGACAAGCTGAGGGAAAAAAAACAAAACAAATGAAGAGTTCTGGTGAGAACTGGTTGAGTTGAGGCGTGTGAGAGAGACCTCTGATGATTGGCTGAGAGATGAACTGTTGGCGAGAGCTGATTGGCTGGTCATGTGAGCGGGGCAGAAGGCCAAAACCCCAAAAACATTCAACTTGGACCAACATCAGCCAAACAAACACACACACGCGCACACACCCAC